>CM035837.1:442829934-443369934 GCA_020510985.1 Pholidichthys leucotaenia | reverse complement strand
CCTGCAGTGCTGTTTTCGTCTCCAAATCCTTTATCTAGATCTCAGCATAACATGACCAGTACCACAGTCCGCGCCTCTCATTGCTCTGGTGTCCAATACATCCCTTATGTCTCTCTGCCTGACTATGATGTAGTCTAATAAGTGCCAGTGCTTAGATCTTGGGTGCATCCATGTCTTCTTGTGTGTGTCCTTGTGCTTAAATAGAGTGTTGGTTATCACAAGGTTGTACTCTGAACATAGTGCAAGTAGAAGTTCTCCATTAGCATTGCACTTGCCTACTCCATGACTGCCTAGCACTCCTTTCCATTTCTCAGTGTCCGAACCAACTCTGGCATTAAAATCTCCAACGAGTATCAGCCTGTCATCAGTCGGTACACGCATGATAGTCTCACGTAAATCACTGTAGAACTCTTCCTTCACCTCCTCTGTGTTGGTCATTGTTGGGGCATATAACACTGATGAGTGTGGCATACATCTTCCGCTGTAGTGGGAGTCTCATAGTCATTATCCTGTCATTGATTGGCACCGGTTCCTCATCAAGCATTGCTATCTTCTTTCTAACTGCAAAGCCCACTCCTGCTTCTCTTCTTTCTTGAGTTGATCTCCCACTCCAAAAGAAGATGTACCCATTGTCTTCCAAGCTGTCATATCCAAGCAATCTTGTTTCACTAAGTGCAACTATGTCTACATTGTACCAGTTCATTTCCAGGGCCACAAGCACGGTCCGTCTTTCTGGGCACTGTGATGTTGTTCTGTCCAACAGACTGCATACATTCCATTCTGCTACACACAAGGCTGCCGTTTTCCTCTTCTTTTTCTTCCTGCTCCTAGCTTACTTTTCACTGCCTGTCAGAGTGTGAACAGATCAGTGCTTATACTGCTTATAAAAACTGCTTATAAAATGTTATTAAAGCAGGGACTGACAACAAAGGTGGATTTCACAGGTGTCTGTGCAAGCTTAACCCCTGAGCATTCCAGCCAGTTTCCCTTTGAAGTGCCTGAAAAACATACCCAAACTAAATTCAAAGCTGTTCTTCAACTCCTTGCAGTATCTTCATGGGGTTGGTCTTATTCAAAAGAAAACACTCTGCATTTTGAAAAAAGTAGTGTACAACGGATGGTCACTACATTAGTCAATATACAGTATCCCATAATGCAATGCGCAGCCAATGGAGCAGTGAGGAGAGCTTCATATCACAACATAAACTACCTTAAGGTATTTATATTTATTAGTTCAGCAAAAATAATTTGATTTAGTACATATTTACTACAAATTATATGCAGGTATTCATTTTTAAAAAAAATTTTTTTTTTTAACCAGCGTTAGTCTGTTACGTTTTACTGTCTCACGTGATGATGTCATTAACTGTGCCGCGAAAACAAGCACAGTAGTGTCCAAAAGCTGTTAATTTTATTGTTATATTGCGTTTACTATATAGTTCACTATATCTAAATTCACTATATAGCGAGTAGGGAGGGAGTGAGCGAGTGAACATTCCGGACACAGCCCGAATTTGAAGAAAAAAAAAGTTTGCCGAGGTGGCCTGCCCCACTCTTGAGTTTCCGGTTCTGGTTCAACTTCCAGAAGTGTGTTTTTAGCACAATGAGCTAGCGCTCACCGGCCAATTTTCAAAGAAATGCTCATGCTTTATGGGCAGTTTTACCCATTGCCGTCAAGATGGACAATACATCTTACTCAAATGGATCTACTGGGCCTTTTGCAATACAGATGGACCGTGTTTTTTCAACTATCATTCATTCAAGGATACCAACAAAGCTCTTTTGGTGAGTCAATGTTGTCACTAATGCTAAGGTAGCTTGTTTAGTCATATTTAAATCTAGTGTTATGATTTTGTCTAAATCTGTTTCAATAACCAAATAGACGAAATTCTAAGCTTTCAAATGATGTAAGACATGACTGCCCACTATGACATTTAATTGCATCCTGCCCACGGGAGACGGAACAGTAAGAGGTATTAAACAGTGGGTGAGGTAAAATATGCACCAGACAAGCAGAGATGGTGGACATGAGAAAAATAAACGCGATTAGTGAACAAGTTGAAAAAAAATAGTCGTTAGATTAGTCGACTACTAAAATAATCTTTAGTTGCAGCCCTAGTGTGGAGTTGTTATGGAAAAAGGACACTTGTTAAAATAACCAATGACTTCAGCATCAAAAATGTGGGAACACGGCCTTTTGCACCTCAAAAGGAGTAAAAATCATACCACTTCCCACGACTATCGAGGGATGGGAAGATGACCTTAAAAAGTGGCTTCGCTTTACATACAGTAGTTCTGTTAGTTAACTCCGTTGCTAAAATGCTAATCAATCAAACTTTATTTGTATAGCACTTTTTAAACATTAGATGCTGCGCAAAGTGCTTTACATAGATAAAAAAAAAGTAGACACATCTAGCTACATATTTTACATGATACATCCCTACCCCTTCCAACCCTCCCATAAACATACCCACAAACAAAACACACAGGCACATACATCACCCCCTACTTCTCTTACACACATATAAAATAAAGGCGACATTGCTTGGGACCAAGGCACCACGTGAAGGAGCAACCATCCTGTGGAACCCCCCACGCCTGGATACCACACAGCCAGTAACCACGGAAAGCGCCACAAAGGCCACCCCAACCAGGACAGGCCGGGGCCCACACCACAGCTGTAGGCAGTGGTATAAAGCCCCCACCCACCTAAGTTAGAGTGACCCACAAGACCAACACCCCTGCAGATGGGCCAGGCAGCATCTGGCATGAGGGGCCCTACTGAGGAAACACTGGAGCTACAACACATAAATACAAGATAAAACTAAGAACACACAGAGCAAAGGGAACTAAAGACCCACACTTAGAAACTGAGCTAAGAACACATCAAAATAAGAAAATCTAAAAGCAAGTGGAGCTAAGAAGAATGTAAAACAATGGAACATAAATGACTACTTCAAAAATAAACGGTTTGTTAAAAGCAAAAATTTAAAAAGGTACAAGAAGAACTAAGAACACAAAAACAGGAACTAAAAACCCATACTTAAAAACTTAACTAAACACGTCAATAAGAAGATGAGAAAATCTAAGAACAAATGGTGCCAAGAAGAACATAAAGCAATGGATCATAAATGACTACTTCAGTAATAGTTAAACACATTTATTAAAAGCCAAATTAATTCTGTACACAAAATCTCTGAGAAACAGTATATCAACGTCTTCACAGTCGGTTGCATTTTGTTCAAAGATGTTGGACCTAATCAAATTTACTTTACAGCAGATGTAGAATCTAGTCAGAGCCACCAAGAATCACAACACCTGCTTGGGTGTTTTAATGTCGGAGTAAAACAAAGAGCTGCAGCTGTTTGCTTTACCCCGACATTAAACGGCTCATGCTGCTGTTATGCCATGAATGCTTGTTATTTAATTTAACACGAGAAGACCTTTTCTGACAGTTGTTCAAAATTTTACTGATCTACTAGCATTGATGCCCATTGAATATGGCATGCAGTGTTTGAAGGATTTAGGCAGCCTTTGCCAAACATATAGAAACTGGTCTAAAATGCTGGCATACACCAAAATTTTCACTTTTGGCCATATGCATCGCATATCCATAATGAGTTGAACGTAGGGCTGTCACGGTGGAGGAATTTCCCCTGCGGTGATGGTGGACAGCTCAACAGCGTGGAATGCGGTGTTATTGCAAATGTTTTTAGGACCCAGTGGTTTTGTAATTTAGACAGGGTTCATCACGTATGTGGCAAACGATGGAAGCTATGTTGAGAGTTGCAGCAGCTTGCAGCTCCACCTCAATTTATGTGCATGTGTGACGGAGCGCTTCCTACAGTCATGAACTGCTGATTTGGAGTAAAAAAAAAAGAAAAAAGATCATTTTCATAAAGCAGTGGTGGTGTAGTGATCTGGACAGGGCTGCAGCCCCTGTCCACGCTTTGTTTCCTTTTGAGTCATTTGTCCTGTTTGGTGTGTATCCCCTCTGTGTTTGCCCAGCCCCGCCCATCATCCTGTGCTGCCTGATTGCCCTTGATGGTGCTCACCTGTCATACATTGTCCCAATTGCTCCCCTGTCTATATATGTGCATTTTCAGTCTGTGCCCTTTGTGGCATCATGATGTTAACTCCACATATCTGTACCACGCTGTATGGGATTATTATTGTTTGTCACTCCATTTGGCCTGGACTTTCACACTTATTGTTTTTTTGCCATTTTTGGTCTCATTATTTCTGCCCACGCGCATTTATTTTCTGTTCTTGTAGTAAATTCTGGTTTACCAGATTCACCTGAGGAGTGGGTCCTCTCCTTCGCCCTGAAGGGGCAGACATGACAGATGGTAACTCCAGCATTTCAGCTACAGGGTGTGTGGATTGGTTGGAGACAGCTGCGACATTCAGCTTATTTAAACAGGACAGACTCCGTGCAGGACCCTGTGAGGCTCTTGTCTCCGTGTCCAACGCCCTGTCCGAAAAATCATGTTCACACAGCAAACAAGCAATGCACTATGCAGTAGCAAAGCTTAACCGTCAGGATTATAAACACTCAGAAGAAGCCCATCCACCCGTTATTTTATTAAATTTAGGATATTTTCTCACCTCGTCCACCCTCCATCTGCCACAAACAATCTGATCTCACCAAAAGCAATACAAATAACACGTTTTATGCCCTGCAAACATGCTGCTGGCAATAAAAATACAATTAACATTTAAAAGTTTATTTACTATTCAATAAGTCAACAACAAGATTTAGCCACACACACAAAAAAGTGAATACTGCGGTTGTTGCGGTTGCTCGTTATCCTCCGTGGTAGGCTTGTCCATAGAGTGGTATTACATAATTACGGTTATCGCAACAGCCCTAATTGGACGCATACATAACGTATTAGTAACTTATATAGAATATTTCCATAACTTATAAATAACTTAAACCAATGAATGCTTAGCGTGTTGCCAATGTTCACAACTTATGCACAACAATAGTCTAACTTCTGCATAACTTATCTTAACTTCTGCATAGCACAGTCATGCCAAGCTGCTGTCACCTCATGATGCATGAATCCTTGGTGTGCGAGCAATCATCTCTGTTTAACCAAGATGATTCTCCCCTCCAAAGACCATGGCAGGGGGCGTGCCTGACTTGGCAAAGCTGTCAAATCTGTCAGGTCGGTCACGTCTAAAACAGCTGATGTGACATGTCAGGAACATCAGATCACAGTTGTAACAACCTGGCTCAAAGGCACGGGAACTGATGGCGATAAAAAAAGTTGATTTTCAATAAAGTGAAAAAAACAAGATAATGCATGGAGTGTGCTTTTGCCAGGAGCCGCAACCAAGGAAGAGCAAAGTGTAATTTATCATGGAAAACAGCTGAGCTCTATGCGTCAGGCGATCAGCTGATTGGATCCACCTCCTCCAGTGTTCTGATATTTTAGCATATCTATCAGAACAGCACTGGACAACTGATGGTACAGACTGCAGCAAAAGGTAAAAAAAACCAAAAAAAACCCCCAAAAACATGGCAAGGAGGGCTAATCAGTGATTTGGCTCCTTCTCCTGTAGCTTGAAAGTGCTCGGACAGTCGCAAACAGGTCCCATTATTTGAAAAAGTATGTGTTTAGCTCTGTGTGTGTGTGTGTGTGTGTGTGTGTGTGTGTGTGTGTGTGTGTGTGCGCTGCAGGCAGCAGCTGAGTTCTGTACGGGTTTTTCCTATCAACAAACGCTGCAAATATGCCATGATAGCATAGTTATCTATGTAAGTTAGAAACCCGTTCAATAGGTTACACATAGGTTCAAAGAGCATTACTCATATGTTAGAAACAGGGATGGCAACAGGAAATTCTGATTTCAGCTGAAATCTAATTTGGTCGATTGACTTATGGGGGGGCACAGCCCCTGAAGCTGAGAGGTTTTTATTAAAACAGAAGTAAATTAGACTGAAAAAAAATGATAAAAAATGAAATACCAGACTTAGATAAATCATTAAATTTAATGAAAAGTTAACTTACTTTTTCTACAATGTTGTCTCACTGTCTTTAGTCCAACATATTTAACAGTTCTATAAGAGTTTATTACACTATTTACACTGGTCACCAAGTCACTTCTAATGTGAAACTTTCTTCCTTTTGGCAGCAAGCTGTGTCAGTCTCTGAACTTTGAACTTCATCTCCTTTTCTGGTTTCTTCAGAAATTGTCCGAGTGTTTCTGTTACCTCGTCGGACTTTGAGCCAATTTTCACATTTACCGTCACTTTTCTCTCAAGCCAATTCCATCGGAACTTATTTTTGACACTTTTGTCTATTTCTAGCACTGATGACTCCTGATCCTTCGATAAAAATCTCATAATTCCGCTGAAAATGATACCGAAAGCTCAGAATTCCAACACGAACACGCCACCATGAATTTTTGACAAAGCATACAACGAGTCATTTGATTGGTCCAATCGTTTGCAACTATCCAATCGCAGGGCTGTTTACAATACAGCAGTAGCTTGAGTACAAAACATCCGGGTTATCACGGGAGACTTGACCCGGGGAAGCGCCGAGCGCTTATGTAATCGTGTTGATTTTCGCTAAAATCGGTAACAATAAGGTACCTTACCCCCCCCTAAAATTTTCTCAACGGATTTAGACGATTCACAGAAATGATCAAATTTGAAAATAAATCAGCGGAAATCCGTGGATCGGCGGAAAATTGCCATCCCTGTAGAAATAAGTTTTGGGAATGTTAGACATTTATCTCAACGTATTTTGACTTATGAGTAACTTGTGAGTCGCTTACAAGTAACGTCTGAACGAACTCAACTTCCCTACAACTTATGCGGGATGTTTCAGTCATACGCTGGACTCCTCCAGAGGAGCTCGCTGTACAACTCCGTATACCAACACGCTTCAGCATGCTTCAGTGTTCTTCAGCATGCTCTTAACTTATACAAAACTTACCTATAACTCCACGTTTGCCAGCATATTCTTCAAATTTTTCATATGTTCAGCAAACACTGCCTAAATCGTCTAGGTGTGACAGGGCTTTAAGGGTGGTGGGACTACAATAGCAAGCAAGTTTCGTCCACATACATACAGACATACACCAGTGACAACACATCTGGCATGCATTAAGCATGATGATACAGAAAGAGTGATAGCGAGGTAATCTTAGAAACTTGCAGCACCAGTGAACATTTTAGACATCTGCTAAGATGTTAAGTGGCTAATTTGTCCTCACTCACTTCAGTCATTCCCATCTTAATTAGTTACCCTGCAGAATGCTCCATGGAACCCCATGAAATCTTTTTTCTCTTGTTATGCCTCGGTGAAATGGAGAGCCATACAGTAATCACTCAGTGTGTTTGTGGTTGTAGCTTGTCTGTCTGTCCGTTTCAGCTCATCCGGTCAAAATTAAGTGGAACTAAAGGCTTGTATCATTGCATGGCCATATTTTCTCAACTTTTAATTTGTCAAAATTTTGAGATAATACTTTGTTTTCGAAATAAACACAAAAATAGCTCACTTTTACCATCAATGCAGTTGAAACCTCATTGTAATACCTATGCCGGCCCAGTATAGGTGGCAGTGTGCCTTTATTACAGCCCCACTGAGCACTTCCTGTCAACAATCAATCTCGTGCTGAACTTTTAAAATAGCAGTTGTTTCTGCAAACTAAACATATTCAGAACTACACCATTTATTCAACACACTGTTTTTTCAGACACGTTTTGCTGTTTATTTTTGAAGATAAAGGACAACATAAATTCTTCTTGTAGTTTACAGCTCATCTACAATGCGCCAGTCACAGCCGAGTTTCCTGTGAACTCAAAGAAACTGGTAGACAACATCAGAAGAGCAGGAGAAAAAAAATGTTTTACAAGTAAGTTTTGCCCTTAAATTATGCAGCACTTTCATTGTTACCACATTAACACTTCCTAACACAGCAACACTTAATTCTTAAAGCTTGTGTTTTGTCACATTATTTTTTCCAATGTGCTCCGCTACTGGTGGCTCTGTGGTTACGTGATTCATATGTTAATAACTTGTTAATGTTAAATTGGTTTCTCTAAAGTTCAATTTTTTTCAACTCTTAATACTAATGTCAGTAATATAAAAACACCATGGTGTGACGTCATTGAATCATTTCCTTTAAAATAACTTTTACAGTTCCGTCATTTCTTTATTGATTTATTTACTTCAGGTACTTCAGGTGCTCACACAACTTCTTCCACCAACCGCATCTGGACGAGGGGCGGGATGGAGCCACTGCAGCGTGAAGTCAGCTTTCCTCCCTCACAGAAGTTGTGCCAGTAAGTTATTTTTGCTTTAATGGCATTTTTGCTGCTTCATTTTAGTGATCTGATTTGGGTGTGTCCCAATTCAACCCTTCACCCTACCCCTAAAGGGATAACGTTTGCATTCTATAGACTGCGTATGCGTCCACGGCAATACTCAGAGTTGTTTTTGAGACACTGCAGCTACCATTCAGAAGCCACGTTTCGCACATGCACAGTGAAAATAAATTTAAACGTTTTAACAGCCGCAAACACAAAAGAAGAGCTCGATGGTGGAGATTTTTTTTGCTTAACTTTAAGTAATCTGTGGATTAAATGTCTTAGATATACATTTACTGTAAAGTAACAAACAATCTTCCCCAGCCCCAAACCACACCTGAAGCAGCTGCTGTCACAAGCTACGGAGAAACACAAAGCAACAAAACAGGTAGCAGTATAATTTACTGTTTTGGTGAAAAACTGACAGACGAGCCACTTCACAGTAGAAGAACGCACGTTTATTTCGAGGTTATATGAAAAACACGTTTTAATAGCGAAACACATGCACATCTGTTTACCCTGACCGATACTTCCTCGACCGGGATGGTAGGAGTTTCCTGGCGCATGTGCAGTTCACTGCAATCACTGCATTCTTGTACACGCGGTCACTTTTTGGGGCCTGCACGCACTTGGTCAGCGCTCACCCTCTGCGTAGGGTTTGCACACGAATGTGTCCACTGCGCTCAGTTGTGTACCAGCACGTTTTTTGCCACTATAAATTGGGCTTTGGCCCTACCCCTCCATTTTATGCATTCACTGTGAATGTGCAAAACGGAGGGGTAGGGCTTAAGGGTTAGGGCGAAGGTGTGAATTGGGATACATCCTTAAGCCTGCTTCATGCTACATTTCCTCTCTAGTCCGCTTTGGTCTGCGTATGCTTTGGACGAGTCCGGCACGCACGCTGTTCGCGCTGTTCATGCTCACTTTTTTCATCTACCCAGGCCAAGCGGTTGACACATGCGCACAGCCATCATTTGTAGTTTCACTCCTGCCCGATAGGTAGCACCAATGCGCTGACGTGCCAGGATTTTCACCAACGAAGAAACGTGAGAGCAACACACATCAACAATAATTTCTCTTCAAATATAGAGTCCATTTCTGCTGTTTGACTTCCCGGTTTTCACACCTTTTTCACGAAGATGCTGCTGCTGCTGTAAAAGAAAGTATGTATATATGATTCATGCATGTTTTTATTCTTGCTTTCCGCCTCCTCGTTGTCTTCTTCGTCTCTTTGTCTTGGTATGCTGTGTCGATATCGCCACCTTGTGAATGGGATGTTCAGCCTTGCGCATGCGCTTTTCAGCGCATTCAGGTCATGGGCAGGCGGCGCAGTCACAAAATTTGGGCTGCACGCGGTCGTCCGTAGTTGAGCACTGCGGACACTAGCAGAGTGGAGACAATGTCGTCACATGAGGTTTCTGGTTACATGTATGTGGACAGCAGAGGTGTAGCATGAAGCAGGCTTTAGTGTCATAGTCCTCTCCCCCTTGCTGGTTTCCTCAATAGTATTTTAAACTTTTTGTCTTAAAGCCTGGAAGAGCATCTTGTCTTTGCTTCAGAATCCTGAGTTGTCAGTGAGGGCCAACCAGCCTTCCATCTTACGCCCTGGACACCCAAGTGGAGCTATGCAATGCGTGATCGTCACAAAGGGTGACGAGATTGCCAGACCATTCAGCCTGCTGTTTCCAAGGAGACAAAGTCAACGTAAATGCCAGGTACAGAACTGTCTTTTTTAACTGAAGCTTAGACTGATGCAACATTTGATGATTTGTTTCTTATGTTAACAACCACATGCATGTGAGAACCAATTTACAATACGGTATATCTTCATCTGAGATGCATTTACATATGATTAAAGGAAAAAACAAAGATTTATGTCTGTGATTTAGCCATTCATTTTCTTAACCACTTTATCATGTTTGGATCGCAGGAGGCTGGACTGTATCCCAGCCTCATCAGATGAGATACAAGTATAAGACATGATTACGTCTGAATGATGTATAAAAATACGCTATCCAGAAAGGATTAGCATGCATTCAAGAGTCACTCTATATCTACCATATTCCTGGGGATGCCACTGTAGGAGCGATTATGGGCGGAGCTTACGGTTTCGGCTGAAGTAGTGTTAAATCAGTCAGTAAGAGTAGAGTAGCAGAGGGGCATTTAAAATAGCGTTTTTAAAAGTTTTTCAAATTCATTTTAATGTATAGTCCACATATGTGTGTTTTGCAGTCAAGTGGCAGCTAATTTCAGCACTTGTAGTTTTTGTATTTTTGAATGTTTTGGCGTAGTTCTGGTACTTACTGCTGGTGTTGGTACTTGTTGCTGGTGTTCATGGTTGTGCCATAGACTATAAATGAAGGCTTCTCACCGGGGATGCGTAGATCATAGACTGAAAACAAAAGAGGACTGTTGGTGTGATCAGTGGTACAGACACAGGACAGACAACAGCACCAGGTATGTTTTCACTTGTATGAATGTCACAGATCTGGCATTTATGTGTTATATATGCTACCAGAATGAAAGCTGCATGAAGTAAAATAATAAATAAAAAATAGTAACAGTTTGCTTTCTAAGGCTTAACAATTTAAGAAAGATATCAAATAGTTTTCGGGTTTTTTGCATTCATTGCACTGCCTTGGAATGACATGGACTTCAGCATGCATTAATTTTTAAATTATCACAAAATATAGATCAATAAAATTCTGAACAATTGTCAGAAAATGTCTGTACATGTTAAGTTAAATAACAAGCATTCACAGCATGAGCATTTTAATTTCGGGGTAAAAAACAGCTGCAGCCATCTGCATTTACCCCCACATTAAAACACCAAAGCACGGTGTTGTGGTTCTTTATGGCTCTGACTAGATTCTATGTCTGCTCTGAGGTAAATCTGATTATGTCCAACATCTTTTAACAAAATGCATCTGACTTTACTGTGGTGGCGACATTGATATTTCTCAGAGCTTTTATTTGTTTACAGTGTTTGCATCTTAGCAGCGGAGCTAACTAACAGAACTACTGTCTGGCAGGGCACTTTTTAAGGTCACCTCATCCCTCCACAGTCGTGGGATGTGGTATGATTACATTACTGTTTTTGAGGTGCAAAAGGCCGTGCTCCTGCATTTTTGATGCCGAAGTCATTTTTTTTTTTAACAAGGAAAAGTGTCCCGTTTCAGTGACAACCACACGTTCTAAACTAGTACCGCAAGTTGCGCCCATAATTCATGCAAGGCATCATGTGTTTGCAAAACACACATCATGTGTTTGCAAAACAAATCTACCTACGGGTACAAATGAACCTGAACCTGAAATCGGTCAGTAAGAGTAGCAGGGGGCAAACAGCGTTTTTAAGTTTTTCAAATTCATTTTAATGTATAGTCCACATATGTGTTTTGCACTCAAGTGGCAGCTAATTTCAGCACTTGTAGTTTTTGTATTTTTGAAAGTTTTGCGTAGTTCTGGTACTTCCTGCTGTTCGTGGTGTGACGCTCCTCACAGATAAGCACAGCTAAATCTGTGGCTTCAACAGCAATGAGTAGATCATGCACTGAAAAATAAAGGATTGTTCATGTGATCGGTGGTACAGACACAGCAGCACCAGGTATGTTTTCACTTGTATGAATGTCACAGATCTGATGTTTTGCTCCGAATTTAAAATGCCCAAGCATGGTGTTGTGAGTCTTTGTGGATCTGACTAGACTCTACGTCTGCTCTGAGGTAAATCTGATTATGTGCAACATCTTTTAACAAAATCCAGCCGACTTAATTGCAGTGGAGACATTGATATAAAAAAAAAAGCTCTGAGATATTATCTCGGAGCTTTTATTTGTTTACAGTGTTAGCATCTTAGCAGCGGTGCTAACAAACACAGCTATTGTCTGCGAGGCCACTTTAGGTCATCTTCCTATCCCTCCATAGTCGTGGGAAGTGGTATGACTATATTACTGTTTTTGAGGTGCAAAAGGCCGTGTTCCCACATCTCTGATGCCGAAGTCATTGTTTTTAACAAGGAAAAGTGTCCCATTTCAGTGACAACCATACATTCTAAACTAGTACTGGAAGTTGCTACCATAATTCACGCAAGGCATCATGGGGCCTCGGAATAATGTGGATAATTCATAGTTTTTGATCACGTGACTTCCGGTGGGGTGAAAGAAGATTGGCGGACATGTTGAGGGGGATAACTATAATAACTGTAGAGCATAATGGAGTGAAAAAATGTGAAAACATCCAAAATTTATTATCAAACTCTTGATAATGACAGACAGTGGTATGTCGACAAATTAGATTTAATTGAGAAGCAGGCTCCCTATCGCATTCCAAAGCAAAACTGGCCAAAAGACACGGAGAAGTGGGCTAACATGACCTATCCAGACATGTACAAAGCTAAATATATTCATCTTTAGAACGGTTATCCAGCCATCCATCTTCTATCGCTTTTCCGGAGGTCCGGGTCGCAGAGGCAGCAGTTCAAGCAGAGAAACCCAGACTTCCCTTTCCCCAGTCACCTGCTCCAGCTCTTCAGAGAGGATACCAAGGCGTTCCCAGACCAGCTGGGAGACATAGTCTCTCCACCGAGTCCTGGGTCTGCCCCGGGGTCTCCTCCCAGTGGGACGTGCCCGAAACACCTCAAGTGGAAGGCATCCTAATCAGATGCCCGTACCACCTCAACTGACTCCTTTCAATGTGGAGGAGCAGCGGATCTACTCTGAGCCCCTCCTGGATGACTGAGCTCCTCACCCTATCTCTGAGGGTGAATCCAGCAATCCTATGGAGAAAGCTCATTTCAGCCGCTTGTATCCGCAATCTCGTTCTTTCGGTCATTACCCAAAGCTCGTGACCATAGGTGAGAGTAGGAACGTAGATTGACTGGTAAATCGACAGCTTTGCCTTAGAACTTAGCTCCCTCTTCACCACAACAGACCAGTACAATGTCCGTATCACTGCAGATGCTGCTCCGATCCATCTGTCAATCTCTCGCTCCATTCTCCCCTCACTCATGAATAAGACCCCAAGATACTTAAACTCCTCCACTTGGGGCAGGAGCCTGTCCCCAACCCGGAGAGGACAATCCACCTTTTTCTGGCTGAGTACCATGGACTCGGATTTGGAGGTGCTGATTCTCATCCCAGCCGCTTCACACTCAGTGGCAAACCGTCCCAGCAAGAACTGTATTCATTGCTGGATGAAGCCAACAGGACAACATCATCTGCAAACAACAGAGATGAGATCCTGTGCTCACCAAGCATGACACCCTCCATTCCCTGGCTGCACCTAGAAATCCTGTCCATAAAAATTATGAACAGGGTTGGTGACAAAGGGCAGCCCTGGCGGAGTCCAACTCTCACTGGGAATGAGTCCAACCGACTGTTGGCAATACAAACCAAACTCTCACAACGGTCGTACAGAGACCGAATAGCTCGTAACAATAAGCCCGATACCCCATACTCCCGAAGCACCCCCGACAAAAAAACACGAGGGACGCAGTCGAATGCCTTCTCCAAGTCCACAAAACACATGTAAACCGGTTGGGCAAACTCCCATGAACCCTCAAGAATTCTTGAGAGGGTAAAGAGCTGGTCCGATGTGCCACGGCCAGGACAAAAACCACATTGCTCCTCCTGAATCCGAGGTTCGACCAACGGCCGGACTCTCCTCTCCAGTACCTTGGCATAGACCTTTCCAGGGAGGCTGAGGAGTGTGATCCTTCTAAAGTTGGAGCACACCCTCCGGTCTCCTTTTTCGAAAAGAGGAACCACCACCCCGGTTTGCCATGCCAAAGGCACTGTCCCCGATCTCCACACAATGTTGCAGAGGCGTGTCAACCATGACAGCCCTACAACATCCAGGGCCTTGAGGCACTCAGGGCAAATCTCATCCACCCCCGGGGCCCAGCCACCAAGGAGATTTTCAACCACCTTGGCGACTGTAATATAAATGTATGTTAAATGTGTGCCCTGATTTGTTTTTCTCAGTTGCTTTTAATATGCTTTGACAATCCAGTTCCTTTCTCATGATGGATTTATCTCAAGGTACACAATGACCTGGACAGTATGACCTGTTCTTAGAAACTGCTACTCCCTAGCACAGCAAGTTTTCACAACTGTTGCATGCTTATGAAACAAAGGCATTTCCTTTATTCCTCATGTGTGTGTGTTGCTTCAGTGTTTTGAGAGCCGAGCAGAGGAGTTGCCTGCACCAGTTGCCTGAGGGCAGGAATTGGCCTTTCCTGCCCCCACGCAATTTTATGGCGGGGGGGGGGGCTTCCTCGGAGCGGAGAGCGGCCACTCTCCGCTCTGCACGTAGCCTCTTCTTTAAAAAGCAGGGGTTTTTTCCCCACATTTCAGAGTCTGCTGTGGATTTCGCGCGAATTGCCCAGCTGATCAATGCCGCTCTGCCAAAAAGACTGATAAGGCTCTCGTCTTTGCTGTATCATTGGTAAGGGCTGATGAAATGACATGAAATGCATTACTCCTGTGTGTATGGTGATGTGTTACATGAAATGCATTGATCCTGTGTGTATGTGATGAAGGAGATCTTTCTGTGGGGAATAAAAGATACAGTTTATTCTAGCAGTTTGGGTCTCAGTGTGAATTATTTTCCATATATGCCGACTTCTCACGAACCTGTCTAAATATTTTCATAAAACATTTTGGCGTCACGAACAGGATTCGAAGAAAATTAACAGAGGTTGGAGAGGAGCTGTATATATGGAAAGTGATGTTTAAAAAAAGGGATAAACAGAGTGAAGCTGGAGCTGGGGGCTCTCCCAGCTATTGTGTTGATAATTGTGCCGTCATCCCAGGCTGGGATGGCTCATGGGAACAGGTTGGTGTGTGTTTAGCGGATGGTGGTGGAAGATCAGAGCCATGGGTAGATTTGGTAGGGGACGGGTCGCCTTCGGTGGTGTTTAGGTGTCTTCGGGGAATTGAAGTTGCCCCGAAGGCACCGCTGAGTGGAATTCAGCGGCGGATATGGTGTTGCGCTGCAGCATGGCGCCGATGTTTTGATAAAGAACAGGAGCAGGAAAAACAAATAGCTGATTTAGTTCAGCAATTAGAAGGATGGCAGAAAAAAGAGGAGGATTTGACAGAGCAAATCCTAAAATTGCAACAAAAATTGGAAAAGGAGAAACTCCGCTCATCTCGGTTGACAGTGATGGCAGAGCAGGGTGTAGCGCGGGTTGCACAGTTAAACAGGGAGAGAAAGAAAAAGAGACCCCATGCTACCTCCGCTGTTAAAGTGCGGTCGTATGTAGCTGGGATGGTGGACGGAGATGAGGATTGGGATCCCGATGAGTGGGATGAGTGGTGTGGGGAAGAGGAGACTCCTCCACCGGTTTCTCCGCTGTACCCCAAGTTACCGGGGAGTTATCAGGCTGCCCCTGTCCGGAGACGGCGGGAAGAGCAGCGGATTATCCCGCCTGTCCGAGAGGCAGTGGTGGATGCTGCTGGGCAGCAATTATATGATGATCAGGGACAGAGGTTATATAACCTTGTGCCTCAGAACCAGCCGGACCCTGTGGCGGTGACCATTGTTGAAGATTACACTGCTGAGGAGGTGGCTAATTTGACAGCCCGGCACCGTCAACGGGATAATGAACCGTTGGACCTGTGGGTCGCTAGGTTGCTGGAGGAGGGGGCAGCACAGACTGTAGTGGATGCACAGGATGCAATGCGGTTCTCAGGATTATCCAAAATGTCTAGGGTAAATTCAGCGTATCGGGCACAGGCTGGGGTTGATCCAGAGGGGAAGAGCATATTTGATTTATATGCTGAGGCGGTAAACCATGTTTACCGTCAACCCACTGATTGGCCTGTGTTGGATAAACAATGGAATACTTTAAAGGAAGGAATACAGCAGCTGACTCAGTTGTGTATGAGAGATGCACTCTATCTTGGTGCCGCTAATGATTATACTGATCTGCCTATTCCTAAGACCGTTAGGGATACGGTAATAAGAACAGCTCCACCCCAATATAAAGCATTGGTGCTATCCCTGTTTTTGGGTGACACTCAGCGGTCTATGTCAGAAACTAAATCACTAATGGCGGAGCTAGGGAGTTTGGGTGACTGGGGGACCCAGGCGGCTAAGCCCCAGGTGCCCCCACGGGCCCCCAGAAGAGATCCGCCCCTGGATTCCAAGGGATCCAGTGGGCCCTCTAGGAAAGATTTATGGAATGCGCTGATTGCAGCTGGGGTGCCTGCTAATACTATTGATGGTCAACCCACCGGTGTCCTAAGGGACATGTGTGCTAAAAAAGGGTTAAAGGTGAGGGCTGGACGGATTGATGAATTTGTCATCGCTGTTGTCAGCTCTCAAGGATCATGTATTAGGAGCGACGGTTTTGCCTAGCGCTCCTCCAGCAGAGGATTCGGCTGACTCAGAATCCCAAGAAGAGGGGGAGGAAGTGCATGTGAGGGCGGTGCAAAAGGGGCAAGGAAGGAAAAAGAAGGGGAAAAACAAGCATAAACATCGTGATCTCCTCCTGGATTTCTAGGATGGAGGCCGAGCCCCACAGATTGGTAATTTGAACTGGTCAATGACAGACATACGGCCCCATGTAAAGGTAGAAATTTATTGGAAAAAGTCTGTCCAAAATGTGGTGGCTTTAGTAGACACAGGGGCGGAGGCCACTTTGATTCATGGAAATCCAGCTAAATTTGTTGGTCCTACAGTTTCTCTCACAGGCTTGGGAGGAAATGTTGTGATTGGAAAAAGCGTGCAGCTACCATTAAAAGTTGGGAGTATGCCTGTAAAATGCTACCCTGTAATTATCACACCCGTTAAAGAGTGGATAATTGGCATGGATATTTTGGCAGGTTTAACCCTGCATTTGAAACAAGGACGGTTTGAATTTGGAGTAACTTCTCCACCGATAGTGGACTGCAAAGCAGTCACTGTGGGGAAGGTACATATGGAGCCTTTTCCTATTCCATTGGCAAATAAGGTGGTGAGCATGAAGCAGTATCGAATCCCTGGCGGACATGATGAGATTACTGCTACCATTAAAGACTATGTGGAGGCTGGGGTGTTGAGAACATGTACTACCGCGTGGAACAACCCCATTTGGCCAGTCCGAAAATCTGATGGCTCCTGGCGGATGACGGTTGATTACCGTGAGCTAAACAAACATACTCCTCCATTGGCAGCGGCAGTGCCTGATTCTCCTACCATAATTGACCGGGTGCAGCATCATCCGGGAATATGGTATGGGGTGATTGATCTGGCTAACGCCTTCTTTACGATTCCGATCCCAGAAGATAGGCAGGAGCAGTTTGCGTTTACTTGGGAGGGACGACAGTATACGTTTACTAGACTCCCACAGGGCTATCTCCATAGTCCTACCATCTGTCACCGGACGGTGGCAGAGAATTTGGACGGGCTAACAACACCCCCTGGGGTATTGATATCCCATTATATTGATGACATCATGGTACAAGGGACCTCTGAAAAAGAAGTCCAGCAGGTACTGGATCGGCTGATCCAGCACATGAAAGGTCACGGTTGGGAGATTAATCCAGCAAAGGTGCAGGGCCCCTCCCAGAGGGTGAAATTTCTGGGAATCTGCTGGAATAAGGGAGAAAGGGAAATCACAGACAAAGCCCGAGAAAAGATAATGGCTTTTGCCACCCCGCACACCAAAAAGGATGTGCAGCGGTTTATTGGGTTGTTTGGATATTGGAGGAGTCACATTCCTCATTTAGGGCAAATTTTGCAGCCTTTATATCAAGTGACAAGGAAAAAAGAGCAGTTTGAATGGACAGAAAAACAGCAAGTGGCTTTTAACATGGCCAAAGAGGCCATACAGCAAGCTCTATCATTAGGAAAAATGCAATCTGGTCCGGTTGAGTTGCAGGTGTCGGCCCGGAATGATTATGCAAATTGGAGCTTATGGCAAAAACAAGGCAAACAACGGAAACCTTTAGGTTTCTGGTCAAGGAAGCTGCCGAGTGCAGGAATTCGTTACACGCCCTTTGAAAAACAATTATTGGCGTGTTATTGGAGCTTGGTGGAAACAGAGGCATTAACTGCAGGGCATGAGGTGCTCATGAGGCCATTGATACCTATTCTGACGTGGGTAATGAGTGACCCCACCACACATCGGATAGGTACCGCCCAGGAGAGTAGTATCATTAAGTGGAAATGGTACGTGTCTGAAAGAGTGAAATCTGGACAAAAAGGAGTTTCGGTCTTGCATGAACAAGTTGCTGATGTCCCAGAGGCAGATGAGTGTTGTTTTGAAGTTGAACAGCTGCAAGAATCTCCTGTGTTAACAGGGCCCCGCTATGATGAACTCACAGACGAGCAAAAGAGCAGGGCGTGGTTTGTGGATGGCTCTTCTCAGTGGGTAGCGGGAAAACGAAGGTGGAAAGCCGGGGCTTTCAACCCTCATCTGGGGCAAATTTTGGAAGAAATGGGTGAGGGAAAAAGCAGCCAATGGGCCGAGTTGAAGGCCGTGCACATGGTGATACAACATGTGGGTGTGTCAGGAGCATATATCTACTCTGACTCCTGGTCAGTGGTTAATGGGTTAACCACATGGATGCCTACATGGCAGTCCAATCAGTGGCGGATTCAAAAGAAAGAGGTGTGGGGTAAAGAGTTGTGGGAGGAAATCTGGCAAAAGGTCCAAGGGGTCACTATCCATGTCACCCATGTTGATGCCCATACTCAAAATATGGACTCAGAAGCCCTCCACAACCGTTATATTGATGGAGTGGTCAGAGCAATGTCAGTGGAAAGGCAATCCACTGCGGATTTGGCCCGGTGGGCCCATGAAAAGAGTGGACATTGGGGAATTCAAGCTACCACCCAATGGGCCAGGGATAGAGGCATTGATTTGAAAACTGATGATGTAAAGACAGCCATTGAACAGTGTGAGGTCTGTCAGCATCATAGAAGAGGTGTCCCACAACACCTCACTGGACATATACAAAGGGGAAAGAGCCCAGGACAAATCTGGCAAATGGATTTTATTGGTCCCCTTCCAGAATCACAACGATGTAAATATGTATGCACGGCTGTGGATACATTTTCGGGTGTGGTAGTGGCACACCCAGCCAAAGTGGCTAATCAGAAGGCCACGCTGGCCTGTGTGGAACTAATTGAAAAGTTCTATGGGCTACCTGTACAGATTCAAACTGACAACGGGACCCATTTCACCGGAAACCTGGTGAAAGATTGGGCTAAACACAATCATGTGGAATGGATTTATCACGTTCCATATCATCCCCAAGCTGCGGGTTTAATTGAGAGAATGAATGGGTTGTTGAAAACCACCTTGAGAAAAGGAGGGACAAACAATAGTTTGGAAGGGTGGAAAAAACGCTTACCACAAGCGCTGAAACAGCTAAACAATAGACCCATTGCACCTGGTACAACACCACTGAATCGAATGATCACTGTCAATCTTGAACACTCTGAAGGACAAATTATTGAGATGTGGAAAATTAACCCAGAGGCAACACTACCAGTGCGAGCGACGAAAGGCTCGGCTGGATTAGATTTAAGAGCTATGGAAACTCTCACCTTAGTACCAGGAACACCCACTGTGGTAAAAACCGGACTAGGGTTGAAATGTCCGAATGGAATGTATGGTCACATATTGCCAAAGTCTGGATTATCCCTGAAAGGTTTAACGACTCTGGCCGGTGTGATTGACAGTGATTATCAAGGAGAACTGGGAGTGGTGTGCTTTGTACTGGGATCAGAGCCCATAACCCTGAATAAGGGGGATAAGGTGGCCCAATTGGTCATTATACCATGCCTAATGACTGACCCTGAAGAGATTGCTAAGCCGGCTGTGATGACGCAGAGGGGCGAAAAAGGCTTTGGTTCCACAGATAAATCTGGGGCCAAAGTATGGGTGAGGCAAGAAAATGGCCCTCCCCGCCCGGCTGAGATCATAGCTCAAGGGACGGATCAGGTGGTGACCATTTTGTATCCAGGAGGGGAAACCTGGATAAATGTACCAATATCAAAATGTTATCTAAGGGAGAACTAATTGTGTGTTTTCTCTTCTCCTAAGTATGTGCTTGCTTTGCAGGAATGTTCGGGGGGAGACTGGTGACTGGGCACCCGCAACGTCATGGGTCCTCTTCAACACCCCCACAAGCACCGAGGACATGGCTATGTCGTCTGCTGGGACATATGCCGCCCTGCCCTCGTTGTGATCCTGTGGATGAGTATCGCCGGTTGCTGGATCCAGATCCACGCCACACCAGGCCAAGAAATGTTTGAGGTGGACCAACCTGTCTCACTGAAATGGAGGGAAAGTCGGATCGGTGCCAATCGGAGTCAAGACGGCTTCTTTTGTTTATCAAACCAAAAGTGCAAGATACTGAACTTAACCAGCCACTGTCCTATTTACGTATGCCCCAAATGTATCGAATACCGATATGATGTGCCTGCGGTGGAGAAGGGGTGCATGGTTAACTTAACTGCCAATGTAACCATATGTGTGGCCAAAATGACACTACCTTAAATGGTACAAAACTATCCATCAATATAACAGAAGATAAGGAAGTGTATTTGATGAATGGGACAATCATAAAGGGTCGACAAATCCCCTTTGTGTATCTTATTATGGCGGTCGACAAAAAACCAAAGTACATATCCCCGACGAACCTGGCACCCATACTATCGACCTGTACAACGGTGGCCACACAAATCAGCCATATCACCATCAATTGGATGGTAAGGGTACCACCCATTCCCAAATGTTCAAAAAGGAAGAAGAGAGTATGGTATGACACATTGCTGGGAGGATTTGGCACAGTTTTGGGAATCTCCAACACCATTAACAACGAGGTAACCAGATCAATGTTGGCAGATACTGGACATCAAACGTCTTTAGGCATTCAACAAGTTGGATTTTGGATGCCTACGGTGGTGGGGCCTCAAATGGAGGCCGCCAATCTGTTTCAAAAACATCTGAATTGGGATTTGACTATGTGGAATACTACGAGTGAATTGATGACGAACATCACTCGCGCTTTCAATTGGACTGTGTGCAACATGCAAGTTTTGGATATCCGCACGCAGTTGGAACGTTTCACTCGCATTGTCACTACCAATCACGCTCGACAATGGCGAGAGGTGTGGAACATCACTGAAGAATGGTGGTTAATTCCGCATCCTGAAAAAACCCTCTGCAATAGCACGATGTGTAGCGGGCAATGGACTCAATTAAATGTTACAGGAGCTGTTGATGTGTGCAAATATCATGTGTTACCAGTAATTACTGCCACGGCATTTTGGTTTATTCAATTAAAAGGGGGATGGTTTGCTCCAGGGCAAAATAATACATATGATCTATCAGAATGTGATTTGACTGACAAAGGATATGCATGCCTAAGTCGAGCAATATATACTGAACCATGCTTAACCATGACAGAGGCACTATGTGAATGGAGAATAGAAAAACCTCGTGACATGATGTGGCAAATAGGGCCCCATACTCTATGTGTAGCCACTTTAAATTTCCATCCAATGTTGCCTAGGATACCTTTCACTGGGTGTCTGCATGGTGTTCACATGTGGCAATGGCATAATCGGACATATCGTCTTACCAACTTCTCTAGTGAGGCTCACCTGACCGCCCTGCAATGGCGGGTGCTGGAAGTTCCATGGCAGGTGTCCCTGGATCGATTCAGAGGCGCACTGAATGGATCCACGGAGATACAACAGCTCATTGGTGATCATATGTCTAATGTACGTGCTGCAGTGATATCCACTGTGGTGGCCCAAGGAAAGGTATTGCATGCAGCTCATCAGATAGAGCAAGTTTCTGCTCATCACTGGTGGGATATATTCTCAGGCATGTCAGTCACTGCTCGCAAAACACTGGTGCCTCCCCTAGCTATATTAGTTGCTGTTCTATGTGTCTTAACACTATGCAATTTCAGTGCTTTCTGCTATATTAGAAGAGTAAAACAAATTCTAAGTAAAAGAATATATAACTCTCTAGCAATATGAAAATCAAAGTCATCTTTCGAGATGGAGGCTATGGTACCATATCTTGTAAAGTAGAGGTGAGTGCTGAACCTCCTGGTCACTAGATATGTTATGATTATGCTGTAGGCTTGAGTAATGAATGGAATTATTACAATAGACATTTTAACACAAGAAGGGAACTATTGTGGCATGTTGTGACATGCATTTGGCACATCAATTGGGTGGAATTATCTCACCATAATCATGTCGGAATACCTTACGAGGATGAAAGTATTCCCCAAGAAGAAAGTAATTACCAAATGTTCTTCACCAACTGATAAAACAAATAAGGGTGGAAAATGCCCTGGTTTGTTTTTCAGTTGGGGAAGACAGCACTTATCTTTACCAACTTACCAACTGATAAAACAAATAAGGTCAAAGGGTGGAATGTAATATAAATGTATGTTAAATGTGTGCCCTGATTTGTTTTTCTCAGTTGCTTTTAATATGCTTTGACAATCCAGTTCCTTTCTCATGATGGATTTATCTCAAGGTACACAATGACCTGGACAGTATGACCTGTTCTTAGAAACTGCTACTCCCTAGCACAGCAAGTTTTCACAACTGTTGCATGCTTATGAAACAAAGGCATTTCCTTTATTCCTCATGTGTGTGTGTTGCTTCAGTGTTTTGAGAGCCGAGCAGAGGAGTTGCCTGCACCAGTTGCCTGAGGGCAGGAATTGGCCTTTCCTGCCCCCACGCAATTTTATGGCGGGGGGGGGGGGCTTCCTCGGAGCGGAGAGCGGCCACTCTCCGCTCTGCACGTAGCCTCTTCTTTAAAAAGCAGGGGTTTTTTCCCCACATTTCAGAGTCTGCTGTGGATTTCGCGCGAATTGCCCAGCTGATCAATGCCGCTCTGCCAAAAAGACTGATAAGGCTCTCGTCTTTGCTGTATCATTGGTAAGGGCTGATGAAATGACATGAAATGCATTACTCCTGTGTGTATGGTGATGTGTTACATGAAATGCATTGATCCTGTGTGTATGTGATGAAGGAGATCTTTCTGTGGGGAATAAAAGATACAGTTTATTCTAGCAGTTTGGGTCTCAGTGTGAATTATTTTCCATATATGCCGACTTCTCACGAACCTGTCTAAATATTTTCATAAAACAGCGACCTCAGCCCCTGTGATAGGCAAGTTGTCCCCCTCATCCACGAGCCCTGCTTCCTCTGTGGAAGGCGTATCAGTGGGATTGAGGAGATCCTCAAAGTATTCCTTCCACCGCCTGACGATATCCCCAGTCGAAGTCAACAGCGCCCCATCCACACCATACAATAGTGTGGACAGGGAGCTGCTTCCCCCTCCTGAGCCATCGGACAGTTTGCCAGAATCTCTTTGAGGCCGACCGAAAGTCTTGTTCCATGGCCTCACCGAACTCCTCCCATACCCGGGTTTTTGCTTCAGCAACCACCCGAGCTGCACTCCCCTTGGCCTGCCGATACACCTCAGCTGCTTCGGGAGTCCCACAAGCCAACCAAGCTTGATAGGACTCCTTCTTCAGCTTAATGGCCCCCGCGACCTAGGATGTCCTGGTGCCAAGTGCACATATGGACACCCTTATGCTTGAACATGGTGTCCGTTATGGACAAACTGTGGTTAGCACAGAAGTCCAATAACTGAACACCACTCGGGTTCAGATCGGGTAGGCCGTTCCTCCCAATCACCCCCTTCCAGGTTTCACTGTCGTTGCCCACGTGTGCATTGAAGTCCCCCAGTAGGACAATGGAGTCTCCAAGAGGAGCACCCTCCAGCACCCCAGTCACAGACTCCAAAAAGGGTGGGTACTCTGAAACATCATTTGGTGCATAGGCACAAACGATGGCCAGGACCCATTTCCCAACCCGAAGGCGCAGGGAAGAAACCCTTTTGTCCACCGGGCAAAACTCCAATATAGAGGCAGCAAGGTGGGGGGATAAAAGAATACCCACCCCTGCTCGTCGCCTCTCGCCCGAGGCAACTCCAGAGAAGGCCAAGCTCCAGCCCCTCTCCAGGAGACTGGTTCCGAAACCGGAGCTGTGTGTTGAGGTGAGGCCGACTATATCGATCCGGTATCTCTCAACCTCATGCACCAGCTCAGGCTCCTTCCCCACCAGAGAGGTGACATTCCACGTACCAAAAGCCAGTTTAGAAAGCCTGGGATCAGCCTGCCAAGTTCTCCGCCTTTGACCGCCACATAATCCACATAGCACCGGACCCCCATGATCCCTCCTGCATGTGGTGAGCCCACTGAAGGGAGGACCCATGTAACTCCTTCGGGCTAAGCCCAGCTGGGTCCCATGGGTGGAACACTTATCATACAGAGCCCTCAACTTAATTTCTCCTGTTGATAGTGCTATGAGATGACTGTTGTTGTGAAATGGCGCTATATAAATAAAGTTGAATTGAATTGAATTGTTTGTTTTTCTGTTTTTGCTCTGTTTTTTTTTTTTTGATATGTAATCTAATTTGATTTAGCGTTAGCTAAAGGCTGGCTTCATTCAGTACACTCACCTGTCCAGGTGCTTTCAGATGAAGTTAGACATCGTTGTCTTGGTGTCTAATCATTGTCCCTCATTGTTAACAATCAGCAGTTGATTTGTAGACTCCCAGCAACTTGTAATCCTCAAAGCTACAGGCTAATTAGCCGGTGTTCTGACATTCTGGCATCAGAACAGCAAACCTTGGGTTACTACTCTGTCATTTTCTTCAGTTGTTGTGCAGAAGAATTAAGACTTCTCAAGCCAGTGACACTCTTGAATGTTGGTGAAGTCTGGATCTCCGCTTCGTTCTCAAAAAGCCTTAGAAGCTAAGGTTAGCTTTAGCAGCTAGCTTGCTTGTTCCATCACAAAGTGCCCTGGTGTTATAATTCCTGCCAGCAGCCTCAAGGATAAAGTTGGTTGTTTTTCTCTTCTTTGGAGACTTCTTTCATTGGAAAGGAAACAGGATGTGAGCAGGATCCAGGTGGTCCGTACGGAGATCTAATCAGATGGAATAATTAGAAGCATCTGTGTAGCTGAGCATAAGGAGGCATTTTCTGTCTCGCCTGTGTGGACACAGCTGATTTTACAGACTGCATTCAAAGGTAAGAACTTGGCAAGGAGGGCTAAATAGTGATTTGGATCTTCATATTATCCTGTAGCTTGAAAGTGTGACACTTATGCTGGCTCGTTAGACAAACAGTTATGTTTGTTTAGCTCTGTGTGTGTGCTGCTGGCAGTTGATCAGAACAGGAAGTTTCTGAATCTGTGAAAATGTCCACAGAGCATTACACTCTTCAACAATATTATTAGCCAATTATTTCTACAAACCTATTACAAAATGGTGAGAGCACCCGCAAGTTGGAATACAAGGAAGGCGCCACGTCAGCTCTACTAATATTAATAGGAGGAAGCCAAATTCACTCTCACAGTCATACCTAAGGACAATTTAGAATCCCCAGTTTGATTCCAATTAACCTAACCTGCATGTTTTTGGTATGTGGGAGGAAACCGGAGAAATCCCGGAGTAAACCCACGCAGGCACAGGGAGAACATGCAAACTCCACACAGATCACTGTTGGTCGGGGGCTGGGATCGAACCCAGGATCCCCCGGCCAAGGGTGAGTTGCTGTGCTGCCGCAGTGCTAACTACTCCGCCACCGCGCTGCCCATTGGCCCTGCGATGGACGGGTGATCTGTCCAGGGTGTACCCTGCCTCTCGCCCAAAGATGCTGGGATAGGCTCCAGCCGCCCCGCGACCCGAAAAGGATTAAGCGGAAGAAGATGGATGGATAGATGGAAGCCAAATTCTCCTCTGTTTCTCTGATAGTTCCCAAGTTGACTCGCCTTGGTTCAAAATA
This sequence comes from Pholidichthys leucotaenia, assembly GCA_020510985.1. Taxonomy (NCBI): domain Eukaryota; kingdom Metazoa; phylum Chordata; class Actinopteri; order Cichliformes; family Pholidichthyidae; genus Pholidichthys; species Pholidichthys leucotaenia. Next base: position 443,343,789 of record CM035837.1, on the reverse strand, counting down.
ATTGCAAGTAATTGATAAAAAGACACTTTCTCCTTCCCACCAGTGTTTGTACAACCAATTATTCCACAGTAGTGCATTAAATTTGTGACTGTGCTGGCAAAAATGAGTTGGAATGCGCACCACGTCATTACGAGCTGCAGGCACGAGAAGTCATAAATCATGACTCTTTGCTTGCTAGCGACAAGTCCCGGGAAAACCCCAATGAGTGTGTGGTATCATCGGAAAGCTTAGGGGTCGGGCTCAAATGACATAATGTTAAACACTCTTGTACAGTAGGTGGCGGTATGCACCCTTCAGTTGTTTGCTATCCGCCAGTAACCGAGAGAAGAAGAACAACAACAAAACACACGGACAGACAGACATGTGTGGAGTGTGTGGCAGTGATGCACCTGTAGGTCACAGACAGCCTACCATCAGTCATAGAGTGAAGTGATGATATAGAGTGAAGTATGAGGAGACGAAGAAGAGTGATGTCTGAAGATAGAGTTGAGGTTTGATTGGACACAGCAACGGTAGGACTACAGCTCCTGACCAGACAGAGTGATGATATAGAGTGAAGTACATGGTGGTAATACACCTGTAAGCTGGTTGCCAACCACCAATCAAATCTAAACAAAGAAGAAGAAATCATACTTTCTAAAAATACCTATGTTTTTGCGGAAGATGTTAACTCCCGACAAATCAAACTCGAGTTTTCAATCTAGCCAAAATATAAACAAATCATCTTTTTCTGGGTCAGTTTTTGCACACTTCCTACAAATTAAATACCACCCAATTTTAAGTTTAAAAAAGTAAACATGGTTAAAAAATGAAACAACAAATAAAACCATGTGGCAGAAAATATTAATAACTATTAAAAAATAATAGTGATTAATAGATAAATGCTGATAACTAATACTGATAGCTCACTGATGTATGATAACTATTTGATTTTGTTCAGGATTGTTACTGCAGAAGGAATAAATGATTTCTTGTAAATGTTTTTATGGGCCAGTGGAACTTTATATCGCCTGCCTGATGGCAGTAACTGAAAAGAGTGATGGAGGGGGTGAGGTGGGTCCTCTGATCAGGGTGGCTTTCCTGATCACAGAGCGCTGACACAGTTCAGACAACGGTGTCTGTGGTGAGCCGATGACTTTGCTAGCCTGATTAACTATACGGGAAAGCTTTGTTGTGTGCTTGATGAAGAGGGAGCTGTACCAGGATGAAATGTTAAAAGTGAGAATGGATATAGCAACTGACAGCACTGTGACGTCTGTGAAACTATGGATAGCCACAGCAGCATGCAGCGAGAAGCCAGCGGGGACTACTACTTAGTGGCTGAGACTCTTACTCAGCCACTTTAATTGGTATTTTATACATAGGTAGTTAATAACTAAATGTGTCTTAGGGATGTGTGAACGGCTGTGTTGGGATGGGGCGTGAGGGGTGTGTGTGATTGTGTTTTAAATTATGTTCCTTTTTTTTTTTTTTACATATATGGATGCCTAGAGAAACGTAATTTCATTTTGCCTGCACTACAATTGTATGTACAGCAACATGACAATAAAGATTGATTTGATTTGACCACAACAGGACTAAATCCAGTACCAATATGGCGCCTACATTTGCCATTAAAATGTTAGCTGTGAACACTCTAGCCTATTATATCTCTGTGGCCGACAAAGGCAAATGTTGCATACACAAAATCATCATCTACCATCACTAGAATCTGACCGAGAAATGCGTACTTGGAGGACGCAGAACCTGAACAGAGACAGCATGTTGTACTCACCAAGTCTGGGGTCACAACACGACGTCTTCTACCCGTCTCGGCGCCATCTTAGATCGTCTTCTTCTTCTTGGGTAAGACAGACTAGACGCATCAGTGGCGTATTGCTGCCCTCCACAGTTCATACGTCAGGTTGGCAGCTGTATCTTCAAGGTGCACTGTATCCACCTGGGGGTGCCGCTGTAGGAACGATTATGGGCGGAGCTTCCGGTTTCGGCCAACCAGATCCTGTTAAATCAGTCAGTAAGAGTGGAGTAGCAGGGGACATTCAAAATAGCGTTTTTAAAAGTTTTTCAACTTCATTTTAATGTATAGTCCACATGTCTGTTTGGCACTCAAGTGGCAGTTAATTTCAGCACTTGTAGTTTTAGTATTTTTGAATGTTTTTGCATAGTTCTGGTACTTGTTGCTGTTGGTGGTGTGAGGCTCCTCACAGATTCATTCATTCATTCAATCATCTTCTTCCGCTTAATCCATTTCGGGTCGCGGGGGGGGGGGGGGGAATCTGGAGCCTATCCCAGCATCTTTGGACGAGAGGCAGGGTACACCCTGGACAGATCGCCAATCCATTGCAGGGCCAACACAGAGAGACAGACAACCATTCACTCTCACAGTCATACCTAAGGACAATTTAGAATCCCCAGTTTGATGCCAATTAACCTAACTTGCATGTTTTTGGCATGTGGGAGGAAACCGGAGAAATCCCGGAGTAAACCCACGCAGACACGGGAAGAACATGCAAACTCCACACAGATCACTGTTGGTCAGGGGCTGATAAGCACAGCTAAATCTGTGGCTTCAACAGCAATGAGTAGATCATGCACTGAAAACTAAAGGATCGTTTGTGTGATCGGGGGTACAGACAGGACAGACACCAAGACAAGAGCCAGGTACGTTTTCACTTGCATGAATGTCACAGATCTGACATTTTACTTACTTATCTTACTTACTTATCCTCTTCAGTCTTCGTAGGTCATAGACCTATTGCTGATTTTCACTTATTACATTTCACTGGCTAACAAAAAAAGAGAGCTTTACTGTCGAGAGATAGAAGACTAACAAATACTAATAAAAGTGCTCCAAGGAGTACTGGTGTGCAGACCAGTGGGCATCAAGTCTGTTCTTCAATGTATTCACTGTTGGAGCAGTCACAACATCCTCAGGCAGTCTATTCCAGGTTTCAATAACTCTATTAGAAAAAAAAATTGTGGCCTGCTTTTACAACATCTTGATTTTTTTAACTTGAAACTATATCCTCTGGTAAATGCAGGGCTATCATTCAGCTCCAAAGAACAGAGATCAACCCTATAAATGCCGTAAAGGTACTTATATACTGCAATGATGTCTCCCTGAGCACGTCGATACTGCAGTGTTGGAAGCTTCAATTCACGTAGCCTATCAGTATATGCTAGATGCTGAAGTCCTGGGACCAGCTTTGTTGCACATCTTTGAACGCCCTCTAGAAGTTTTGCTTGCCTAGCATATATAGGAAAAACAACTGTATTACAGTACTCCAGATGAGTCCTGACAAATGATTTAAACAGTGTGTTAAAAGTCTCTTTATCTAAGACTTTGAATGATCGTCTTGTCAGTCCCAGCTGCCGATTGGCTTTATTCACTTGCTTTTCCACATGGATATCAAACTTAAGTTGATTATCCATTACCCCGAATTTAAAATGGCCAAGAACGGTTCTTTGTGGCTCTGACTAGACTCTACATTTGCTCTGAGGTAAAGTTGATTATGTCCAACATATTTTAACAAAATGCATTTGACTTTATTGCGGTGGAAACATTGATATATCTCAGAGCTTTTATTTGTTTACAGTGTTAGCATGTTAGCAGCGGAGCTAACTAACGGAGATGTGGTCTATATTAATCATATATTCCATAACCAACATATGATTAAGCATGTGAGAGTGTTTGGTGATTACATATGTAAGGCGACTTCACACCTCAGAATAGGACAAAGAGTCTCAACCGCCAGTGAAGATTAAAGAGCATCCAAGGCACTGCGGTGGAGACCGGATGGGTTGCCCTGACCCCCAGGGCCAGGCAGAGGAGTATGAAGACAATGGGGGGATTAAGATAATGAGGGATGTCAGCTTTTGATATGCATGTCTGTTGTTATGTGCGAGTATAAGTTCGTAGAGCCGAAGGTGTTCGCTCTCTTACTTCTTCTGCTGCTGCACCTAGATGAGACTTGTTAGAGGAGCTGATAATAAACTTTGGTTTATGAATCACATCGCCTCGTTATTTCAAGCTCCTCTACACTGGTGACCCTGACACGAGAATGGACCAGAGGCGTTCCCCCGCGATCGACTCATCTGTGCCGACCCAGGCAGACGCCGGCACCCATGCAGACAGGGGAACAGATGGACGACGTTCCCCCACGGCAGAAGTGATAGAGAGGGCTCAACCGAGCACCAGCGCCGCGGAGAAAGCCGAAGCAAGGCACTCTCACCCTGCGGACACATCAGTGACGGTCCACACAAATGCCGTCACCGTCAACCTGCCGGACTTCTGGCAGGAAGACCCCGCCTCGTGGTTTCAGCAAACTGAAGCCCAGTTTGCACTTGCGGGCATCACGGCTGACGATACAAAGTTCTATCACATCATCGCCAAACTCAACGCTGCCACTTCGAGATGTGCGCGGAGCATAATCCAACGGCCGCCGGCCCAGGACAAATATAAAGAACTGAAAGCGACCATCGTGGCAAATTACGTCCCCTCAGCCGAGGAGAGAGCCGAGAGGATCCTGGCGGTCTACAGCCACAGAGGAGGCAGACCCAAGACCCTCATGGAGGACTTGCTGCAACTTAAAGAAGAGGACAATGACAACTTCCTCTTCCATTTCATATTCCTCAGTACGCTGCCGCCACACATGAGAGGGACGCTGGCCAACATGCGATGCAGCACCCAGCAAGACTTCCGCACGCTGGCTCACGAAGCTCAATGGCTCGTCAATGCCTGCAAGGAGCAGACACCCGAGCAGCATCCGCAGACCTCAACGCTGATGTCCGGAGCCACGAGGAGCCACAAATCACCGAGCAGAATCAGCCCGCGGTGACAGCGACACGGCCAGGACGCAACAGACGGAGCAACGTTTGTTATTACCACCACCGCTTCGCCGAGAAGCCTTACAAATGCGTTCCCCCCTGCAAATTCACGATTTCGGGAAAACGCCGAAGCCGAGAGCCGTTAACAGCGGCGGTTCTCAGCGAAAAAAGCAAGCTTTTATATGTGACGGACAGACACACCGGCAAGTGGTTCCTTATCGACATGGGAGCTCAACTAAGTTTTGTCATGCCCTCCCAAGCAGACCGGGCCATGGGCCCCCGGGGCAATGGAGCGGTGGCAGCCAACGGCTCCATCATTGACACTTTTGGCGAAAAGAGCCTGCCCCTCTGCATCCACGGCCGCAACTACAGATGGACATTTGTTGTAGCGGCGGTGAGTTTTAACTGGTTGGGCGCAGATTTTTTGTGTGCACATGGGTTATTAGTTGATCTAGCGAACAGGCACTTGGTTAATGCACTGTCCTTTGCTTCTATTCCCTGCTCAGCTCGAATTTCTCCACCACCCGTGCAAGCCAGCGTCACCACAGCAGGAGGTAAGTTTGATCAACTCCTCACCCAATTTCCAGCACTCACAATTCCCAAATTCTCAGCCACAGTGGCTAGACACGGGGTCGAACACTTTATTCCCACAACGGGCCCACCCGTATTCGCCAAAGCTCGGCGCTTAGACGCGACCAAGCTCGCCATAGCTCGGGACGAGTTCACCACCCTTGAAAAATTAGGCATTATCAGATGCTCAAAAAGCCCCTGGGCGTCACCACTTCACATGGTCCCAAAATCCGACGGTTCTTGGAGGCCGTGCGGCGATTGCCGCAGATTAAACAATGCGACAGCGCATGACCGCTACCCAATTCCTCACATTCAAGATTTTTCACTACATCTGGCGGGTGCGCGCATTTTTTCAAAAATAGACCTGGTCCGCGATTATCATCAAGTCCCAGTTCGAGCAGAGGACATTCCTAAAACAGCTGTAATAACCCCCTTCGGTCTTTTTGAATTTTTGCGGATGCCTTTCGGCCTCAAAGGCGCTGCTCAAACCTTTCAGCGAATGATGGATGCAGTATTACGCGACCTCCCTTTCGTGTTCGTCTACCTCGACGATATGCTGGTAGCCAGCTCGTCTGAGGAAGAACACGAGCGGCATCTCACTATGGTTTTTCAGAGACTAGAAGAGCACGGGTTAATAATCAATCCAGCCAAATGCAAATTCGGCGTGTCACAAATTGATTTTTTAGGACACAGAGTTTCTCCGAAAGGGGCAGTCCCACTTCCAGACAAAGTTCACGCAGTAAAAAGTTTCCCACGGCCACAAACGGTCAAATCGCTGCAGGAATTTTTGGGCATGGTTAATTTTTACAACCACTTCCTCCCCCACGCAGCTCAGCTCATGCAGCCCCTATATGACGCGCTCAGAAAACAAAAACCTTCCAACGCGGTCGAATGGACCCCGGAGCGCGAACGCGCCTTCGCGGAAGTAAAAAGCGCCCTAGCTAACGCCACATTGTTGGTTCACCCCGATCCCTCGGCCCGCATTGCGCTAACCACAGACGCTTCAGACCTGGCCATAGGGGCAGTTGTAGAACAACACGTCGGCGGAATCTGGCAACCTTTGGCATTCTTCAGCAAATCGCTAAACCAAACTGAGCGTAAATACAGCACTTTTGACAGAGAGCTGCTAGCGCTCCATTTATCCATCCGCCACTTCCAGTTTTGGTTAGAGGGGCGGCGTTTTATGGCTTTTGTAGACCACAAACCGCTCACCTTTGCTATGGCTAAAATTTCCAAACCGTGGTCAGGCAGGCAACAAAGACAGCTAGCTGTGATTTCAGAGTTCACCACAGACATTCGACATGTGGCAGGCAAACTTAACGTGGTAGCAGACTGCCTCTCTCGCGCTGTGACATCGCCAGAGCGCGAGGAGACAGACTATACTACCTCAGCCACGGAACTCTTCACCAACGCGGACACATACGCGGCCCCAGTCCATGCAGGGATAGATTATGCAGCCATGGCAGAGGAACAAAGTAGTGACGCGGACGTGCGCGCACTCCTGTCTGGACCAACAGGGTTAAGGCTGGAGAAAAGGGGTCTACGCGACAGTGTGCCCCCCCAATATGCGACATCTCAACCGGCCGACCTCGCCCGTTAGTTCCAGCTGCATGGCGCCGCCGTATTTTCGACTCGATTCACTCCCTCGCGCACCCAGGTGTGCGCGCTTCAGTTAAAATGGTCGCCGAAACGTTTGTGTGGCCTGGCCTGTGCAAAAACGTAAAAGAATGGGCAAAGACTTGCATTTCTTGTCAGCGCGCCAAAGTACACAAACACACAAAAGCCCCTCTGGAGCCTTTTCGAATCCCTGCTAGAAGGTTCGACCACGTTCATGTCAACCTCGTGGGGCCACTACCTCCCTCCCAAGGTTTCACACACCTGTTAACAATGATAGACCGCACCACGCGCTGGCCAGAGGCAGTCCCTCTGGCGTCAACCACAGCAGAGGAAGTCGCTCGCGTTTTTTTGACAAACTGGGTGGCACGTTTCGGCGTCCCATCGGACATCATGTCCGATAGGGGGCCTCAATTTGTCTCGGAGCTTTGGTCAGCCATGTCCAGCAGCTTAGGGGCAACAATTCACCGCACCACCGCTTATCACCCTCAGGCTAATGGGTTATGCGAGCGTTTTCACAGATCTTTAAAGGCCGCCCTCAGAGCCTCACTAACGGATACAAATTGGGTAAATAAACTTCCCTGGGTTTTATTGGGGTTGCGTGCTGCGCCCAAAGAGGATCTAGACGCCTCTCCAGCAGAATTAGTTTTTGCACAACCTCTCAGGCTCCCAGGTGAATTTTTACCAGAGAACCCAGAGCCAGGGCATCTTCCAGCCCCGAGGTTTGTAGGCAGCAACGGACCGGACACTCTCCCCGGGCCGGCACATCACTCTTTTCCACAGGTTTTTGTCCCCCAAGCTTTAAAAAACGCGGAATTCGTTTTTGTTAGGCATGAAGCTTTAAAACCAACTTTCCGCCCACCATACGATGGGCCATTCAGAGTGCTGGAACCTGGTGATATGCATTTTGTGCTTGATTTTGGGGATAGAAAAGAAACAGTCAGCATTGACAGACTTAAACCTGCCTTCTTGTTGAGAGACGAGCCTGCACGGTTGGCGAGAGCACTTCGGCGGGGTAGACCCCCCCAAGAGAAAAGACTCAGCCCCCCTGCAGGGAACAAATAATCACTCTCCTTCCCAAGCTGCAGATTCCTTACAGGAAGGTCCCAGCAGGACGCCCAAGCGGACCCACAGCAGATTCGGGAGAAGATTAAAACCCAGACGGCACAGAGACTGATGCAAACTACTCAACAGTTGTTCACTAATTGTGCTGTAACAGTTTAGGACTGACTTGTGATTTTACTATGCTGTTATGATTACCACTGAACTCTCTTAGGAGCATGGCTGCTGGAAAGTTTCTTCTGTGTCAAGAGGTGTAGCAGTTAGTATGTCATAATAATTATCTTAAACTGTGAATTTTTCTATTGTCCTTTTCTTAGTCGTTTGGGGGGGGGGGGCTGTGGTCTATATTAATCATATATTCCATAACCAACATATGTTTAAGCATGTGAGAGTGTTTGGTGATTACATATGTAAGGCGACTTCACACCTCAGAACAGGACAAAGAGTCTCAACCGCCAGTGAAGATTAAAGAGCATCCAAGGCACTGCGGTGGAGACCGGATGGGTTGCCCTGACCCCCCAGGGCCAGGCGGAGGAGTACGAAGACAATGGGGGGATTAAGATAATGAGGGATGTCAGCTTTTGATATGCATGTCTTTTGTTATGTGCGAGTATAAGTTCATAGAGCAGAAGGTGTTCGCTCTCTTACTTCTTCTGCTGCTGCACCTAGATGAGACTTGTTAGAGGAGCTGATAATAAACTTTGGTTTATGAATCACATCGCCTCGTTATTTCAAGCTCCTCTACAGGAGCTACTGGCCACTTTTTAAGATCATCTTCTCATCCCTCCATAGTCGTGGGATGTGGTATGATTATATTTCTGTTTTTGAGGTGCAAAAGGCCGTGTTCCCTCATTTTTGATGCCAAAGTCATTGTTTTTTAACAAGGAAAAATGTCCCATTTCACTGACAACAATACGTTCTAAACTAGTACTGGAAGTTGCTACCATAATTCACACAAGGCATCATGGGGCCAAGGAATAAGGTGGATGAAATTTTGGATAATTTTTTGAGAAAAAATTAAGATAAACATTTATAAACATGCTTTCAGTGGTGTATAATCATAAACAATAAACATCTGTTTGATTTTTGTTACCTTAGAATGAGCCGTTTATACATGGTGCAGAGCTCGGCAGCCCATATGACAAACACACAATGCACCCTGGGTTGGGTAGTGTGTAAATCTTTTTTTTTTTTTGAGTTTTATCCCCCTTACTCCTAGCACCCATGATGCCTTGGATGAATTATGGGTGCAACTTCCTGTTATGTATGGAAATACCTGTGTGAGGGATGAGGCAGGATGATGATTGACGAACACAGCTTTATTGAACTGTTTACAAGAGCAGTCACACGGTGTGCACCAGCAGGAGACATCCAGCTAAGAGGCCATAAGATGGCCGTCCTCTGCTATTTATAGGACAGTGCAGTGGCGGAACAGGAAGTGCTCGCCACTACACCGCATTTCACAATAAGGACCCCAAACACCAACACCACATTTCCTCCCCTCCTTAGAAAAGTCAGAAACCACACGTACAATTGAAAACCTCCCCAAATTTGAGACCCGACTCACGCACTAAAATAATGGGAACTAATGTATTAAAATGGCCTAACACATTCACACAAACTAACTAAAACAGGGCTGATGGGTGGACTACCGTCCAGCCCGCATGGCACAGTGGATTATTGTGCCACTGGTAACTAAAAGTCTTTATTTGTATTTGAAACTAAAATTACAGCAGTGCTCCTAAACTAAAACACAAAAGCACATACACATAACCCCCATAGCATAACATGCAAAACATTAGAACTTTCATTTGGGTGAAAACACTGTAACTTGCATGGGGGGTTCCAGGGCAGCCCCTCAGCAGGCGCGCCCCTGGAGGCTGCAAACCCCCGGAGCGATAGCCAACTCTCTGGATGACAGAGCCTGGATCCCACACCGCCATCACCGACTTTCATCCAGCCTCGCCACCTGGAGCGTCTTCCTGGACACGCCAAAGCCGACTGGCATGCCTCGATGAGCTGTCAGACAATCTGAAGCACACTGCGCCCAGCTTAGCCACAATGCGCAGACACCCACAATCTTTTTCTGGCTGTCATTCAGCCCATCTTCGCCGTGGACGTCCTTCACCCTGAACCAAGTCCATAACCCGGAGTGGAATTTTACTCGGCCCAGTGTGTTGCTGCTGAGCATGTGGTAACTCTATGTTTGATGGTCTGGCCCCGTCCACTTCTATAAACGTTGTAGTGTTCACCATTGTAGCTGCAGACCCCCCAGTCAACCGTAGCCAAGTACCGGAGACATGTGGGGCTAGCACCTCGGTGTCACTCACCGACGCAGGTGCCCCGCCGCCACGCTTGGTACCCCCCTCTACCATGTCCTGAGCGCTGGCACTGAGATCAATCCGTGCTGAGCCTGAGTGATTAACTGGTCCCACTCGACCGCCGTGGCATCCGTTAGCTCATCGTACTGTTCGCCCCCAGTGTCCATTGGGAGGAAGTGGGGTGATTTCTTCCTTGGGTTCCCCAGGTAAGACAAACGGCACACCCTGGCGTAGTGATTCAAGCGTCCATATCTACCACAATGTTTAACTCTAGCCGGGCGTTTCTTAGCTTTATTTTAGTGCGTCGCGGACCCACAGCCCTTGCAAAGGGGTTTTCCTGGGGCAGACCTTTGGCTTCCAGCATTGACCTCCCAAAAATTTTTGTCCGAGCTAGCCTCGCTATCAGGATTCGCAACATTAGCTGAAGCAAGCAGCTTCGGCTTTTTTTGTGGCTGGTGCCAATTTGGCTCCACAGCTAGCTTAGCAACGGCTTCCCATCGGAGAGCTAGCTCCATAGCTTTAGCCAACATTAAGTCATTAGGTGCCATTAATAGCCTAGCACGCAGCTCAGCATTACACACATGCTCTGCTAGTTGATCGCGAACCATTTCATCTTCAAGCAGTCCAAAACGACACTCACTGGCTAGCTGCTTCAAATCAATGACATATTGGTGGATAGGCTCACCTACCCGCTGATATCATTGCCTAAAACAAATCCTCCGGACAGTCACGTTGTCTGGGGTGGAGAAACATTTAGCTAGCAGCTTCACAATGCCCTCACATGAGTCCGCCTTGCCAAGCGTCTGCAGGACCCACCGGCCCTCCAACCCAGGTTGTGAACAAGAAGAGCCTGCGGTCTCACCCCATCTCGCTCCCCATGGCCCAACGCCGTAACATACGTCTGATATGCCTCTCACCTATGCAGCACCAATTTATTGCACCAATGCAATAGCACCGTTGGTTTGCCCGGGAGCTCGAGGAAGGGAAAAAGCGGGGTGATGCACGCCTCCATGAGTTGATCCTCGATCGCCAGATGTTATGTATGAAAATACCTGGGTGAAGGATGAGGCAGGATGATGGTTGGCGAACACAGCTTTATTGAACTATTTACAAGAGCAGTCACATGGTGTGCACCAGCAGGAGGCTTCTGGCTAAGAGGCCATAAGATGGAAGTCCTCTGCTATTTATAGGGTGGTGCAGTGGCAGAACAGGAAGTGCTCGCCACTACACCACACTTCACAGTAAGGTGCCCAAACACCAACACCACACTTCCGGTACTAGTTTAGAACGTGTGGTTGTCACTGAAACGGGACACTTTTCCTTGATAAAAAACAATGACTTTGGCATCAAAAATATGGGAACACGGCCTTTTGCACCTCAATAACAGTAATACAATCATACCACATCTCACAACTATGGAGGGATGAGAAGACGACCTTAAAAAGTGGCCTGGCAGACAGTAGCTCCATTAGTTAGCTCTGCTGCTAAGATGCTAATGCTGTAAACAAATAAAAGCTCTGAGATATATCAATGTCTCCATAGCAATAAAGTCAGTTGCATTTTATTAAAAGATGTTGGACATAAGCAAATTTACCTCAGAGCAGACGTAGAATCTAGTCAGAGCCACAAAGAACCACAACACCGCGCTTGGGTGTTTTAATGTTGGGGTAAAACAGACAGCTGCAGCCTTTGTTTTACCCCAAAATTAAAATGCTTAAGCTGCTGTCATGCTGTGAATGCTTGTTATTTAACTTAACATGTACAGACCTTTTCTGACAGTTGTTCAGAATTTTATTGATCTATATTTTGTGATCATTAAAAAAAATTAGTGCATGCTGCAACGCTGCATGCTGCAATGCACAGGTTAAATAGGCAACATTCATTGCAGCACCATTCTCCTTCCCAGACGCTATCTGTGCCTCTCTTCAATTCTCAGATGTGAGTAATCAGCCTGTTATTCAGCTCATTGTTTGTTACCTGGACTGGTAATCTATGCATCTCTGTATCCGTGCCTTTTCCCCGTTATTCCTGCCTTTATGTGTAGTGTAGTGTTTTTGTGTATTTTAGTTATTAAATGTGCAAACCTACAGCTTGCGTTTGGTGTTCTCAGTTCTGCCCCTGAAAGGGCAATTTATAACAGAAGATTGTAGAGAGAATGATCAGGCAAGGCAATGAGCTGGATCAACGCAGACTTTATTTCTCTCTAACAGATCAGGATCACAAAAGAGGCTCCCAGGCCACTGTGCATCTCATCAGTCTTCTCTCATCTGAGTCAGTCTGCACTGCATGCATTCAGGACATTTAGCCACAAGCTCCTGAATCTCACTTTCTAGTCCAGGCCACCACACACTCATGCGTGCTCTTTCTCTGCATTTTGTGATGCCCTGATGTCCATCACGTAAACGTTGGAGTATGTCACCTCTCATGCTGTGTGGAATGACAATACGATCTCCATACAAGAGTAGTCCTTTTGATGTTGACAGGCTGTTTCCCCACTGATGATATGCTTTAGCTTGCAGGGGAACGTTATTCACATGTTTTGGCCAGTCCTGGGTCACCAATCTGCTCACTACCTGGAGCTCATGGTCTGTGCACATCTCCAGGCCTTGCAGTGTGGGCTGCATCTGTGTACACTGAAACGTCACAGATTAGTTCTGATACTTCACAGTGGTTCACAGGTAGTGGCTGCCTGGATAATGTGTCTGCCACAGTTAGGGTTTTTCCTGGCACATACTCTGCGATGGGGTTAAAACACATCAATTGCATGAGTAGACGTTGGCACCTCAGGGGAACTGCATCAAGGTCTTTATTATTATTAGGGGAACCAAGGGTTTGTGGTCAGTATGTACTGAGAATGTGTCAAGTCCGTACAGGTAAGTAGAAAACTTTTCACAGGCCCAAACTATGCCTAGAGTCTCTTGTTCTATCAGCGCGTAATGCTTTTCACAATCAGTCAGCGTTCTTGAGCAAACTGCTACTGGTTTCAGTCCTTCTGGGTGTCGCTGTAGCAACATAGCACCCAGTCCAAAGCTTCTTGCATCTGCACTCACTATGGCTGGTATATTTACACCATAATATGCTAGAGAGAGTGCAGTTGAAATGAGTTGCTTTACCTTGTTGAAGGCATTGATTTGTGCTGTGTCCCACATCCACATGGTTTTGTCTTTCAGCAGATCATTCAAAGGTTGTATTATTTCAGACAGGTTGGGCATGTGTCTCCACAGGTAATGAACCATGCCTAAGAATCATCAAAGTGCAGGGGTATCTTCTGGTGGTTGTAGTTCTGTGATGGCACTGATCTTTGAGGTGTCAGGGCATATGCTATCTTTGGCAATGTGGTGCCCCAAGAAGTCCAACTATTTCTGGCACAGGTGGCATTTTGTGTCGTTGAGCTTTAGACCAGCAGATCATTCAAAGGTTGTATTACTTCAGACAGGTTGGGCATGTGTCTCCACAGGTAATGAACCATGCCTAAGAATCATCAAAGTGCAGGGGTATCTTCTGGTGGTTGTAGTTCTGTGATGGCACTGATCTTTGAGGGGTCAGGGCATATGCTATCATTGTCAATGCGGTGCCCCAAGAAGTCCAACTATTTCTGGCACAGGTGGCACTTTGTGTCATTGAGCTTTAGACCAGCAGATCATTCAAAGGTTGTATTACTTCAGACAGGTTGGGCATGTGTCTCCACAGGTAGTGAACCATGCCTAAGAATCATCAAAGTGCAGGGGTATCTTCTGGTGGTTGTAGTTCTGTGATGGCACTGATCTTTGAGGTGTCAGGGCATATGCTATCTTTGGCAATGTGGTGCCCCAAGAAGTCCAACTATTTCTGGCACAGGTGGCATTTTGTGTCGTTGAGCTTTAGACCAGCACTCTCTAGAATCTTTAAAACATTCTGTAGCCTTTTGTCATGCTCATCTTCATCTTTGCCGGGGACTAAGATGTCATCCATATAAACTTCAACCCCCTCTTGGTCTTTAAACAGAAGCAACATTTCTCTCTGAAATATCTCTGGCGCACTGGTGATTTCAAAAGGTAATCTTTTGAAGTAGTATCTGCCAATGGGTGTAATAAATGTAGTTAGCTTGGTTGTCTGTTTCTAGTGGAATTTGCCAAAATCCGCTCGCTGCGTCAAGTAGGGAGAACACACGTGACTCTGCCAGCTGTGGAAGTATCTCATCTACTGTGGGTAGGACGAACCTCTCCCTTTTTATGGCCATATTCAGTCTTTTTAGATCAACACAGATCCTCACATCTCCTGTTTTCTTTGGTACTGGTACCATGGGAGCACACCACTCTGTTGGTTCTTTAACCTCCTCAATGACACCACATTTCAACATCCTCTCTAGTTCAGCTTTAACCTTTGGGAGCAAGGGTGCAGACACTCTCCTTGCTGTATTAACACTGTAAGGTACAGTACCTTCTTTTAGGCATATTTTAACAGACTTTATCTTCAGAAGCCCCAAATCCGAGCCAAATGTGCTCTGGATTTCAACCACTCTTTTTACAAGCCCCATTGCTACTGCCACATTTCTGCCCAACAGGTTGCTGCAATTTGCATTTTTAATCATGTGTATTTTGAACTTGTACAGCTGACCTTTGTATTTAGTTATGGCAGCAAACTGTCTTTGCCTCTAGGACTGTCAAAGTTGGTCTCATTAGGCATTAATTGAGGGATGCGTCTAAGCTTGTAGTAGGTTTCATCTGATATCACAGTTTTATCTGCACCTGTTTCAGTTTTAAAGGCCACAGGAGTGTCTCTGATTTTTATGTTTACTGTCCAGGGTGTGTTGGAGTCTGCAATGCTTGTGTACTTGTCTGTTAGTTCACCCCAGAAGTGTTCTCTGGCCCCTTGCTTCACAGTTGTAAGCTCATTTATTTTTGCTGAGTGGCACACAGCGGCAAAATGTCAAATTTTATTGCATTTTCTACATTGAGCATTCTTAGCTGCACAGACTACATGTGTGGGGTGGTCTTTGCCACATTTGGAGCATTTATGTACTTTTCCGCCTCTGTTGCCGTGTACTGTGTGGAAACTGCTGTCATCTCCTTTCCTTCCACTCCCTCCACGCTGGCGATGAGGATGCGGGGCTGGTGCACATGCATGTTTCCGTGTTACTTCACTGAGGCAGCAAGCGTCTTTTACCTGCTGACTGACTTAGCTCTTCACCTGCTCAGGTTGTCTCACCCTCTCCACAGCTTTGTCCAGCATGAACTGATGTTAGCCGTGGCAGTTGAGATAACTCAACAGTTTGAAGCAGCGGATAAACTATCCAAGAACCTCAGTGACAGAACTACGCTGAGGCATGCTGAATCACAATCGGCGGCACAGGCTGTGGACCCGGATAGCGAGGTTGGCACTGAAGATACAGAGGAATACTCTACAGCTATTAAAATAAGGTCCGCCCCATGGTCGCCCAGATGTATGGGCTGCGGGTCCACCAAGCACCGATATAAGGCAAGAGAGTGTCCGGCGAGGGGTAAACGCTGTGGCAAGTGTGGACTCCTACACCATTTCGCCAGGGCCTGTAAAAAATTTGAGCGAGGGGAATGACGACGCGAAGTGAATTCCTCCGCCATGACTCCTACAGTTGTTCACACCATCTCCCCGAGCACAGATGGGCAGATTTACTATAATGTGATGCTGGACGGCATGGAAGTGCCGTTGGTGGTGGACACGGGAGCAGTGGCTTCTGTGTTGAACTGGCCTACTGTGAGAAGCTTGTTCCCGCATTACCAAGTGGGAGGACTGTCGACACCATGTTTGGGCTACGGAGGTAATAGGCTGGCCCTCGTGGGTTCGCTGGAGTTGACGGCGAGATACAAGCTTGGCAGTGATGTCCAACGTCCAATTTGTGCTGACCGTCAGCGGGTCGAACGTGATGAGCTGCGACATATTCTGCGGCGTGGGCTTCACGATCACCAGTGGTGTCAGAGAGGAGTGATTGGGCTGTGGTTTGTGGGACGGACCGGTTCCGTGCGTGGTGGACGATGCAGTAAGGGACAAAGACTGGCCTAGTATTCTGGGAGATGACCAGGACCAATTCCATCCAGGTCATCACGGGAGGGTTCCGATGCCAGAGTCCAAGTTGCCCTGGATGTGGGAACTGGGCAGCACGGTGGAACGCCCGTGACGGCGGATGGAGCCGAGATGATAGCTCCCTCTGCTTCCGGAGTTTGGCCTGGAGATACTGAGAAGCAAGGTTCTGTAACGGCTTCACTAGCGTGCAAAATGAAAGAGAGCGGGGCAGGACCGGCTGGCACGGTGGACAGACGTGCCACACAGCAACACTGGAGGCTGAGTCGGGCTTCATATGGGGTTGGTGGAGTGGTTTGACCCAGAGAGGAAGCCTGGGCTATACGTCGTGGACATTTGAAGTCGAGTCGAGCTCCCCTGTGGGTTGCTGACGTGGTTCGGCCCAGGGAGGAGGCTCGGCTAAGGGGGGCCCATGACAAGAGAAAACAACGGGATGACCAGGGGCGGCTGCAAGTGGGAGCTCTTCGGGAGGACGGTTACCTCCAGCTGTCCGATGACTCATGGAGACACCCCAACGAGCTGCGGCGCACCAATGATGAGAAGGAGGTGTCGAGACTCTGACATGGCTCATCTCCTGAGGTGAAGAGACGAAGGCACTCTGGGCGGGATCCGCCAGACGGGTCTCCAGGGGGTGGGCAGCACGGTGGTGCAGTGGTTAGCACTGTTGCCTTACAGCTAGAAGGTTCCTGGTTCAAATCCCCAGGTTGGCAGGGGTTGGAACCTTTCTGTGTGGAGTTTGCATGTTCTCCCTGTGCTGCGTGGGTTTACTCCGGGGGCTCCGGTTTCCTCCCACAATCCAAAGACATGCATGTTAGGTTAATTGGCTGTTCTAAATTGTCCCTAGATATGTTTCCTATAGGCCCTTAGAATAGAGGGTTAGTACTAGTGAAATCGCTCTGAGTGGTCTTTGTGACTAGAAAAGCGCTATATAAGTGCAGGTTAGTTAGTTAGTTAGTTAGGGGTGGCTTCTCCATTGGGACTGTATGGTAGCAAGGGGGGAGATGTGTTAAACTGCATATAGTGTTGTGAATTGTCTGAGCTACGTAGTCAATATGTTCTTTGCTTTGAGTGCTACGTGAGTTTGTCATGTAAAAAAAATACAAACAAAAAAAACAACCAAGTGATGTTTGAAGTGTACATTACTGTGTGGTTTGCCCGGGTTATGGGGTGGTTTTGTTGGGTGTGCTTGTAGCAGGGTGTGAATGTAAATATTGACTGATTGATGGGTGAAATAGAATTTGCTGCATGTACTAAAGATCATGGGATTATTTTAGTTTATTAGGAACACGGCAGTTTCTTTTATTTTCATGGACTATATATTGACAAAGATGGCAGAATAATCCGTCTAGCCATGTGGAGGTGAGACAGTAGTCCACCTGTCCCCCTCTAGTTTTAGTTGTTTTTTGTGTATGGATAAGCCTAAATATTTTGTTCATTGTTAGTGTGGGATTTGGGTCATAAATTTGGGAGGGCCTAATTAGTGTGTTTTGGACTTTTCTACGGGATGGGGGGATGTGATGTATCAAATATGATACATTTGATATTGTTGTGTGTGCAATGGGTGGCAGCTCCACCTTTCTGGTTCCGCCGCCACCCTGGGTATAAAAGGCGGATGCGGAAGAGGCACGGTCTCTTTACGACTATCCCTCTGCCTACACGAGAGCGCCTGTGACACACTGTGAGTTCATTAATAAACCTACGTTCTACTGCACCTCGGGCCTCGTTATTGAAGTACGGGTTATGGACATAACACTGTTAATTGTAGCTTTTCTGACAGTTCTTTGTCTAAAATCCTGACGACCAGTTTGTCGCGGATGTTTTCTACTTTCACCAGCCTGAACTGACACGTCTCAGCTAGCTCACAGAGCGTACAGATACATTCCTCCGCTGATTCACCCGGCTTCTGTGTTCAGAGGTAGAAACGAGCCCTTTTGTGGATAACGTTTACTTTCGGCACAAAGTAACTGCTCAGTTTTGCCAACTGTTATGTCCATAACTCAGGTTATCAAGAATCAGGCTGGAGGTGCAGTTGAACGTAACTTTATTAGATGAACCACCGTGAACACAATTGCTCCGTACAGGCAGATGGTCTACGGCGAAAGAGACAGGGTCTCTTCCGCCTCAGCCCTTTATACCCCAGAGTGACGGTGGAACCAGAAAGGCAGAACCGTCACCCCCAGTGAGGCCAAGGTACACCCAGCACCATATAACATTATATTTGATACACTACATTTTCCCCCTGTAGAAAAAAATCCAAATCACACCAATTAGGCCCTCCCCAATATATATGTACATACAGGCCTATCCATGCACACAAAACAACTAACTAGAGGGGGACAGGTAGACTGCTGACCCACCTCCACACGGCCAGGCTGATTATTCTGCCGCCTTTGTTACCATAAAGTCCATAAAACAAAACAGCCGTGTTCCTAATAATTAACTTAATCCCAGAACTAACGTATATATACACAACCAAATTCTATTTCACACAATAACAACAACAACAGTCAGTATGTACATTCACATCCCGTTAAACCAGCCCCCCCCCCCAAACAAACAAAAAAACAACAACAATTGGGCAATTCACAAAATTATATGTAATTAAATGCAATCAGAACAGTGTTGGCCTCTTTTTTTTTTTTTTTTCAAAACTGGGCCACCATTAAATGGGTATATGTGAAACATATTGACTACGTGGCATTGGCCAAACAATCATATTAACATTTCAACCATCACTCCTTTTGTCACCATACAGTCCCCATGGACAGACCACCCCCTGGATTTCCATCTGGCGGATCCCGCCCAGAGTGCCTTCACCTCTGGGGATGAGCCACATCGGTATTTCTTCTTATCAATGTGCCGCAGCTCGTTGGGGTGTCTCCATGAGTCATCGGACAGACCAAGATAGACATCTTCCCGGGCAACCACCACCCACAGCCGCCCCTGTCCATCCCATCATTTTCTCTTCTCGTGGACCCCCTTTAGCTGAGCTTCCCCCCTAGGCCGCACCTCATCATCGACCTGCAGAAGTGTTCTACTCTGCTTCAAATGTCCACCACATTTCAGCCGGGCTTCCTTTCCAGGTCGAATCGCTCCACCGACCCTGTCCGATGCCCTCCTCGGCCTCCAGTGTTGCTGGTTGGCACTATGGCTGTGTAGTTGTGCATGTACATGTTGGACATATGAGAGATATGCTGACAGCACATATGTAATTTAACCGCCCGATGAAGGAGACGCAGAGTCTAGGACACCTGCGGGGGACAGCGAGAGAAGACAATAGGTGTGGACAGAAGACTCCCTGACCTCTGAGGCTCGAGAGGAGAGAGGGGGGAGTAATGTAAATAAAGGGATTATGAATGTGAATAAAGGGATTATGATGGAGATGTGTGACCTCCCCTGCGAGGGAGATTCCTTTATGTGAGAATGTTTAAAGGTGAGGACTTTGGTGTGTTTCCCCCTCTTTGTTCGCTGCTCAAGAATGAGAGCAGACTGTGGGAATGGTTGCTTGAAATAAACTTGAATTAAATGCAATTCAGTTTCGTTATTCAAGGCTCCCCACAATTGGTGACCGACGATGTTGAGAATGACCGGAGAAGGTCTCAGGGTCCCGGACTCACAGAGTTCAGTTCTGGCGAGCGCAGTGGCCGTCAAGCTGCCTGATCTGGCAGGATAACCCACGGTCGTGGTTCCTGCAAGCGGAGTCGCAGTTCGCGCTCGCAGGAGTAACGGTGGATGACACTAAGTTCCACCATGTCATCGCTAAACTGGATAACCACACAGCACGGTGTGTGCAGAGCTTGGTGGAGCAGCCACCCGCTACCGGCAGGTACGACAAGCTGAAATCCACCCTCGTTAAGTTTTTCACCCCCTCGGCTGAAGTGAGGGCGAGGAGGATCCTGTCTTTGCTAGACCAAGGAGGACACAGGCCGAGCGCCCTGATGGAGGATATGATACAGCTGAGAGGGTCGGACAACGATGATTTCCTCTTCCAGTTCATCTTCCTCTCCAACCTCCCGACGCATGCGAGAAGCACGCTGGCCGGCAAGAAGTGTCACACCCCGGAGGAGTTCTGGGAGCTGGCCCAGGAAGCAGACGGGATTCTGGATGCCTGCGGCAGGCAGGCAACCGCAGCTGTCCCCAAGACAGCGGGGAGTCAGAGGCGGCAGACCCAGGCTGGCCGACGACGGCGGCAGCACGGCCACGACGAGGTGGAGCCAATGGTCCAGTGGCAGAGGCACGGCCCCGACACAGCGGAGGAGAGGATCTCTGCTTTTACCATCGGAGGTTCGCTGATAGGGCACGCAGGTGCGTGCCGCCCTGCAACTTCAAGAGTTCGGGAAATGGCAAGACCGGGGGTCGCTAGCAGCTTCAACTCTCGGAGAAGGCAACAAGCTGCTCTACATCACGGATACGAGCTCCGGACGAGAGTTCCTCATAGACACCGGAGCCCAAGTGAGCTTCATCACCCCAACATACGCGGACCGGGTGGCTGGACCCCGCGGTAGCGGAGCTATGGCAGCAAATGGCTGGAGCATCAACACCTACGGGAAAAGGACCTTGCCTTTATGCTTACATGGCCGCACATATGAATGGACTTTTGTAATAGCGGCGGTGAGTTTCAACATGTTGGGCGCGGATTTTTTGTGCTCACACAATCTGTTAGTTGATCTTGCTAACAGACGGTCTTTTTACTCTCTCCCCTGTTCAGCTCGAGTGTCCCCGCCACCAGTACAGACCCACATCGCTACAGCAGGTGGTAAGTTTCACACACTCCTCACCCAATTTCCAGCGCTCACTGTGCCCACTTTTTCAGCGACGGTCGCGAAACACGGGGTGGAGCATTTTATCCCTACATCTGGCCCTCCCGTGTTTGCAAAGGCTCGGCGCTTGGATGCAGTTAAGCTCGCTATAGCGCGCGAGGAGTTCGCCAGCCTAGAGAGGCTGGGCATCGTTCATAGGTCAAAAAGCCCGTGGGCTTCGCCGCTGCACATGGTCCTGAAAGCCGATGGCTCCTGGAGACCGTGTGGCGATTACCGCAGGCTAAACAATGCTACGGCACACGATTGTTATCCCATCCCGCACATTCAGGACTTTTCGGTGCACCTGGCGGGGGTGCGCATTTTTTCAAAGATTGATCTGGTTCGCGGCTATCACCAAGTCCCAGTCCAACCGGAGGACATTCCTAAAACAGCAGTAATAACCCCGTTCGGACTTTTCGAATTTTTACGCATGCCGTTTGGTCTCAAAGGGGTGGCGCAAACGTTTCAGCGGATGATGGATGCCGTGTTACGCGATCTCCCTTTCGTGTTTGTGTACCTCGACGACATTTTGGTCACGAGTACTTCAGAGGACGAACACGAAAAGCACCTCACAGCAGTTTTTAGGAGACTGGGAGAGCACGGCTTAATAATTAACCCAACCAAGTGCCAGTTCGGCGTCGAGCAGATCGATTTTTTGGGTCACCGCGTCTCCCCAGAGGGAGCAGTTCCGTTACCAGATAAAGTACGCGCGGTAGCGGATTTTCCCCGGCCACAAACGGTCAAATCACTGCAGGAATTCTTGGGGATGGTGAATTTTTATAACCGATTCCTGCCCCATGCAGCTCAAATCATGCAACCGTTATATGCCGCGCTCAAAAAGCAAAAACCAACCCAGGCGGTCGAATGGTCCCCGGAGCGGGAGCGCGCGTTCACAGAGGTAAAAAAAGCCTTGGCTGACACTGCGCTCCTGGCCCACCCAGACCCGGCAGCACGTATCGCGCTGACGACAGACACTTCAGATTTAGCCATAGGGGCCGTTATTGAGCAACAGGTCGCCGGAGTTTGGCAACCGTTGGCTTTCTTTAGCAAATCCTTAAGCGCGGCTGAGCGAAAATACAGCACGTTCGACAGAGAACTGTTGGCGCTGCATTTGGCTATTCGTCATTTCCAGTTCTGGCTTGAAGGACGGTGCTTCACCGCTTATGTGGACCACAAGCCGCTCACATACGCCATGGCCAAAATTTCAGACCCGTGGTCAGGCAGGCAGCAGAGGCAGCTGGCCGCGATCTCGGAATTTACCACTGACATTAGGCACGTTGCGGGCAAATTCAATGTAGTAGCAGATTGTCTCTCGCGCGCGGTCACGACTCCACCGCGCGCAGAGGCAGAACGGGCCACCGTGACCGTGCTGCAGGAGAGCGGCGCGGTGGCGCGCGCAGCCCCGGTGCACGTGGGTATAGATTACGCAGCCATGGCAGCGGACCAGGGGGCGGACGCAGACGTGCACGCGCTCCAGTCTGGACCAACAGGGTTAAGGCTGGAGAGCAAGTGTTTACAAACCGGTATGCCCCCCCTGATCTGCGATGTATCGACGGGGCGCCCGCGTCCGGTGGTTCCGGCCGCGTGGCGCTGCCGTGTTTTTGACTCGGTCCACTCACTGGCGCACCCGGGGGTGCGCGCGTCGGTGAAAATGGTAGCGGAAAAGTTTGTTTGGCCGTGCCTGCGCAAGCACGTGAAGGAATGGGCAAAAACCTGCATGTCCTGTCAACGGGCCAAAATTCACAAGCACACAAGAGCCCCATTAGAACCGTTTCGCATTCCAGCCAGAAGGTTCGACCACGTGCTCGTCGACCTCATGGGCCCCCTACCGGCATCACAGGGGTTCACGCATCTTTTGACAATGGTGGACCGAACCACACGTTGGCCGGAAGTGGTCCCGCTGGTGACGACCACGGCCGCGGAGGTGGCTCGCGTTTTTTTAATGGCTTGGGTGGCGCACTTCGGGGTTCCGTCGGACATTATGTCCGATAGAGGACCTCAATTCGTCTCTGAGCTGTCATCAGCGATGGCCAACGGCTTGGGAGCCAAAATTCACCGCACTACGGCTTACCACCCTCAGGCTAATGGTTTACGCGAGCGTTTTCATAGGTCTTTGAAGGCAGCACTCGTGAGCGTCGCTCACGGATGCAGATTGGGTAAATAAACTACCATGGGTTTTATTAGGGTTGCGTTCTGCGCCCAAAGAGGACTTAGACGCCTCCCCAGCGGAGCTGGTGTTCACACAACCTCTTAGGCTGCCAGGCGAGTTTTTACCAGAGCACCCGGAGCCCCCACCTCTCCCGGCTCTGGGACCGTTAGTTGGCACGGGAGCAGACACGCTTCCGGGTCCGGTTCATCACACTTTTCCACGAGTTTTCGTCCCCAAAGCTTTGAAAAATGCTGAGTTCATTTTTGTCAGGCACGAAGCCCTAAAAGCAACACTCAAACCACCTTACGAAGGGCCATTTCGAGTGCTGGAGGCAGGTGATAAGCAATTTGTGCTAGATTTTGGAGACAGAAAAGAGACAGTCAGTATTGACAGACTAAAACCTGCTTTTGTCATGAAGGACGGGTCTGTACTGGTCGCGAGGGCGCCTCGACGAGGCAGGCCCCCACAGGGGGCAAATAATCACTCACTTCCTCAGTCAACAGAGCCGGAGCAGAAAGGCGCCGCAGGCAAGGCGGGGCCAACTCACAGCAGATTCGGCAGACGGTTGAAGCCCAGGCGGCGCACACGGATGCAGATTGGGTAAATAAACTACCATGGGTTTTATTAGGGTTGCGTTCTGCGCCCAAAGAGGACTTAGACGCCTCCCCAGCGGAGCTGGTGTTCACACAACCTCTTAGGCTGCCAGGCGAGTTTTTACCAGAGCACCCGGAGCCCCCGCCTCTCCCGGCTCTGGGACCGTTAGTTGGCACGGGAGCAGACACGCTTCCGGGTCCGGTTCATCACGCTTTTCCACGAGTTTTCGTCCCCAAAGCTTTGAAAAATGCTGAGTTCATTTTTGTCAGGCACGAAGCCCTAAAAGCAACACTCAAACCACCTTACGAAGGGCCATTTCGAGTGCTGGAGGCAGGTGATAAGCAATTTGTGCTAGATTTTGGAGACAGAAAAGAGACAGTCAGTATTGACAGACTAAAACCTGCTTTTGTCATGAAGGACGGGTCTGTACTGGTCGCGAGGGCGCCTCGACGAGGCAGGCCCCCACAGGGGGCAAATAATCACTCACTTCCTCAGTCAACAGAGCCGGAGCAGAAAGGCGCCGCAGGCAAGGCGGGGCCAACTCACAGCAGATTCGACAGACGGTTGAAGCCCAGGCGGCGCACAGACTGAATGTTGATGTTGATTATACAGTAGTCAGTAACATGTTATTGAATTTTAGGGAATAGTCCGTTCTTCATCGTTTGGGGGGGGAGGTTATATGGCTGTGTAGTTGTACATGTACATGTTGGACATATGAGAGATATGCTGACAGCACATATGTGATTTAACCTCACGATGAAGGAGATGCAGAGTCTAGGACACCTGCGGGGGACAGCGAGAGAAGACAATAGGTGTGGACAGAAGACTCCCTGACCTCTGAGGCTAGAGAGGAGAGAGGGGGGAGTAATGTAAATAAAGGGATTATGAATGTGAATAAAGGGATTATGATGGAGATGTGTGACCTCCCCTGCGAGGGAGATTCCTTTATGTGAGAATGTTTAAAGGTGAGGACTTTGGTGTGTTTCCCCCTCTTTGTTCGCTGCTCAAGAATGAGAGCAGACTGTGGGAATGGTTGCTTGAAATAAACTTGAATTAAATGCAATTCAGTTTCGTTATTCAAGGCTCCCCACAGGCACATCATTTTACCGTGCCAGCTGGTCCTGCCCCACTCTCTTTCATTTGAAATGCCGGCAAAGCCACTGTAGCTCCTTGCTTCATGGTAACACCAGGCCGAACTCCAGAAGCAGAGGGGGCTAGCGTTTTGGCTCCATCAGCCGTCCCGGGTGTTCCACTGTGCCGTCCAGTTCCCAAATCCAGGGCAACTTGGACACTGGCACCGGAACCCTCCTGAGATGGCCCTTTACGACACTGGTCCTGGTCATCTCCCAGAATACTAGCCAGTCACTGTCCCATACCGCATCATCATCCATGCATGGAACCGGTCGGTCCCACAAACCACAGCCCAACCACTCCTCTCTGGCGCCGCTGGTGATCGTGAATCCCAGGCTGTAGAACATATCACATCCCATTATGTTCGACCCATTGGCAGTCACCACAAATTGGACCATAATTGGACCTCGCCCTCAACTCCAGCGAACCCACAATGGCTAACTTGTTGCCTCCATAGCCGAAGTATGGTGTCGACAGTCTTCTCACACAGTAATGCGGGAACAGATTCCTCACAGTAGGCCAGTTTAACACAGAAGCTGCCGCTCCCGTGTCCACCAACAATGGTACTTCCACGCCGTCCAGCAGAACATCGCAGTAAATCCACCCATCTGTGCTTGGGGAGGTGGTATGAACAACCGTAGGAGTTGTGGCGGGGGGTAGCCGCTCTATGTTGTTGGTCCCCTCGCTCAAAATTTTTGTAGGCCCTGGCGAAATGATGCAGGAGACCACTCTTGCCACAGCGTTTGCCTTTCACTGGACGCTCTCTTGCCTTATACCGGTGCTTGGTGGACCCACAGCCATAACACCTTGGCGCACCCGGGGCAGACCTAACTTTTATAGCGGCAGCATATTCCTCTTCATCCATGCTGTCCTCGCTATCCTGGTCCACAGCCAGTGCCTTCGATTGTGGTTTGGTGTGCCTCACCATGGTCCTCTCACCATGGTCCTTGAACAATTTCTTCGAACCAGACAAAGTATACTACTTACTGTATATAATGACTTCACATTGCAAATAGAGGGCTAGGAGCTTACGTTTTTGACTAATACAGAAGGTTATTTTGCTCACCTCAAAAGTTTGGAGACTTTACAGCCACGCCTGTTGTGTCCACACCATGCTACACGTCCACACCACACTAATGCCCTTTTTCCACTAGTACCTGTTTAGCTCGGTACAGCACAGTTCAGTTCAGTTCGGTCCACTTTTGTTTCCGTTACACTGGAGTACCGCTTGATGTGGGTGGGATTTGTTACAGGGAGGTGGCGCAACCCTCCCATTACATAAAACAAGCGACCCAGGCAAAACACAAGATGGCAGGATACCAGGCGACTGCGGTCTCTGGCTTTTTTTTTGCCAGAGTAAAGGAAAAAAGGCAGCCATAGGTGGCGATACGACACACTCTGGAAAAGTACTGGAGCATTTAAGAAACCATATAGAGCACTATGAAGTGAAGACATGAAGAAACGAACTACATCACATATGAAGGTAAGCTAATGATTGCTAATGCTACTTTGCTTTAAGTCCGCTGTACTACATTGTAATGTCTGCAAGTTATCACTATTAGGTACTAAAACATGTATTCTGTGTGTATGTTTCAAATGGCTCTCTTGTGGCAAAATTATTGCTTCAAACCGTGGGTTTGGGCATTCAACACAGTCTCAGTGATGAGATGTCACCCCAGCTTCACAAACGCAGTGGTTACAGACCTTCACAATGCCTGTAGAAATGTTTAGCTTCCTGTGCAACAAATTGCTCTGATCTGTGTGAAAATCATGGAGAGACTGTTGAGACGTCATGAGATGTACCTGCTCCAGCCGCTGGTGTCATGACAAAACATGATCAGCTGCCAAAACTTGATCGCCAGGTGCCATATTGTAGTTATGGGGTTATATTAGCTGTAAAATATATATTTCAACAGGTAAACAGCACTGAGTTAGGTATAATAAGATATATTTAACAATTATGATGCGTTTTAAGCCAAAACAAATTGCATCTAGGATTAAAAGCAATTAAAATAACACAAGTCACAAGGTTACATAGAAAAATACATGGATTTACTGGAAATATATCATATTGAGTATTGCTGATGACATGTAGATACTGTAAAAATATATATTCTCTGCATCAACAATGAACTATACATGCATTCATTTAGTATAGCACTAGGAATTTTGACAATAAACCTTTGTACTTTTTGCAGATGTGTCTCCACTTTTGTTTTATGTGTGAAGGTTACCACCAAGTGACATAAATTAAATACTAAGAGATTGGTAAAGCTGTCTAAGAACAATCCAGCAGTTTGAGAAATCACTTTTGGTTTGGTGTAAGTCTATCAAAGAATTAGGAACTCTCAGGAAAATTGATCTATAGGAGGTCTATTTTTTTTTAAAAAAAAAACACCTGAAAGAGTAACTTTTAAAAACTCATAAAAATGTAACACCTCTTGTAGAAAAATACCTTCTTGAAAAACAACCAAGAAAGATGGACACTGAATCAGTGATCTCACAAACTCCCATACTGTCTTTTAATATGCTGTAGTATTTATTGAAGGTCTGCAAAGCTCAGCCAAAACAGGATATACTTGCATGAAAACAGTCAATTAATTTAAAATGATGAAATTCAAAATTAAACCAAAAACTGATTGAAAAACCTTGATTCAAAAAGTTGGTAGCTCAATGAGGTCAAATATCTAGGATTGCGGCTTGATAGTGCATGCACATGGAGAGTTCATGTTGAAAATCTGGAGACAAAGTGCAAAAAAAGTCAATCTCATAAAAGCTGTAGCTGGACATGAATGGGGTGCAGATAAACAGGCATTAATTGACATTTACAGAGCACTAATGCGATCGACAATAGACTGCGGATGCATGATTTATGGAGCAACGGCAAAGATGACTTTGGAAAAAATAGAGAGAATGCAGCATAGAGCGCTTCGCCTGTGCATTGCAGCCGTCAAAACAACACCATACAATGCAGTTCTAATAGAAGCAGGAGAAATGCCAATGAATTTGAGAAGAGATAAACTCGCATTATCATACTGGGTCAAGTTGAAAGGAAGTGATGAAGCAAATATTTCAAAAACAACACTACAAGACTGCTGGGAATACTCTAATTTCCAGGGACACGGGTTTGGGTGGACAATTGAAAGAAGGACCAGAATGTATGGGCTGCACACTAGTGATATAGCTAACACCAGTCCAGTGAGTAATGTTCCCCCTTGGCTATTTCCGGGAATAGAAGTAGATGCTAGTCTGCTAATGAGGAAAAAGGATTGGCATACGAGTGAGGTTGGTGTTAAAACAAGCATTTACCTCAGGAACAATTACTATAACTTCTTACAGCTCTATACTGACGGTTCAAAGAATAAAGAGGGCTCTGTAGGAGTTGGAGTATACATCCCAGAGTTTAAAGTGACCATCACAAAAAGACTCTCCAACAATACATCCGTGTTTACAGCAGAGATGGTGGCAATAATTATTGCTTTGCAGTGGGTGGAAGAGGTCAGACCGGACAGGGCGGTGGTGTGCACGGATTCACTTGCAGCGTGAAAAACCATACAGACACTAAAATCTACAGGGAAGACTTGGTCATTGAGCTATATGAAACAAACCAGAATTTGGCCAGAGAGTGCAACCTCTGCACTGAAAGACTGTTTTCTGCACACAGACTGGGAGGTCTTCAAAATAGCAGCCTCCCAGGAAGACAAGATAGATGTGGAGGAGTATGCTGAAACGGTCACCAGCTACATCGCGAAGTGCACAGAGGATGTCACTACACTGAAGACCATCACTATGCGGGGTAACCATAAGCCCTGGGTGACTGCAGAGGTGCACTTGCTGCTTACAGCCAGGGATGCAGCCTTCAGAGCAAAGGACAGTATCACCCTCCGCTCAGCCAGGTCTGCGCTCTCAAAGGGAATTAAGGTGGCGAAGCGCGCCTATGCGGAGAAAATCCAGGGACACCTCTGTGACACTAGGAACACCAAGCAGATGTGGCAGGGAGTTCGGACACTGACGGGCTATAAGTCTAGGCAGGGGGTCGATGATGACAACGCTTCGCTTCCAGACAGGCTCAACGACTTCTTTGCACGTTTTGAAGCATCAAACTCGACAATCAGAGGGAGGGCTGGCCCACCCCCACCATCGGTCGGACCAGCTTTTACCATCAACACAGCGGACACATGGAGGACCCTAACCAGAGTCAACCCACGTAAAGCTGCAGGTCCGGACAACATCCCGGGATGTGTGCTCCGAGACTGCGTGAGTGAGATGGCGGATGTCCTGACTGACATTTATAACATCTCCCTGAGTCAGGCCATCGTTCCCAGATGCTTCAAGACCTCTATTATTGTACCGGTGGCAAAGAAACCAGTTGTGTCCTGTTTGAATGACTATCGTCCTGGTGCACTGACAACAATTGTGATGAAGTGTTTTGAACGGCTTGTTAAACCACACATCACAGCCTGCCTCCCTGCATCACACGACCCGCTCCAGTTTGCATATCGTTCAAACCGCTCCACGGAGGATGCTATAGTCACCACCCTACACTCTGTCATCACCCACCTGGACCAGAAAGACACCTACGCCAGACTCCTGTACATTGATTTCAGTTCAGCATTCAACACCATTATTCCCCAGAGACTGATGGAGAAATTACTCCTTCTCGGTCTGAACACCGCCACATGTCTCTGGATCCTGGATTTCCTGACTGCGAGACCTCAGTCTGTCCGGGTTGGAAACAACATCTCCAACTCTGTCACGCTGAGCACCGGATCCCCTCAAGGCTGCGTACTCAGTCCACTGTTGTTTACACTTCTAACACATGACTGTGTATCCAGACACGAGGGGAACCAGATTATTAAGTTTGCAGACGACACCACGGTGGTGGGACTTATTCAGAGGGATGAGGAATCAATGTACAGGGAAGAAGTGAGAGACCTGGAGGGCTGGTGCAGGGAGAACAATCTGGTGCTCAATGTGGACAAAATGAAGGAGATGATTATCGACTTCCGGCGGTCACAGCCTGAGCACGTCCCCCTCAGCATCGGCGGCCGTTTAGTGGAGAGAGTGGAGAACATCAAGTTCCTCGGAGTGCAGATCTCGCAGGACCTGACCTGGAGCAAGAATTCCTTGGAGATCAGGAAGCAGGCTCAGCAGAGACTGCACTTCTTGAGGAAACTCAAACAGGCCTCTCTCCTCATCTGCATCCTCAGGACCTTCTACAGAGGTGTGGTGGAGAGTGTTCTGACATACTGCATTGCTACATGGTACTCCAGCTGCAGTATGTCAGACAAAAAAGCCCTGCAGAGGATAGTCAAGGGAGCTGAGAGGGTAATTGGAGTCTCCCTCCCCTCTGTCCAAAAACTTTTTCAGAACCGTTGTAGGAGCAGGGCACTGAACATTGTCAAGGACCGTTCTCACCCTCTGCATAAACACTTTGAACTTCTTCCATCTGGTAAACGATTCCGGAGCATCAGAGGCAAAACCACCAGACTGATCAACAGCTTCCTTCCACAAGCTGTCAGGATGCTGAACAGTTGACCCGGAATCTCTCATACACACTACTGCACCTACGGACATTTTGTATATTATTTGTATATTATAGTTAGTCAGTTTTTTTCCCCAGTTTTTCCCCCCCCATCCATTCACACTCAGGGATGTGTGAATGGATGGGTGGGGGGGGGGGGGTGAAGCTATGTGTGAGTGTGTCTTAAATCATGCTGCTTCTATTTATATGGATGCCGAGAGAAACACAATTTCATCTTGCCTGCACTACAGTTGTATGTACAGCAATATGACAATAAAGTTTGATTTGATTTGATTTTGATTTGATATCACAGTTTATTTAGGGTACACAGGGGTGGTGGAGAAGTTCAGTTTTGTTGGGTTCCTGCACATGAAGGGTTGAAAGGGAATGACTGTGCAGCAAATTAGCAAAAAGCGCTCTTGGAAAAGAGATACAGTCATTGTCTCTTGGAAAAGGTGAAGGGAAAGCAGTAATCAAGAAAAAAGGAACTGAGCTATGGCAAAAAAAAAAAAAGATGGGATGAAGCTCATAAAGGTAGATGATACTACAAAATACAGAAATCTATTGCAATAAAGAATTTCATAACAACCAAAAGGAGGGAAGACATCATTATGTCAAGACTCAGACTGGATCACACAGGTTTAAACGGACACTTTATCCACCATGGGGAAAAGCGAAAGTGACAAATGCAGAGAATGTGGAGTAAAAGAAAATGTAGAGCACATCTTATTACATTGTCACAAATACAGAAATGAAAGACAGATAATGGAAAATGAAGTCCCAGATGCCGGCAGGGAATGGGATTTAACTGGGATTCTGGGAACAGATGGAAATGGAGAGGCAATAAGAATCACAAGAAGGGCTCTTTTCTCTTTTTCAAATGACGAGGGATTAAGTCATAGAATTTAGGGGTCGGGCTCAGATGACGCAATGTTACACACTCTTGTACAGTAGGTGGCAGTATGCACCTTTCAGTTGTTTGCTAAAGACGCTGGAGGCCAGCTTGGTTACGGGTCAGGATTCTACCGCTGGTCCTTTGCTGCAGGAGAAGAGATCGGCCCTGCGCACATTCTTGCAGGGCAGAGTGGAGGGGGCGCTAGTGAGGTCGCGCTTCACTCGCCTGCAGGACATGGATGCACCAACGTCCTTCTTCTTCAATTTGGAAAAGTCTACTGCGACAAAGAAGCGGATGGCTTGCTTGACACTCCCGGATGGTCGCCTGACTACGGACCCGTCCGAGATGCGTCGCCATGCAGTGGATTACTACGGGGCCCTGTTTGCTGCGGGGACGTGTTGCAAAGAATCTCAAAATCAGCTCCTCGAGGCCCTTCCGGTGCTCGGCCAGGACGACAGGGCCGCTCTGGACTGTGCCCTGACATTGGATGAGTTGACTGTGGCTGTGAATCAGCTGGCGCTGGGACGCGCGCCTGGACTGGATGGCCTTTCTTCCGAATTTTTTAAACATTTTTGGAATGTGGTAGGACCAGACTTCTATAACGTTCTGACGGCCTGTTACAGGGAAGGAACGTTACCTGTCTCATGTCGCCGTGCAGTGCTGTCTCTGTTGCCAAAGCAGGGGGACTTGGCCCTGCTGAAAAACTGGAGGCCTGTGGCTCTTCTTTGCACGGACTACAAGGTGTTTTCCAGGGCCCTGGCAAACAGACTGAACACTGTCTTGGGTTTGATTGTGGATAGGGATCAAACATATTGTATTCCTGACCGGAACATTATGGACAATGTTTTCCTCATACGTGACGTTCTCCAGCTCAGTAAATGTCATGACTTACAGTTTGGAATTGTGTCTTTGGACCAGGAAAAGGCCTTTGATAGGGTTGACCATTCCTATTTGTTTTCTACCCTGAGGGGGTTTGGTTTTGGAAATATGTTTTTGAGGTGGGTCAATCTGCTATACACTGGAGCTGAGTGTTTGGTGAAGGTGGGGGCGGGACTGAGTCGGCCAATCCCTGTACACTGGGGAATACGCCAGGGGTGTCCACTCTCGGGTCAGCTGAACAGCTTGGCTATTGAGCCTTTGCTGTGCAGGTTGCGCGCTCGGCTGGGTGGTCTGGTTCTGCCTGGGCCATCAAGCTGTGGCCGCCCGATTGTCTTGTCTGCTTATGCGGATGACGTCAACGTTTTCATCACCACCAACGGGGATGTGCAGCGTCTGGTGGACACTTTGACAGTTTATGAAAGGGCATCTTCTGCACGGGTTAATTGGGCCAAGAGTGAGGGTCTATTGGTGGGCCACTGGTCGCATCAAGCCATCCCTCGCCTGCCCGGCGGCCTTCAGTGGGGGACGGCTGGTCTCAAAGTGTTGGGGTTTTTTCTGGGTACGGAGGCCTTTGAACGAAAGAACTGGGAGGGTGTTAAGGACAAGGTGTGTGCTCGCATTTCTAAATGGAACTGGTTGCTACCACAGCTGTCATATAGGGGCAGGGTTCTGGTCGTGAATAATCTGGTTGCCTCGGCTCTCTGGCATAGGCTGGTGGCTTTGACACCGCCAAGGAGCCTCGTGGAGGACATTCAGAAGACAATCGTGGACTTCTTTTGGTCTGGTCGCCACTGGGTCCGCGCGCCAGTTCTCTACCTGCCTTTGGCCGAGGGGGGACAGGGCCTGGTGGACATACATTCCAAGATCGCCAGCTTCAGGCTTCAAACTGCACAACGACTCCTTTACGGATGCGGACCCTGCTGGATGGACACTGCTAAGCTGCTTTTGAGGAGAGTTGGTAGCGTGGGCTATGATAAGCAGCTCTTCCTCGTGACGCCTGGGGAGGTGGACCTTACTGGACTATCTGCTTTTTAAGATAAGATAAGATAAGATAAGATAAGCCTTTATTAGTCCCACAACGGGGAAATTCCAGGATTGCAACAGCACAGGGATAGCAACACTCAGAGCAACAATCAGAAGGCAAGAAAAAAAACAAGCAAGCAAGAGCAGCTAATAAACATATGTACGTATTACTATAAAATATATATATATATACACACACACACAGACACACAGTGCAGAGCATTGTAGCTGGATGGAATAAATATATGAATATATGAACACACAGTGCAGAGCATTGTAGCTAGATGGAATAAATATGTAAATATATAAACACCCACAGTACGGAGCATTGCAGCTAGGTGGAATAAATATGCAAGTATATAAACACACACAGTGCGGAGCAATGTAGCTAGATGGAATAATATGTAGATATATAAATATATAAACACCCACAGTACGGAGCATTGTAGCTAGATGGAATAAATATGCAAATATATAAACACACACAGTGCAGAGCATTGTTGCTAGATGGAATGAAACAGCATAACCGTCTACTTAGTTATCCTACATGGTATGATTATGTGCCCATACATATTCTCACCCTCCATAGCGACCGGTATGTTCCTAGTTGTATGCCGGAGAGGACCATTGTGTAAGTCTATTGCATCTTTTGCATTCAAAAAACTATTAGTTTGTTACGTCTTTTGCTATCTCTGCGAGCAGCCCTGCTTAGGTTGTACAGTCTGACAGCCGTTGGTAGGAAGGACCTACGAAACCTCTCGGTTGTGCACCTGGGATGATGTAGTCTGCTGCTAAATGAGCTCCTCAGAGCATTCAGTATGTCCTGCATAGGGTGGAACTCGGACTCCAGCAGAGATGACAGTTTAGCCACCGTCCTTCTCTCTCCTATCTCCTCCATCGGATCAAGGCGCTGCCCCAGGACAGAGCTAGCTTTCTTAATCAGTTTGTTCAGTCTCTTCCTATCGGCTGCAGTAATGCCACTGCCCCAGCAGACCACTTCAAAAGTGATGGCTGATGCCACCACCGTGTCATAGAATGACTTCAGCAGCGCCCCTTGTACACCAAAAGACCTGAGTCTCCTCAGCAGGAACAGCCTGCGCTGTCCCTTCTTGTAGAGTGCATCAGTATTGTGTGACCAGTCTAGTTTATTGTTCAGATGAATACCCAGGTACTTATAGGATGTCACCATCTCGATGTCTGTTCCCTGTATATTTACTGGTACTGTGAGGGGCTGCCCATGCCTGCGGCAGTCCACCACCAGCTCCTTAGTTTTCCTCGCGTTGATCTGGAGGCAGTTCCGATGGCACCAGTCCACGAAGTCCTGGATAAGCCCTCTGTACTCAGCTTCATCTTTTACACGTCCGTTTTGCATGCATGGCGAGTCTTCAGCATGGGCCGCTTCCGTGACGAGGAGCCGGGCATGTGGCTGTTCGAAGAACCACTGTTTTTCAATCAATTCATCGCAGCAGAGGTGCTGCAGTCTGCCAGTCTGCGGAGTTGTTTGCGGGAGGCACGCTGTACCAAGTTGGGTCATCTTATGAGGATGTCGACCACATCGATGGAGACACTGAGGTGGAGTGCAAAAATTACATCTGTCAGACTGCTGCAAAGGGTGGTGGAGGACGTGTGCGCCGCCCTGCCGCAGCCGCTTCGGGCGTTTGCGACGAACCGCACTCTTTCCAATCAATGGGATGATGACACTGCGTCCACCTTTCCTGCAATTTCCATAACTCCGGATGTGGGGGAGTGGCAGGGAGGAGAGGATCACCTACTGACCTTCAGGATTCCTCGCCTGGGCAAGTTCCAGTTTGTCGGGACAAGGGCGGTGTATCACATCTGTGTGAAGGTTCTGAATCTGCGCTCTCTGAAGGATGTCACGGAGTCGAGGTGGGCGGGTTGTTTGGGGCCAGGGGTCTCCCAAAAGGCAGCTGGCGGTGCATGTACAAGCAACCTATTGAGAAACGCACAGCAGATCTCCAGTGGAGGATTGTGCATGGGGCAATAGCCACAAATAAATACAGGGCACACCTTGATCCGACTGTGGGGGGGGAATGTTTGTTTTGTTCCCAAGTTGAGACCCTCGACCATTTGTTTGTCCATTGTTTTCGTTTATCTGGACTTTTTGACATTTTGCGCGGGTGGTTTCGGGCTTTGGGTGAACGATTCTCTTTTGGTCTGTTCATTTACGGTCCGAAGTACAAAGTGGCAAGGAAGGCTTCCCACACTTTGATGAACTTCCTATCTGGGACTGCTAAGCTTGCCATCTGGCTGACGAGGAAAAATCGGGCAAGCAATGCTGGCAATGTGGATCCTGTGTCCGCTTTCAAGGTCTTGTTGACAGTCAGACTCCGGGTAGAGTTCTCTTACTATCAAATGGTAGAAAATCTGGAGGCGTTCATCACTAGATGGGCTGTAGGGAATGTTTTGTGTTCAGTGGGTCAGGGGGATGAGTTATGTTTGCACTTTTGAGATGTGACACACTTGGACAACTGATATTGGTCTTTGTGCAATTTGGAAATGTGCAATAAAGCCTTTTTTAAAAGTCAAAGTCTCCGCCAGTAACTGAGAGAAGGAGAAGGAGAAGGAGAAGGAGAAGGAGAAGGAGAAGGAGAAGGAGAAGAAGTCTCTTTTGCCTCCTCAGCCTGATGGCAGCTCCTGTGTAGTGAGTGAGTCACTTAATAAAGTCGTGTCCAGTCCAACGTTCGGTCTCTTCCTTGGCTCCGTTTACCGACATAACACAAGGGGCCAAAGGGTATGATTATATTACTGTTTCTGAGGTGCAAACAGCCGTGTTCCCGCATTTTCGATGCCTAAATCATTGTTTTTTAACAAGGAAAAGTGTTCTGTTTCAATGACAACCACACGTTCTAAACTAGTACCAGAAGTTGCACCGATAATTCATGCAAGACGTCATTGGGTTTTGGAATAAGGTGGACATATAGAGGGGTTGCACGTGACATCAGTGGTCACGTGCCACATTGTTTTTCTGCCATTTTGGACGGCAAATGGCATGGACCCTGTGTTGACAAAAATAAAAATAATTCCACTAGCACGTACTCAGTCTGACTCGCCACGGTATTGTTCATTTTCTCTTATGACTGAATACCACCTTAAGTGAGTGAGATCTTTACAGCAAGGCGGCCGACACTCCCATGACATCATTTGTATGTGACAAGAAAAACACAAGATGGATATCGAGGCAAGCCTGCTACTTGCTGGCTTTTTGTCAGCATAAAGGCAAAAAAGGAAAGTCAGAGAAGGCTGCAGGTGGCGAGACGAAACACTGGAAAAGTATTGGAGAGTTCAGGAAGACATGAAGCAGTGGAAGACGTGAGGATACGAACTAGATCACATATGAAGGTAAGCTAATGATTGCTAATACTAGTTAGCACTAATAAGTCCCTCGTACTACATTGCAATCATGGCAAGTTATCGCTATTAGGTATTAAAATATGTATGCTGTGTGTGTTAGTTAGCTCATTGTCTGCATACAGGAGACAACGGTGTTGTTTGTTCAAAGTGAACTTTCCACCACTGGGATAAATAATGGCAAAGATGCATAATATCACATCACTCACCATCCTCTATCACTGTTTTCAACAATGACTAGTACATACCCCTGCATACCCGTCCATGCCCATAGAAACCAAGTATAAGCAAGTACAGTATTTCTGCATGCCCGTTGCTGAAGGGTCTCCTCCTGTCTCAGACGGCTATGTTGTTCACAGTCATGCTCACGGCGTACTGCTGGAACCTGAAGTGTTTCATGTTCACGGCATCTTTTCTGACATGCAGCAATTCTCCTCATTCTATTGCTCTCAATCTGGTGGGTCTTCTTCTTCTTCATTCAGACCATTGGTTGAGGGATAGGTGTGTCATAATTCCAGTTCATGGGCAGGATCATGAAAATAGATCTGAGCAAAAAGAGGCTTTCGACCCTTTTCAAAAGCCACTTTCGAACAGGGTCGAAAGTGGCCTGTAGCCCAGGCATGTAGCCCGTGCATGCCCGTAGAAACCAAGAAACCGGAGCACCCGGAAAAAATCAGCACTTTGCTTGGCATTTTACACATTTGTAGTGTAGACTGGCATTCTTCAAGGTTACACATTTTTACTGTGTCAGCACCTCTTTAAAAACGACATTGCTGAGAAAGTGACACTTTTGCCTAGTTTCTTCATCTGATCTGGCAACTCTGCTCACGGCAACGTAGAATTGGCCATGGCTGCAGAAATCTGTTGTACAGAAAACACAAACGCTCTGTAAAGACTGGCCCTGTGACTTATTCACCTTGCCAATTTTGAGCCATATGACATCATAAAGACACATTAGTCTAGACATCATGAGTGATGGTCTATATGACATCATAAAGATGTGCCGTCATATAGACGTCATATCTTTATGACAACATCGCGAGTCCTATGATGCCTGAGTTCATAGGACGTCCTATGATGTTCAGGCAGAGATCATAGGCCGTCCTATGATGTCCCATAAACGTGACAGACACACACACAGACAGACACACAGAGATTTCTTGCTTTTATAGAGTGATGATGCCTTGGTCGGGTCAACACCACTCTGCCTTCCATCTGCCTCCGCCGTGGCTGTGAATTTGTTTCAGGTCGCTCTGTCCCAGCTCCCTCTGGATTTCTTTAATCAGCTACCAAGCACAGAAAAGTCTCCACCTCGTTGTTGGACCATGGTGTTGATTTGTGTGAAGCCATTTAGCTCATTGATTACACTCACTCACGCTTGCTGTTGGTGATTTGACTGTTCATTGCCATCCAAAATGGCGCAGTAAACAAAAGACACGTGACCCATGTGTCTTCATTGCAACCCCTCTATATCCACCTTTTTCCTGAGGGTGCTGGTGTAGAAACGATTATGGGGGCAACTTCTGGTTTTGGCTGAAGTAGTGTTAAATCAGTCAATAAGAATGGAGTAGTGGGGCATTTAAAATAGTGTTTTTAAAAGTTTTTCAAATTCATTTTAATATATAGTCCACATATCTGTTTTGTAGTCAAGTGTCAGCTAATTTCAGCACTTGTAGTTTTTGTATTTTTTCAGTGTTTTAGCAGAGTTCAAGTACTTGTTGCTGGCATTCGTGGCTGTGCTATAGACTGTATAAATGGAGGCTTCTCACATCCAAGCACAGCTAAACCTGTGGCTTCAACAGCAATGAGTCGATCATGCACTGAAAACTAAAAAGGACTGTTGGTGTGATCGGTAGTACAGACACAGGACAGACACAAGAGCATCAGGTATGTTTTCACTTGTATGAATGTCACAGATATGACGTTTATGCAGCAGATATGTCACCAGATGCAAGGTTGGATGAAGCAAAATAATAAATAAAAAATAGTAACAGTTTACTTCCTAAGGCTTAACGATTTAAGATAAGATAAGCCTTTATTAGTCCCACAATGGGGAAATTCCAGGATTGCAACAGCACAGGGATAGCAACACTCAGAGCAATAATTAAGAAGATACGGAAGATATACAGTAAATAAGAGCAGTGGATATACATACATACATACATACACATAAATATATAAATATATATGTACAAAGTGCGGAGCATTGTAGCAAGATGGAATAAACAGCATAACCGTCTACTTAGTTATCCTACATAGTATGAATATGTACCCATACATATTGCCACCCTCTGTAGCGACCGATATTGTCCTAGTTGTATACTGGAGGGGACCATTGTGTAAGTCTATTGCGTCTTTTGCATTCAATACTATGAGGTCGTCACGTTTTTTTGCTATCTTTACACATTTGTGTAAAGTGTGGAGTGGAGTGTGGAGGCATAAAATAATAAGTGCAGGCGGACACAGCTTAAGAGTTTTTATTCCTCCATCATGAGACACACTACATCACAGTGTGCTGGTGTGTGCGCTGTTGTCAGTGCGCTGTGAGTGAGCTCCTTAAGGCATGTCAAGTCAGCACATTTACACAGACAAGAGAGAATGCATGGCACATTTACATATTGGCATACATAACAGTCAACACATATCAGTTTTAGATTAGATTAGATTAGATTCAACTTTATTGTCATTACACATGTATGAATACAAGGTAACGAAACACAGTTTAGCATCCAATCAGAAGTGCAAAGGACAGCAGTGCAGTATATACGGTAATTAACAGTATGTGCAATTTAAGCAAATATATGCAAATATATGCAGCAGTGCAGAAAGTTAAGAGTACTGTTATGTGCAAATAATGTGCAATAAGTTAGATGTAGTTATGTAGTTATGCAGTTATGTACAGGTGAGGATGGTAAAAGATGATTGTAAGAGAGTCAGCGGGGAACTAAGTTCAATAACGTGACAGCTGTTGGAAAGAAACTGTTCCTAAACCTGCTGGTTCTAGTCCGAAGGCTTCTGAAACGTCTTCTGGAGGGGAGAAGCTGGAACAGTCCATGAGCAGGATGGTTGGAGTCCCTAAGAATGCTGCGTGCCCGGCGCAGACATCTTTTCCTGTAGACGTCCTCTATAGCTGGAAGTGGAGTCCCTGTGATGCGTTGGGCAGTTTTCACCACCCGCTGCAGCGCCTTGCGGTCAGCTACAGAGCAGCTCCCATACCAGAGTGTGATACAGTTGGTCAGGGTGCTCTCTATCACGCGGTGGTAGAAGTTGCCCAGGATGTCAGTTGACAGATGGTTCTTCTTCAATGTCCTCAAG
Source organism: Pholidichthys leucotaenia (assembly GCA_020510985.1). Taxonomy (NCBI): domain Eukaryota; kingdom Metazoa; phylum Chordata; class Actinopteri; order Cichliformes; family Pholidichthyidae; genus Pholidichthys; species Pholidichthys leucotaenia. The sequence goes on along the minus strand of CM035837.1, from coordinate 443,303,681 downwards.
AAGAAGAGGCGCTGATGGGCCTTCTTGATCAGGCTGGTAGTGTTAACTGACCAGGACAGGTCCTCCGAGATGTGGGTCCCCAGGAATTTGAAGCTGGGGACACGTTCAACAGCTATGCCATTGATATGGATGGGGTCATGTGTCTCTTCCCTCTCCTTCCTGTAGTCCACTATGAGCTCCTTGGTTTTGCTGGTGTTAAGGAGCAGGTTATTGTCAGCGCACCAAGTAGCCAAGTGCTCAACCTCTGCCCTGTAATCTGACTCGTCGTTGTCCCTGATGAGTCCAATCACCGTGGTGTCATCTGCGAACTTTATGATGGAATTGGATCCATACATAGGCCTGCAGTCATGGGTGTAGAGGGAGTAGAGGAATGGGCTGAGCACACAGCCCTGTGGTACACCAGTGTTGAGTGTGATGACGGAAGAACGGTTGGGGCCTGACCTAACATGCTGGGGTCTGTTGGTCAGAAAATCCATGATCCAGTTGCAGGTGGAGGTACTGATTCCCAGGTCCCCAAGTTTGGTGAGCAACTTGGAGGGGATAACTGTGTTGAATGCTGAGCTGAAGTCAATAAATAGCATTCTTGCGTAGGTGTTCTTGTCATCCAGGTGTGAGAGTACATAGTGCAGCGCTGTAGAAACCGCATCCTCTGTACTCCTGTTGCTCCGGTAGGCGAACTGATGAGGGTCCAGTGTAGGGGGCAGGCCTTTTTTGAGCTGTGCCAAGACCAGTCGCTCAAAGCACTTCATGACTATGGGCGTCAGTGCCACAGGGCGATAGTCATTTAGGCACGATGGTGTTGAATGTTTTGGCACTGGTACTATTGAAGTGGTCTTGAAGCACGCTGGTACCACGGCCTGGGCCAGGGACAGATTGAAGATGTCTGTGAAGACCCCTGCCAGCTGCTCAGCGCATGCCCTCAGCACACGCCCAGGAATGCCATCAGGGCCAGCAGCCTTACGTACGTTGACATGACTCAGTGCATTACGGACGTCGGTGTGGGTGAGTGTGAGGTGGTGGAGGTCATCAGAGGGTGGGAAATTGATGTTCTTTTCGTTGTTGTCCTTGTCAAAACGAGCATAGAAGTTATTTAGCTCATTGAGAAAGGGCACAGTCATGGCTATAGGTATGGAGTTGCTGGGCTTATAATCAGAGATAGCTTGAATGCCCTGCCACATACGTCGGGGGTCAGAGTCCCCAAAATGTTCCTCCACCTTTAGCTTGTAGCTGTGCTTGGCCTTCTTGATGCCCCTCTTCGGATCTGCCCTGGATGAACTGTAGGCCTGTGCATCACCAGATCTAAAGGCATTGTTACGTGCTTTTAGCAGAAGTCGCACTTCTCTGTTCATCCACGGCTTCTGATTTGGGTACATGGTGATCTGTCTTTCCGTGGTGACACTGTCAATAGTGGTGTTGATATGGTCCAGGACTGAGTGGGTGTAAGAGTTGATGTTTATGTGGGAGCCACAGGTAGCCTGAGAGGTGAACATACTCCAGTCTGTGTTCCTAAACTTCTCCTGGAGTACAGAGTCAACCCCCTCTGGCCACACTTTGATGGTCCTCACTGATGGCTTCACCCGGTTGATGAACGGTACATACTTGGGGGTAAGGAACAAGGATAAGTGATCAGACTGACCTAGGTGGGGGAGGGGAGTTGCTGTGTAGGCTCCCACAATATTGGTGTAAACATGGTCCAATGTTTTGTCCCCTCTTGTGTGACAGGAGACATGCTGGTAGAATTTAGGAATTCAATTGCATGATTACTGGCGCCGGAATTCCTCTCTTTGCTCCGGAGATGTATAACAATAGGACAAAAGAGAATGCAAGGCACATTCACATATTGATATCAGTCCATACATATCTATCGCGTGATTAACTGGTTGACCCCGAGGGGCTCTCTGTCCGTATTTAAGAAAGAAATCAAATAGTTTTGGGGGTTCTTTTTGCGTTCATCGCACTGCCTTGAAATGATATGAACTTCATATTAGCAGCTTCAACATGCATTAATTTTTAAATTATCACAAAACACAGATCAGTAAGATTTTGAACAATTGTCAGAAAAGGTCTGTACGTGTTAAGTTAAATAACAAGCATTCATGGCATGACAGCAGCATGAGCATTTTTATTTTGAGGTTGTAGCGATGTGTAGCACCTTGGGAGAGCCAGATTGTCTAGCATCTCAGACAGGAGACAGTGGATAAGCTTGGGAGAACAAAGAGCAGGGGATTCCTGGTGAGATAGCAGGAAGGAGTCAAGGATGAGGGGGTTGAATGCAGTGTGATGCAAATGTCATGTTGTGTGTGATGTAAATGCCATGAAACTTAAGAGAGGAGCTTCTGCTGAAGTGTTCAGTCTGTTCTGTGCTTGACAAGTGTGAGTGTGTAATAAATCGCCTGAAATAAATCTGCCTCTTCATTTACACACTCCACAAGGTAAAACAAACAGCTGCAACTGTCTGTTTTACTACATTAAAACACCCATGCATGGCATCGTGGTTCTTTGTGGCTCTGACTAGATTCTACGTCTGCTCTGAGGTAAATATGATTATATCCAACATCTTTTAACAAAATGTAACTGACTTTATTGTGGTGGAGACGCTGATATATCTCAGAGCTCTTATTTGTTTCCAGCATTAGCATTTTGGCAGCGGAGCTAACTAATGGAGCTACTGTCTGCCAGGCCACTTTTTAAGGTCATCTTCCCGTCCCTCCATAGTCGTAGGAAGTGGTATGATTATATTACTGTTTTTGAGGTGCAAAAGGCCATGTTCCTGCATTTCTGATGCCGAAGTCATTGTTTTTAAACAAGGAAAAGTGTCCTGTTTCAGTGACAGCTCCACGTTCAAAACTAGTACAGTACTAGAAGTTGCACATGTAATTCATGAAAGGCATCATGGGGGCTAGGAATAGATGGAATTCATTGGAACAGAACTCAGCAGTTACCATAGTTACACAAGTTGCCACGTGTTTGAGTGGCAAACACATGCTGCAGCTTTAGCAAAACATAAAAAATACACAAAATATTTTGTCACAGCAGTACAAAGAGTGCCTTTTTGCTTTAGATGTCAATACCACACCTTACTTGACTGAGCACACATTAGTGAAAAACTGGTTCTTGGCCTGTAAATATTTTTTTCTATTTTATTTTGTCAATTAATACAAGGTGGTGTGGTGATGTGAAAATGAAAAGGCAGAGTTCTCTCTCAAAGTCAGTTTTATTCACAGCACCATCATCTCACAGCAGAGAAAAAGAATGACACAGTAAACTCTCGTCCTTAAATATCAGGAACTTCACACTTCACAGATCACATGTCACACAGACCACCTTGCATTATAAAGACAGTCACAATGCATTTCTCTCCATGATATCACTTCCACTGTCTCCCATGCATCCCTTCCTTAATCCTTTAATTGAACCCCTCACAGTCTCAAGCCTTGCATACCAAGGCTAAGATCCCTGCAGCTTCCTGCCTTTGTTCTGACCTAAAATGTGAGTCACAAAACAGGTCCCACAGGTCCCATGTGTGTGTCCACCACACAAAGCCCCCACAGCATTTTAGACAAACAGAACAACAAGAGAATAACCACACGCATGCCGTGATAGCATCAATACACATCAGTCCACATGCTGTATAGGCTTCAGCCTCCTGCCGTATCTGCTGTAGTTGGGGTTCAACGTCTCTGCGGCGCTGTCATGCTGGGGGTTTTCCGTCTGGGGGCGAAAACCCTTTGTCCGTCTCTGCGGGTGTTCTGGGGAAACATTACTGTGGGAAACATTACTGTGTGAAGCCCCCCGTGGTGGTTTACCTCACCGCGGGGCCTTTGCCAACAGCACTTGCTCATCTGCCACCACAAAAGCGGGTTTAAGTCTGTTTATGCCAATTTTCTCTTTCCTACCACCCAAATCTAGCAAAAACTGCTTGTCCCCTGTTTCTAGCACTCTGAATGGCCCGTCATAAGGCGGTCGCAGCGGGGTTCTGTGCGCATCGTGTCTAACAAAAACAAACTCTGCGTTCTTCAAAGTTTTAGGCACAAAAACGCGCGGAAAACTGTGGTGCACGGGGCCAGGCAGCGTGCTTGTTTCTATGTTACTCCGCAACAGCTGAGACGAGGAGGCGTTTGGCGCAGGGTTATCTGGGAGAAACTCCCCAGGCAGCCGGAGTGGCTGCGCAAACACGAGCTCTGCTGGGGAGGCTTCTTGATCCTCTTTAGGCGCAGAACGCAACCCCAATAACACCCATGGTAACTTGTCAGCCCAATTTGTATCCGTCAGTGACGCTCTGAGAGCCGCTTTCAATGACCTATGAAAACGTTTGCATAACCCGTTAGCCTGCGGATTGTACGCGGATTGTACGCGGTTGTGCGGTGAATTGTGACACCCAGGCTGCGGGCCATTGTCGACCAAAGCTTGGACACAAATTGAGGGCCTCTGTCGGACGTAATGTCTGACGGAACGCCGAAGCGCGCCACCCAAGCTGTTAAAAACGCGCGCGCCACCTCCTCGGCTGTGGTTGATGCCAGCGGGACCACTTCAGGCCAGCGTGTGGTGCGGTCCACCATTGTCAGAAGGTGTGTGCACCCCTGTGACGGTGGGAGGGGACCCACGAGGTCCACATGAACGTGATCGAACCTCTTGGCCGGAATGTGAAACGGTTCCAAAGGAGCCCTCGTGTGCCTGTGTACTTTGGCTCGTTGACATGCCGTGCAGGCTGCTGCCCACTCTTTAACTTGTTTGCAGAGGCTCGGCCACACAAATTTCTCTCCCACCATTTTGACCGACGCGCGCACTCCAGGGTGCGCCAAAGAATGAACCGAGTCAAAGATGCGGCGGCGCCACGTGGCCGGTACTACTGGACGCGGCCGTCCAGTGGAGACATCGCAGATTGGGGGGGGGCATACCGTCTTGCAGCACCCTGCTCTCCAGCCTTAACCCTGTTGGTCCAGACTGGAGCGCGCACATGTCCGCGTCATTAGCCTACTCCGCGGCCATGGCTGCATAATCTACCCCTACGCTGACTGGGGCTGCCACAGCGCGCGAGAGGCAATCTGCCACTACATTGAGTTTGCCCGCCACATGCTGAATATCAGTGGTAAACTCTGATATTGCGGCCAGCTGTCTCTGCTGCCGGCCTGACCACGGTTCAGAGACCTTGGCCATCGCGAATGTTAGCGGTTTGTGGTCAATGAACGTGGTGAAAGCACGTCCTTCCAGCCAGAACTGAAAGTGGCAGATGGCCAAATGGAGAGCGAGCAGCTCCCTGTCGAACGTGTTGTATTTACGTTCGCTATCGCGCAAGGTCCTGCTGAAAAATGCGAGGGGCTGCCAAACCCCGGCTACATGTTGCTCCACAACCGCCCCTATGGCCACCTCTGATGCGTCAGTGGTGAGTGCTATGCGGGCCGTTGGGTCTGGGTGTGCCAACAACGCAGCCTTTGCCAAGGCTGCTTTCACCTCCGAGAACGCTTGGTCCCGCTCCGGGGGCCACTCGATCTTATCCGCGGGTTTCTTTTTTTTGAGCGCGGCATACAACGGCTGCATGAGTTGCGCCGCGTGGGGGAGAAAACGGTTATAAAAATTCACCATTCCCAAAAACTTCTGCAATGCCCTGACCGTCTGCGGCCGGGGAAAATCTGCCACCGCGCGCACCTTGTCAGGCAGCGGAACTGCTCCTTCGGGGGAGACACGGTGTCCCAAAAAATCGATCTGCGCCACCCCGAACTGACACTTCGCTGGGTTGATTATTAACCCGTGATCTCCCAACCTTCGGAAAACTGTGGCCAGGTGTTTTTTGTGTTTGTCTTCGGACGCACTGGCTACTAAAATATCGTCCAGGTAGATGAACATGAAAGGGAGATCGCGAAGCACCGCGTCCATCATGCGTTGGAACGTCTGAGCAGCCCCTTTAAGTCCGAATGGCATGCGTAAAAACTCGAATAGGCCAAATGGAGTTATTACCGCTGTTTTGGGTATGTCTTCAGCTCGCACTGGGACTTGGTGGTAACCGCGGACCAAGTCTATTTTAGAAAAAATGCGCGCCCCTGCCAAATGAACGGAAAAATCTTGGATATGTGGGATTGGGTAGCGGTCGTGCGCTGTAGCGTTGTTTAACCTGCGGAAATCCCCGCAAGGGCGCCATGATCCGTCAGCTTTCGGGACCATGTGTAGGAGGGAAGCCCACGGACTGTTTGAACGTCGGATAATGCCCAACCTCTCCAGGTTGGCAAACTCCTCGCGCGTTATGGCCAGTTTAACTGCGTCCAAGCACCGAGCTTTTGCAAAAACGGGCGGTCCGGTAGTGGTAATAAAATGCTCCACCCCGTGCTTAGTGACTGTTGCCGAAAATGTGGGGACTGTGAGTGCTGGGAACTGAGTGAGCAGTATGTGGAACTTACCGCCTGCTGCTGTGACGTTGGCTTGTGCTGTTGGCGGGGCCACTCGCGCTGTACAGGGGATAGAATCAAAAGAAAGTGCATTAACCAGGCGCCTGTTAGCGAGATCAACCAACAAACCATGTGAGCACAAAAAATCAGCCCCCAACATATTGAAATTTACTGTTGCTACAACAAAAGTCCACTCAAATGTACGGCCGTGTAGAGACAGGAGCAGAGTCTTCTCACCAAAGGTCTTAATCTCCGAGCCGTTTGCTGCCGTCACCTGGGGACCTCCGGAACCAGCCAGTCTGTCCGCGTAGGAAGGTGTGATGAAACTCAACTGGGAGCCTGTGTCGACAAGGAAATGCCTCCCTGAGCGTGCGTCCGACAAGTAGAGCAGCTTGTTCTCTTCCCCGAGGGCCGCGGCTGCTACCGACCCCCGGTCTTGGCGTTTCCCGAACGCCCGAACTGGCACAGCGGTACACACTTGCGTGCCCTCTCTGCGAAGCGGCGATGGTAGAAACAAAGGACGTCTGGTCCCCGCCGTCGTCGGTGAGTCTGGCACCGCTGCTTCTGGCCCCCTGTCGTCTCCGGTCGTCGCGCCGAGTTCCGCTGCAGCGGCTGTGGCTGCGCGTCGCTTGGTGGCGCTGACAATCCGCTGCGCCTCTCGGCCCAGCGCGCGGTAGTCCCGTAGGGCCAACAGTGGCGAAGTGGCCAGGGTCGCTCTCGCTGCTGACGGTAGAGTTCTGAGGAAGAGGTGGGTGAAAATGAAGTGATCATCGTCAGAGTCTTTCAATCTCAACAACTTCTCCATCAGGCTCGCGGACATGTCGTTTTCCCCCTCCTTCAGCGCCAGAAGCCTCTCTGCTCGCTCCTCCGCCAAGGGGGTGAATTGCTGGATGAGTGCAGCCTTCAACGTGCCGTATTTGTCGCTATCCGGCGGCTGGTCGATCAGGCTCTCCACATGCTGGGCCGTGTTGTTGTCCAGCTTTGCGACTACGTGGTAGAATTTCGTGGCATCTACCGATATCCCCCGGAGGTTGAACTGTGCCTCAACCGCGTTAAACCAGGAGCACGGATTGTTCTGCCAGAAGTCCGGTAGCTGGACTGTAGCAGCATTCGCTTGGCTGGGGGCTCCTGACGCGGCTGGCCCGGGGGAATTTTCTTCTTGCATTATACGTCTCGGGTCACCAGTGTGGTGATGTGAAAATGACGAGGCAGAGTTCTCTCTCAAAAGAGAATGACACAGCAAACTCTCGTCCTTAAATATCAGGAACTTCACACTTCACAGATCACATGTCACACAGACCACCTTGCATTATAAAGACAGTCACAATGCATTTCTCTCCATGATATCACTTCCACTGTCTCCCATGCATCCCTTCCTTAATCGTTTAATTGAACCCCCCACAGTCTCAAGCCTTGCATACCAAGGCTAAGATCCCTGCAGCTTCCTGCCTTTGTTCTGACCTAAAATGTGAGTCACAAAACAGGTCCCACAGGTTCCATGTGTGTGTCCACCACAGTGGAATGATAAGATTTGCTCTCAACAATGCAAGCAGGTACTCTGTATACTCCTGTGACTGAATACTTGTTTTTTGTGTTTTACTGCTTCCACCTCATTGCTGCTATTCAGTTTTGCAACTCATTGTTTTGTAACTGCCATGAGTTTTGTTAAGTGACATCATACGCATTGTGGAGTGTGTAAAATAAGAGACATATTCACGACAGACGGTTTATTACACACTTCACATCTTTCAGGCACAGAACAGAATGACACATTTCAGCAGACACTCTTATTTTACCCAAATCACTCTTCACAAGTTTCATGGCATTTCTCCACACACAACATGACATTTGCATTACACTGCATTCAACCCCCTACGTCCTTGACTCCTTCCTGCTATCTCGCCAGGAACCTCCTGAGCATTTTTCTCCCATGCTTATCCACTGTCTCTTGTCTGAGATGCTAAATAATCTGACTCCCCCAAGGTGCTACAGCATACCCTCTATAAGGTGGCTACAGATCAGTGGTCCAGCACCATGTAGATATAAACAACTTATTCTAACTTTTTTTTTTTTTATCATTTGTGATTATACACCACTGAAAGCATGTTTATAGAAGTTTAATTTTTTTGTAAAAAATTTTCCAAAATTCTACATAGTGCACCTTGAAGCTACAGCTGCCAACCTGACATGAACTGTAGAGGGCAGCAATACGCTACTGATGCGTCTAGTCTGCCATACCCAAGAAGAAGAAGACGACCCACGATGGAGGAGACAGGTTGCGGACGTCGTGTTGTGATCCCAGATTTGGTGAGTAAAACAGGCTGCGTCTCAATTCAGGTTCTGCGTCCTCCAAGTGCACATTTGTAGGTCAGATACTGGTGATGGTAGATGATGCCTCATGGAATGTGTGGAACATTTACCTGTGTCGACCACAGATATATAATGGGCTAGAGTGCTCACAGCTAACAATTTGACAGCAAATTTAGGCGCCATATTGGTACTGGCTCTCGGGAACGGGCGCGTGACGTCACCCGACTGGGAAAAACCGCAAGGAAGTGTGGGAAAACAATTCAGCCTATATGTGCTTAGTAGTGAGCAATGAATGTGGTTAGGCTGTGTCCACCAAATGCGTTTTTTTCTGCTTTGGGCAACTCTTTCTATTCATTTTCTATGTAGTTGACCATTTAATGCACTCGGTGCCCTCAGTGCCAAAACACAGTCAGCAGTCAGCACTGTGCTCATGGTGCTGAAAGCTGAAAAAAAGTTCAACTTTCCCAGTGCTGCAGCGCTCATCAGCTGCACACCTCTCTCTCACCAGCCGGTCACAGTCGGCTTAAAAGTACACCATGATCAATATTTAACAGCCAAAGCTTGGAGGGACGTGTATTTTATTACCAATTTGATGTGATTTATTCCAGTGAGTGAAGGTTTCAGAGCAAAATGTGACCCATGCTGGCAAAATGAGTCAGAATGCGCACCGCATCATTACGAGCTACAGGCACAAGAAGTCATAAATCATGACTCTTTCCCATGATACTCCCATGTGTGCCTGGTATCATTGGAAAGCTTAGAATTTGTACTTTCTAGAAATACATATGTTTTTGCGGAAGACATAACTCCCGACCGATAGAATGCGAGTTTTCCACCTAGCCAAAATATAAACAAGAAGAGAATGGGTCGGTGAGCTAAAAAAAAAAAAAGAAGCGTGGGATGGAATGGATTGCAGCGGTCAGAAGGAAATACATCGGCTCCGACAACATTCCTGGACACATGGTCGTGTGTTCACGGCATTTTCACCAAGCTAAGTTGTGATTTAGGGTGCTTTCACACCTGCAGGCTTTAGTCCGTTTCAATCGAACTCAAGTTCGTTTTCTCCGTTAGTGCGGTTTGTTTTGTCTGGTGAGAACATGGTAATCGTACTCAAGTGCGTACCAAAACAACCGTACTGAGACCACCTGAAAGGGGTGATCTCGGTTCGAATTAAATGGCAAACTCTGGTTGGGTCCTGCAGGTGAGAAAGCGACCGCACTAAAAACGGGGCCAGCGGCAAATGGTAAAGCATTTTATGTCACTGTACATACCTGATAGATCTTTGAAAAGATCTGTGGCTGAGCCTGTCACGGTTCTGAAGGATTAATGAACGTTAACATGTTATTTCCCATCAGTAGAAGTGCTTCATTTTCAAACTGTACGATTCGCCAAAAGTGGTACGTATATGCATGTATGTAATAAACGCTAACCAGGGTGATGAAAACCTGCCGTAGATTACACTACGATTTGTATTATTTTCTCCCAGAAATGCATAAAAAAACGGCAGTCATCCTACTTCCTGTATTTACCTTTTCTGTTCTCGCGGCAAAAAACTGACCAATAAGAAGAGAGAACGTTCTGTTGTAAGTCTCGTGGGATTTAACTTGACGCAGGTTGGTCTGCTTATGGTCTGCCTCAATTTTTTCCTGTGGGAAAGGGGACTGACCTGAGGAGAAAATGATACAAAGAAACAAACTTGTCAACTGATTCAGACCAAATTAAACAAATTTAGGTGTGAAAGCACCCTTAAAAAATATTTAGAGGTACAGAAGACATTCTTCTTCACGACTTTTTGATAGACAGCAGAATTCATGGTACCATTTACCACAGCAAATCTTCCAGGTACTGAAGCAGCAAAACAGCCCCAGACCATCACACTACCACTACCATATTTTACTGTTGGTATGATGTTCCTTTTCTGAAATGCTGTTACATTTACGCCAGATGTAATGGGGGACACACCTTCCAAAAACTTCAGCTTTTGTCTCGTCAGTCCACAGAATATTTTCCCAAAAGTCTTGGGGATCATCTAGATGTTTTCTGGCAAAACTGAGACAAGCCTTTATGCCCTTTTGGCTCAGCAGTGTTTTTCGTCTTGGAACTTTGCCATGCAGGTGATTTTTGCCCAGTGTCTTTCTTATGGTGGAGTCATGAACACTGACCTTAACTGAGGAAGTGAGGCGTACAATTCTTTGGATGTTGTTGTGGGGTCTTTTGTGAGCTCTTGGATGAATCGTTGCTGCACTCTTGGGGTAATTTTGGTCAACCGGTCACTCCTGAGAAGGTTCACCACTGTTCCATGTTTTCACCATTTGTGGATAATAGCTCTCAATGTGATTTGCTGGAGTCCCAAAGCTTTAGAAATGGCTTTATAACCTTTTCCAGACTGATAGATCTCATTTACTTTGACTCTCATTTGTTCCTGAATTTCATTTGATTGCAGCAGGATGTCTAGCTTTTGAGGCTCTTTTGGTCTACTTCACTTTGTCAGGTAGGTCCTATTTAAGTGATGTCTTGATTGAGAACAAGTTGGCAGTAATCAGGCTTTGGTGTGACTAGAGAAATTGAACTCAGCTTTCCAAAGATGTGATAAACCACAGTTAATTTATGTTTTATCCGGTGGTGGTGGTGGTGGGGGGGGTGTCAGTTTTTCCACACAGGGCCATGTAGGTCTGTATTTTTTTACCCTTAATAATAAACGCCTTCATTTAAAAACTGCATTTTGTGTTTACTTGTGTTATCTTTGTCTAATATTTAAATTTGTTTGATGATCTGAAACATTTAAGTGTGACAAACATGAAGACAAAAATGAGAAATCAGAAAGGGGGCAAACACTTTTTCCACACCACTGTAGGTATGTGTCATGCTTTTTGAGTTTGTAAGGTCTATCTGTGGTGTATGCCTGCATATATATGTATGTGGACATGCACCACATCTTTATTGTTAATTTTATCTTATTTACTCTATTCTATAATATTGTTGTGTTTGGCCTTCATATGTTGTATTAAATGTACCTTTTTTCTTGATGGTGTAGCGTGTGTAAATGATGAGGCAAGTTTGTCTCAGGCGGTTTATTACACATTCTCTCACATGAGCATAGTAGAAAAGAGGACATCTCAAACAGAACTCTTCACTTACATACTCAGGTCCTTCTACATATCAAAAGGTCACATTGCATTCACATAAAAGATCACATTGCATGCACTTCCTTAATCCCTTAACTTCCCCCTCACAGTCTCTGGCACACAAAGGATCTTCCAAGCTGTCTCTGACACACAAAAGATCACATTTCACAGCTTCCTGTTATTTCCAAGGAAACTCTGCCCTTTGTGCTTATCAAAGATGCTGCTCATTATGTTTTGGCCATATGCGGCCACCCCTCCCCCCCCCGAGCATATTGGATCAAACAAAAGAATAACAGTCTGTATGCTGTGACAGAATCATTACACATCAATCCACATGCTGCTTGGGCTTCAGTCTTCTCCCGTATCTGCTGTAACCAGGATTCACCGCCTCCGCGGCGCTGTCATGCTGGGGAGCTGCTGTCTGGGGGTGAAAACCTTTTGTCTGTCCCTGCGGGTGTTCTGGGGAAATTCTACTCTGGGAAGCTCCCCTTGGGGGTCTTCCACGCCAAGGGGCCCTCGCCAACAGCACTTGCTCGTCTGCCACCACAAAAGCGGGTTTGAGTCTGTTTATGCCAACCTTTTCCCTCCTACCCCCCAAATCTAAAAAAAAATGCTTGTCCCCTGTTTCCAGCACTCTGAACGGTCCATCATAAGATGGTCGCAGTGGGGGGCGATGCGCGTCATGTCTGACAAAAACATACTCCGCGTTTATCAAAGTTTTAGGCACAAAAACGCACAGAAAACTGTGGTGAACGGGGCCCGGCAGCGTGCCTGTGTCAATGCTACGCTGCAACAGCTGAGACGAGGAGCTGCCCGGTGCAGGATTATCCGGGAGAAACTCCCCGGGCAGCCGAAGTGGCTGCGCAAAAACGAGTTCAGCTGGGGAAGCTTCCAAGTCTTCTTTAGGCGCAGAACGCAACCCTAATAAACCCCACGGTAGCTTGTCTACCCAATTTGCATCCGTCAGTGACGCCCTGAGAGCCGCTTTCAATGACCTATGAAAACGTTCGCATAACCCATTAGCCTGTGGATTGTACGCGGTTGTGCAGTGAATTGTGACACCCAGGCTGCGGGCCATTGCTGTCCAAAGTTCGGAAACAAATTGACTCCAAAACGCGCCACCCATGCTGTTAAAAACGCGCGCGCCACCTCCTCGGCTGTGGTTGACACCAGTGGAACCACCTCCGGCCAGCGCGTGGTGCGGTCCACCATTGTCAGAAGGTGCATGCACCCCTGTGATGGCGGGAGGGGGCCCACGAGGTCTATGTGAACATGGTCGAACCGCTTAGCCGGGATGTGAAACGGCTCCAAGGGAGCCCTCATGTGTCTGTGTACTTTGGCTCGTTGGCACGCCATGCAGGCTGCTGCCCACTCTTTCACCTGTTTGCGAAGACTCGGCCGCACAAATTTCTCTCCTACCATCTTGATTGACGCGCGCACTCCCGGGTGCGCTAAAGAATGAACGAGTCAAAAACATGGCAACGCCACGCGGCCGGTACCACGGGACGCGGTCGCCCAGTGGAGACATCGCAGATTAGGGGGGGCATACCGTCTTGCAGCACCCTGCTCTCCAGCCTTAACCCTGTTGGTCCAGACTGGAGCGCACGCATGTCCGCGTCACTAACCTGCTCCACGGCCATGGCTGTGTAATCTATCCCCACGCGGACCGGGGCCGCCATGGCGCGTGAGAGGCAGTCTGCCACTACATTCAGTTTACCCGAGACATGCTGAATATCGGTAGTAAACTCTGAGATTGCGGCCAGCTGTCTCTGCTGCCGGCCTGACCACGGTTCTGAAACCTTGGCCATCGCGAATGTTAGTGGCTTGTGGTCAACGAACGCGGTGAAACAGCGCCCTTCCAGCCAGAACTGGAAGTGGCGAATAGCCAAGTGGAGAGCCAGCAACTCCCTGTTAAACGCGCTGTATTTACGTTCACTATCGCACAAAGTCCTGCTGAAAAAGGCGAGTGGCTGCCAAGCCCCGGCTACACGCTGCTCCACGACCGCCCCTATGGCCACATCTGACGCGTCAGTAGTGAGCGCTATGCGGGCCGTTGGGTCTGGATGTGCCAACAACGCAGCGTTTGCCAGGGCTGCCTTGACTTCCGAGAACGCCCGCTCTCGCTCTGGGAACCATTCGATCTTATTCACGGGTTTCTGTTTTTTGAGCGCGGCGTACAGTGGTTGTATGAGCTGCACTGCGCGGGGGAGGAAACGAATATAAAAATTCACCATTCCCAAAAACTCCTGTAACGCCCTGACCGTTTGTGGTCGGGGAAAATCTGCTACCGCGCGCACTTTGTCAGGCAGTGGAACCGCTCCTTCGGGAGAGACGCGGTGCCCCAAAAAATCAATCTGCGTCACCCCGAACTGACACTTCGCTGGATTGATTATTAAACCGTGCTCTCTCAACCTCCGGAAAACCGCCGTGAGGTGGGTTTCGTGTTCGTCTTCGGACGCGCTGGCTACCAAAATATCGTCCAGGTAGGTGAATACGAAAGGGAGATCGCGCAGCACCGCATCCATCATGCGTTGGAACGTCTGTGCAGCCCCTTTAAGCCTGAATGGCATGCGCAAAAACTCGAATAAACCAAATGGAGTTATCACCGCTGTTTTGGGTATGTCCTCAGCGCGCACTGGGACTTGGTGGTAACCGCGGACCAAGTCTATTTTAGAAAAAACGCGCGCTCCTGCCAAATGAATGGAAAAATCTTGGATGTGAGGAATTGGGTAGCGGTCGTGCGCTGTGGCGTTGTTCAACCTGCGGAAATCCCCGCAAGGTCGCCACGAACCGTCAGCTTTAGGGACCATGTGTAGCGGGGAAGCCCATGGGCTGTTTGAACGCCTGATGATGCCCAACCTCTCCAGGTTGGCGAACTCCTCGCGCGCTATGGCCAGTTTAGCTGCGTCAAAGCACCGAGGTTTTGCAAAAACGGGTGGCCCGGTGGTGGTAATAAAATGTTCCACCCCGTGTTTAGTGACGGCTGCCGAAAATGTCGGGACCGTGAGTACTGGGAACTGAGTGAGCAGTGTGTGGAACTTACCGCTTGCAGCTGTGACGTTGGCTTGTGCTGTTGGCTGGGTCGCTCGAGCTGTACAGGGAATAGAATCAAAAGACAGTGCATTAACCAGGCGCCTGTTAGCAACATCAACCAACAAACCATGTGAGCACAAAAAATCAGCCCCCAATATATTGAAATTCAATGCTGCTATGACAAAAGTCCACTCAAATGCACGGCCGTGTAGAGACAGAAGCAGAGTCCTCTCACCAAAGGTCTTAATCTCCGAGCCGTTTGCTGCTGCCATCTCGGGGCCGCTGGATCCTGCCAGCCGGTCGGCGTAGGACGGCATGATGAAACTCAACTGGGCGCCGGTGTCCACAAGGAAATGCCTCCCCGAGCGTGCGTCCGTCAAGTAGAGCAGCTTGTTCTCCTCCCCGAGGGCCGCAGCTGCTACCGACCCCCGGTCTTGGCGTTTCCCGAGTGCTTGAACTGGCACAGTGGTATACATTTGCGTGCCCTCTCTGCAAAGCGGCGGTGGTAGAAACAAAGGGTGTCTCCTCCGCGTTCCTTGGCCCCCGCCGCCGCCGTCGATGGCTCCTCGCCGTCTCCGGTCGTCGCGCCGAGCTCCGTCGCCGCCGCCGTGGTCGCGAGCTCTCTGCTGGCCATGATGATCCGGTGTCCCTCCCGGGCCAGTGCACGGTAGTCCCGCTTGGCCAGCAACGGCGAACTGGCCAGGGCCGCTCTCGTCGCTGACGGAAGGTTCCGGAGGAAAAGGTGGATAAAAATGAAGTGGTCGTCGTCCGAGCCCTTCAATCTCAGCATCCTCTCCATGAGGTCAATAGCCGTGCAATCTCCCAACCCGGTCCGCATCAGGAGCCTCTCTGCTCTCTCCTCAACCGAGAGTGTGTAGTGCTCGATAAGTGCGGCCTTCAACGCGCCGTATTTGTCACTGGCTGGTGGCTGATCCAGCAGGCTGTCCACATGCTGAGCCGTGTGGGTGTCGAGCTTTGCGACCACATGGTAGAATTTCGTGTCATCCACCGATATCCCCCGGAGGACGAACTGCGCCTCAACCAGGTGGAACCAGGAGCGCGGATTGTGCTGCCAAAAATCCGGTAGCTGGATTGTAACAGCATACGCTTGGCTGGGGGCTCCCAACGAGGCTCGCTCTGGGGAATTCTCTTTGTGTTGCATGTTTCGTCTTGGGTCACCAGTGTAGAGTGTGTAAATGATGAGGCAAATTTGTCTCAGGCGGTTTATTACACATTCTCTCACATGAGCATAGTAGAAAAGAGGACATCTCAAACAGAACTCTTCACTTATATACTCAGGTCCTTCTACATATCAAAAGGTCACATTGCATTCACATAAAAGATCACATTGCATGCACTTCCTTAATCCCTTAACTTCCCCCTCACAGTCTCTGGCACACAAAGGATCCTCCAAGCCGTCTCTGACACACAAAAGATCACATTTCACAGCTTCCTGTTATTTCCAAGGAAACTCTGCCCTTTGTTCTTATCAAAGATGCTGCTCATTATGTTTTGGCCATGTGCGGCCACAATGGTCCATTTCTCCGCAAGGCTTGGTCTTCTCTTGCTCTTGCTTCTGCCCTTCAGAGAGAACAGTCGCTTTTTCTTTTGCTCCCTCTTTCACCCTCCTTCCCTCCCTAACTGAGAATCCCAGCTTGCTGTCTTTTCTGCGTCGCTGTTCTTCTGGCTGAATCTTGATCCAAACGAAAAAAAAATGGATTTGGTGAGCGGCTTTAATAATATTAACAACATTTTACATAAATTCGGGCCAGGGGGAGCCCCTATGGAGAGACCCATGGATTGGAACTCATGTGTCTGCACGATTCGACTGATGATGTGGAAAACATCTATCTGGTTTGGCTTCACGATCACAGGATTTTGTGCTGATTGGCTCTGGAGTTTTCCTGGTGTATCGAAAATTTAACTGGAAGAGCTAATCAAAAGTGGTCCCGGCGTAGCTGCTTCTTCAACAATTCGACCAGATGGGGGAGTGCACTAACTAACGGCAATGACTAACATGGAATTTACCATCAAGCATGCACTGTAGAGGGATGGACTCTACCGGACATGTTTACCTATGTTTAGAAGGGAAACATCTGGAGTTGTTTTGGTGCTCTCCAGGGAATGGATTTAAAGCCTATGTATGGAAATTATGAACACAGGATTGCAAGAGATGAAAAAATTATATGCTCTGAGTGATCTGTGTCTATTAGACCTTGAATTCGGCGCCCTGTTGACTATTTTCCTCCTGGATGAAGACAAAACAGAAGAATGTGTGTTTCTTTTCATAAACATTCTGGTGCGCTGCATCTGAACTCTCAAGGACATGTGACTGGCTCAGGAAATTTCCATCTGCCATGCCTCAAGGACATGCTTTCCGAGTTTCAGACACTAAGACATAACATCTCCGCTGGGAGAGGATTTTGCTGCCTCCAGTAACTGATAAACACCCACCTGCATTCAACATACACGAACACACTGATTCATATATACTGAATTACACCCATCCATTCACTGATCCTCTCTGACTTTTGGTTTTTTGTGGTTGATTGTTGCTCTGTGCTATTGAGAGATTTTTTTTCATTGTAATCATAATCTGCTTAAATATTCATAAGCTGTATTCTGATAACGAAGTTTTTTTTCTCTCCCCCCCATTGTGTTGTTCCCCTCCCCTCCCCTCCTTTTCTTATCTATCTCTGTTTGATGAGGCGCCTATCATGGCTGCCGTGTTGTTGTGTCGCGCTTGTACGCACACCAATGTCAAGTCAAATTCCTCGTGTGTTTTTTACATGCTTGGCAATAAAGTTTATTCTGATTCTGATTCTCCATGCGGCAGGAGTAGACCAACCCCTTTTGAAAAGAATTAATCTTCTTATATACACATACTTGTTGTTAAACATACCTCTCATATTCTATCCCAATTATGCACCTAAGCAAATATGCACTTTGCAAATTATGTGTTTTATAGTCCCGCTTGTTGTTATGGTTGAATGTGTGTTGTCTGCATTGCTTGTCAGAATGTTTTTTTTTTCTTATGTTATCTAAATCACTCCACTTAAATGTAGCATATTTTTTGTTCTTTCACCTGCCAAAAGGACTCCGAATATAAATTAGCTTCTGCTAACTTTGACACATTTACGTCTGTTTTTTAACTGATGTTCATTAATGTGCACTGTCCCATTTAAATAAATAAATAAAGTCTATCCAATAGTTTTGGAGGATTCTTGCTAACACACTGTGAGAAGGTAAGAGCCTTGGTGGAGGTATGCATTCTCAGATCACCAAAATGTAATGGGTTCCTCTCTAGCCCAAGGACTGCATCTGGTAAAAATTTCATCCAAATCCATCCTGTAATTTTTGTGTAATTCGGCTGCACAAATACAAACAAGGTCCTTGGTGGAGGTATGCATTCTCAGATCAAACCCCAAATTTATTGGGTTCATCCTTGGCCCAAGGGCATCAAAATCCATGCAGTAGATTTTGCATAATCCTGCTAACAAACAAACAGAAAGACAAACCACCCGGATTTCATTACCTCCTTGGCGAAGGTAATAAAGACAAAATAGCGTGAGAAAATGTCTTCATTCTTTTCATTCTGTCTTTTCTTACCCAGTGAATACTGCCTGGTTCTTCTGGTTGAGAACCCATCATTCCTCTGGTGTCAGAGCAGCAGTGACACAGAGACCACACAACGTCCTCGTCTGAACTTCTTAAACCACCATGTCACCCAGGAGGAGGCTCACGTCCATCCAGGAAGGACAGGTATGGGTACACCTGTGGTCCATCATCATCCACACTTTTTTTTTTTTTTGTAACTTTGATTTTTATTCATTTTTCATCATACATATTACATTCAGATCACAGTCTCTATATTTAAAAAAGGAGCTAGAGGAAGAAAAAAAAAAGAAAAAGGGGGGGGGACAAATGTTGGAGCATCAACTTTTTAGTTTCCATCTCTTAATTCTTCTGGTTTTTAGGGAGAGCTCTCTGTTTAAGCGTTATGTCTCTCCGCCATCTTCCTGGAAGTCTCATCATTCACACTTTTACGTTGCTGTGGTGCAGCAACTTGTGTTTTTGATTACTTTTTTGTTAGTAGGATTACAGAAAAATCTAATGGACAGTATAGAGTAACACTGAGCCACAGTAGAACAACAATGGGCCTCATTCACTAACCTTAAGGGACTGCTGCAGCTTCAGCAGGCACTGCTAATTAGGAGACAAACATTTATTGACTGTGAGAGTAAAAGATGAATGAGACTGTTATTGGTTGCTATTTTGGTTAGTATTTAGAGTTTATGTTAATACATGGAAAAGTTGGAGACTTGAAATTTTCTCACGTTTTCATGTGTCAGACTATCAATCCATGTGGCAGCTGATAGTGTCCACTTGGACAGGCCAGACAGACACTACAGCTGTCACAGTACTTGAGTCAAGATGCAATGCTATCACAGTACTACAGTTTCTTAAGGATTGTGATATCAAGATAAATTCAGTATTGCAATACCTTATATCTTTTTTTTTTTTTTTTACCTTATTCAACTTCACATCGTGTCCCCAAAGTAAAACCATCACCATCTGCTTCATATGATAAAGTATTCTTCACATTACATCTTCAGATTTGTGGACAATAAAGTTGTGCTGGGTCTGATTACTGATTATAATGAGGCCTCATTCAGGAAGGAGACTGAACATGAACATGAACATCTCTTTGAAGAAAAACTGACCGAAGGGATTAAGTAGTTTATATTTGTTACGAAAACCAACTACAACTACAGAAACTTTTCCACAGAGACTAAAAAATGGATTTTAAGTAATCAAGCCTGCCAGCGTTGACTCTCTGCCTTAAATGGGATTTGAAGTTGTAATTTCAAATTGTTTTATGTGTGCTGTTCTCTTATCTTTTTACCTTTTAAACTTACTCCCTGCTTGTTTCAGGGACAACATTTTCTGAAACCCGACCTCAGTTGCTTTCTATATGTGCTGTTTTTCTTTTAATATCTTCCTGCCTGCCTCAGGGACTACAGATGGATATTAATGAGAACGCTAGGGCTGCAACATTTATTCAAATAATTCAACTAATTCAGTTACAAAAATTCTCGATTCAGAATTTATGCATTGACATGTCGTTTAATGTAGCACTTCCGGTCTATATGACCTTCTTCCAGTCATGCTACCTAAACAAAATGCAGATTTGTTTAACTGCACCATGTCAGAGCGGCATAGTGACGGGCTGGCAAAGATAAAGAAAACACTTTAAAAAATGACGAATGTATCTCAAAACTGGAATCATTTCAAGCTCTAATTGAAGGAAAACATTGTGCAGTGTGTATATGGTAAAGCTGAGCGGCGAGCTAATATGCTACAACATCGGATGTTACAGTGTCTTGGCAGAAAGCGTCCCACATCATGCACAGCCAGCGCACACGAGACAAGGTACATGATTGAGATTTTAAATTAAGATGAATAGAATGTAGTCGCTTATGCTAATCATGAATATTTGACTAAAGAACATATAGCCATCACTGTTAGCGTCCGGATGCTAACGGATGTTAATGGCATCCACTAGCGGATGCTAACGGATGCTGAGTACTAGCAGAAGGAATTCTATGGTGTAATGTACCATTTAAAGTTACATTTTATGCAATAAACATTGCAATAAGCATTGCAATAAATGTGTACCGTGTTATTTAGTGTTTGGTACAATTACAACTGCTCTTTAGGAAAGAAAGTTCCGCAAATGTTGGCCAATGCAAGTTTCTTTAACAAAAAGTATCAGATTACTCGAGTAATCTTCAATTAGAGTGGGTGATTACCCAAGCCGTAAAATAGTCGTTAGCTGCAGCCTTAGAGAACGCTATAATCTGGTACAGAGCATCTTTACCCTGTGTTTAATGTGTTATCTGTACTGAGGAAGGTTAAAAAGAAGGCAGAAGCTTATACAGTAAGAGGTACACAAATACACTGGAAGGACGGAGACTTCCTTCTCTATGCAAGGGCAAGAAATTAGGACAGGTGGGAATGTCGAAAAGCAAAATGAGATTTCGAGAGGAAAATGACAAAGGAATCTAAGAACAACCCTAAGGCATTTTACAAATATGCCAATGGAAAACTTAGGATCAAGATGGTGTAGCAATATTTAATTATAAATGTGACAAGGTACACCTCGTCGGCCTCCGTCGGTCTATGATGACCATGGAAGAGAATCCTAAACGTCTACTCTGCTGGAACAGCACCGCTTATGGCTGAACAGGCCGATGCGCGAATGGCAGTCCGTGTCACACAGGTTGCACTTGTGGGTGGTCTCCGTGCTGCTGGAGCTGTGGCGGTTCTTCCTGCGGGTCCTTTTTTCATCTGCTGCAGCAGTCAGTCTCTCTTCACCCGCCTTGAGCTGTCTGGTCAGGGTGCCTCTCCATTTGGAGCGGTCCATTGCAAGGTCCTCCCAGCGCTCTGTGTTGATCTCCAGGGCCTTCATGTCTCTCTTGCAGACGTCTCTGAAGCGCAGCTGTGGGCGGCCAACGTCTCTCCTGCCAGTCGCCAGTTCTCCGTAGAGGACGTCTTTGGGGATTCTGCCATCCTCCATACAGTGAACGTGGCCTAGCCAGCGGAGCCTGCGCTGCCTGAGTAGAGTGAACATGGAGGGAAGGCCGGCGCGGGACAGAACTTCTGTGTTGGGCACTTTGTCCTGCCAGGATATGTCCAGGATACGGCGAATGCAGCGCAAGTGGAAGGAGTTCAGTCTCTTTTCCTGCCGGGCATATGTTGTCCACGTCTCACTCCCATAGAGCAGTGTGCTGATGACGCAGGCATTGTACACTGACATCTTCGTCTTGACAGAGAGTTTGGGATTCTCTCACACTCGTGTGGTGAGGCGAGCGAGTGTGGAAGCTGATTTTCCAATCCTCTTGTCGATCTCTGTATCAAGGGAGAGGTTGCTGCTGATCGTGGACCCCAGGTACGTGAACTGATTCACGACCTCCAGCTCGTAGTCGTCGATGGTGATGGTTGGTGGTGCTTTCGTGCCTTGCGCCAAGACGTTAGTCTTCTTCAGGCTGATGGTAAGCCTGAAGTCCTTGCATGCCTGGGAGAAGTGGTCCATCAGGGTCTGAAGCTCCTGCTGTGTGTGGGTCGCGACTGCAGCGTCATCTGCGAACAGCATGTCTCTGGTTAGAGCCTCACGTACTTTGGTTCTGGCTTTCAGGCGGGCGAGGTTGAAAAGCCTGCCGTCAGATCTTGTGTGCAGGTAGATTCCCTCTGTTGCTGTGCTGAAGGCATGCCTCAGGAGCATAGCAAAGAAAATCCCAAAGAGGGTTGGCGCAAGTACACAGCCCTGTTTCACTCCGCTGCGTATGTTGAATGGCTCTGAGACGTTGCCGTCGTGCTGCACTATCCCCTGCATGTTGGTGTGAAATGATTCGATGAGGCTTTGCAACTTTGGTGGGCATCCTATCTTTGGCAGGATCTTGAAAAGGCCCTCTCTGCTGACCAGATCAAACGCTTTGGTGAGGTCGATGAAGGCGACGTACAGGGGCATGTTCTGTTCTCTGCATTTCTCCTGGAGTTGGCGGATGGAGAATATCATGTCTACCGTCGATCGCTCAGCGCAGAAGCCACACTGAGACTTGGGGTAGACACGTTCGGCAAGCTTCTGTAGACGAACGAGAACAACTCGTGCATAGACTTTGCCAACAACGCTGAGGAGGGAGATGCCCCTGTAGTTGTTACAGTCGCTTCTCTCCCCTTTGTTTTTGTAGAGGGTGATGATCTTGGCGTCCCTCATGTCCTGTGGTACGGAACCTTCCTTCCAGCACTGTCAGAGGACGTCATGCAATGGCAGCAGTAGGGCGGTCTTGCAGTGCTTGATCAGGTCGGGGGGTATGCTGTTGTTGCCGGGTGCCTTGCCAGCGGCCAAGCTATCAATGGCCTTACTGAGTTCATCGATGGTTGGCTCGGCATCAAGTTTGTCCATGGATGGCAGGCAATCAGTGGCATCAAGGGCTGACGGTGTCACGGTGTTCTGTCTGGAGTAGAGGTCGGAGTAGTGCTCCACCCATCTCTCCATCTGCTTGTTCTTTTCTGTGATCATCTCCCCAGTGGAGGATTTGAGGGGGGCCGTCTTGCTCTGAGCCGGACCAAGTGCTTTCTTGATGCCATCGTACATACCACGGATGTTCCCTGTTATGGCAGCGGTTTGAATGTCTTGGCTGAGCTGAGTCCAGTACTCGTTGGCACAGCGCCGAGCAGTCTGCTGAACTTTGCTTCTCGCAGCCCTGAGAATCTGGAGATTCTTCTCGTTTGGGTACCTCTTGTACTCGGCAAGAGCTGAGCGCTTGGCTTCGATGACGGGGGTCATCTCGGTCAACTTGGCATCAAACCAGTCCTGTGACTTCGAGGTCTTCCTCCCAAAGATAGCCAAGGCTGTGCGATCAAGACGGTGTAGCAATATTTAATTATAAATGTGATAAGGTACAAAGATTATTTAATTTATAATTAGAGGGGTGTGTGTGAATATGGGAGTTTACTGTCGAGTCCACGTACACACCAGAAACACTCGTAACAGGGAACCAGTCCGAAATCAGGACGATTTATTAATAATTAATCTTTATACCTTCAATCAATCAGTCTCAAATATTTATGAATTCTACTGGGTGACTTCATAAACACACACAGGAAAGAAATTTATGGAAACGTCTCTCTACCATTAACAGACCCCCCCCCCCCCCCCCCGTCCTGTCAGGCAGCTAGGCAAGCAGAACAGAGATCTGTCACCCTTATTTTGCCAAAACAGATTTACTTCGCTAGAGGAGCTTATACAGTACCTAACTGTGTATTGTATATTGTTGTAAACTCCTCCTGTAATAACTGTTAATACTTTATTTTAATTATTTTACCCATGGAAGACCAGACAGGATGGGGAAGAGGGAAAGGAAGTGTGTGGAGGGGGAAAGAAAAGGGAGGGGAACAGACAAAAAAACAAACCAACAACTAAAACAAACAGAAGACAAACTGCTTCTTCCATCGAAGATGTCTCCACACAAGTCTGGTTTCCGCACCTGTTAAAGGAGAGACACATGTGCATGTACATCCGCGTGCATATATATATCAGAGCGCGCGCAAAATAAGTGTGTGCATGTGAGTGGTTTGTCAGGAAACATATGAAGCGGGGGACCGGTCACAGCAGCTCTCCCCCCGGGAACCCTGAGCAGGCAAGGCAGCGCCGCCAACCCCCACAGGGCACAAACGTCCGAGGTCAGCAAGCCCCAGGAAAGCCAGGCATTTGCCCCGGGAGGGACAATCGAGGGAGGCCAGGTCACTTGGCGGCCAGCGTGGCAAGCCTACACCCACAGACCCGCCTGCCCCCTACCCCCCCAGCATGGCCAACGCCTGCTCCTGGGCCCGGGCGCCAGGAGGCCAGCGACCCCACCCCCCAGTCGTCCTAGTCCCTTTGCAGAAAAACAGCCCCAAAGCATGATGTTTCCACCCCCTTGCTTCACAGTAGGTATGGTGTTCTTTCTCCTCCAAACACAACAAGTTGAGTTTTTACCAAAAAGTTCTATTTTGGTTTCATCTGACCATATGACATTCTGTCAATCCTCTTCTGGATCATCCAAATGCTCTCTAGCAAACTTCAGACGGGCCTGGACATGTACTGGCTTAAGGAAGGGGGACACGTCTGGCACTGCAGGATTTGAGTCCCTGGCGGCGTAGTGTGTTACTGATGGTAGCCTTTGTTACTTTGGTCCCAGCTCTCTGCAGATCATTCACTAGGTCCCCCCGTGTGGTTCTGGGATTTTTGCTCACAGTTCTCGTGATCATTTTGACCCCACGGGGTGAGATCTTGTGTGGAGCCCCAGATCGAGGGAGATTATCAGTGGTCTTGTATGTCTTCCATTTTCTCATAATTGCTCCCACAGTTGATTTCTTCACACCAAGCTGCTTACCTATTGCAGATTCAGTCTTCCCAGCCTGGTGCAGGTCTACAATTTTGTTTCTGGTGTCCTTTGACAGCTCTTTGGTCTTGGCCATAGTGGAGTTTGGAGTCTGACTGTTTGAGGTTGTGGATAGGTGTCTTTTATACTGATAACGAGTTCAAACAGGTGCCATTAATACAGGTAACGAGTGGAGGACAGAGGAGCTTCTTAAAGAAGAAGTTACAGGTCTGTGAGAGCCAGAAATTTTGCTTGTTTGTAGGTGACCAAATACTTATTTTCCACCATAATTTGCAAATAAATTCTTTAAAAATCCTTCAATGTGATTTTCTGGATTTTTTTTTTCTCATTTTGTCTCTTATAGTTGAGGTATACCTATGATGAAAATTGGAGACCTCACTCATCTTTTAAGTGGGAGAACTTGCACAATTGGTGGCTGACTAAATACTTTTTTGCCACACTGTATATTCCACCCAGAGTTGGGGGAGGGGGACGGCGGGAAATAAGACTGGGAGGGAGGCAGTCTAAAAGCAAGGCCGTCCCCCCCCACAGAAGCCAGCTTGCAAACCGGTTCATGAGGCCACCCACTGCCCCCAAATCCCAACCCAGGGCGAGGGCCGCCAGTGCAAGTAGCCCAGGACCCACCAGCATTGCGCCCTGTCGCTCTCAGCACCACAAACATGATGGGGCAGTCATACCCATTCCCACTCATCTTACACACACAAAAATGGACAACAATTGTTACAATAGTGAACAATGGGCTGGACCCACACGGCGCCCCACATACCAAGCAACACCCCCGAGCACCTACACAAGCCCACTGACCACCCACCCCAGATGCACACCGACAGCGGCAGGCCTTCCTGCAGCCACAGCCACCCCGGAGCAACCCGACGGAAACACAGCCACCAACCCGTGCCAACGGCTCCCCCAACCACCCCCGAGCACCAACACACACGTGCCACCAATGACACCAGGGGCAATGCGACAAAGTGCCCCACCCCAAAACACAACAGCAGGGTGGCCAGAACAAGCAGGCCCAGAAACGCCAACCCCCATGCCACTAGATGGACTGCCCCACCCCCGCCACCCAACAAAGTTCTCCTACCCATACACACATCCTCCACCCCCAAACATCCACCCACAGGTAACCGCACCCATACTCACACGAACCCCCACCCACCATCACACATGCCCACCTACACCCACACACAGCCCCACCTGCCAACTCACAACACACACACCCACTTCCTCACCCGCTCATACACAAGCCCCCACTCACACCCACTCTCACACACATGCACACCCACACTCGCAGACCCCAGTGGATGGGGAGCACGGCCCAGGACACAGGCACCTGTCCCAGGGTGCCACCAGGGCCCCAGGTTGAACATGACCCCGCCGCGCAAGGATGCACTGGGGCCAACCTGCACTACCGGCGCACACCTGACCCCCCGGAGGTGAGGCCAGTCGGCTGGGGGCCACAGTCCCCCCCAGCCCCCCCCCCCCGGCAGCCCCCCGACCAACCCCCCCCCCCCCCCACACACACACACGACCACCCCAGACACCTGTGGTCACCACCGGACACCTGCGGACACCACCACCCGCCACCCCTCAGGTTATAGAATTAATAAGTGGGGACCAGAGAGAATTGAATTCTGCCAATTGATTATTTGAGGAGGCTGACAATCTCTCCAGGCTAATATAATCTAATAGTAAGTTATTATAATAAGTCATGCATAAGTTATTTCTTGATTTCCAATTCATGTGGATAGTTTTCATTGAGATGCATAAGGCAGTGAGAACCATGTGTGACATCCTTGCATTTATATTTATTTCACTTAAATCACCTAATATGCAAAGTGTGGGTGAGGATGGGACACTGTACCCAAGCCATGCCGACAAGTTCTCACATGTCTTCTGCCAGAACGTTTGAACCGGTGCACAGGACCACATAGCATGCATATAGCTATCCGGAACGTTGCTGGTGCAGTGAGAGCAGATATTTGTGTGACTCAGGCCCATTTTGAACATCCTTTGTCCTGTGTAATGAATTATATGTAGAACTTTATACTGTATAAGTTGTAAGTTAGAGTTTTTAATCATCTTAAAAGTGTTTAAACATATTTGTGTCCAGAAACTTTCCTCCTTATTGATCAATAGGTCTGTCTCCCAATTTGATAGTGGAAGAGATACAGACTCATCCAGTTTTGATAATAGTCCATGTATTTTTGATATCAATTTAGGGAAACGAAGATTTAGAAACTCTGCCACCTTAACTGGTACCTCTAAATCTGTCTGATTAAGATAAAATCTTGCTTTTATTATGGATTTAAGGTGTTGGTATTCAAAATACTTTTTATCACTGATGTCATACTGTGACACTAGTTTCTGAAATTGGATAAAATTTCCACCTTGAATAAGATGTTCCAAGTTATTTATTCCCTTCTCTTGCCATAGTGGAAATGTTAATGTCCTCTTTTGTTGCAAGATATCAGGATTATTCCAAATGGGCGTGAGTTTACAGGGGACAAATGAAGACCCCGTTATTTTAAAAAATTTCCACCAAGCTGTCAGAGAGGAGCTGATATTAATGCTTTTAAAACAGTCATGGTGTTTAATACAGGGACTCATAAAAAGTAAGTCAGAGATATTTAGCGACCCACAGAGAGCCTGTTCAGCATCTAACCATGGGTTTCCTAGTGGGGTTGATTTTGTCCATTTTGAAACAAACTGCAGTCTATTGGCTAAAAAGTAATTAAAAAAATTTGATAGATCTAAACCTACGCACTCTTTCGCCTTTTGAAGAGTTTTTAAACTAATCCGTGATGGTTTATCCTTCCATAAAAATTTACTTATATTTGAGTCTAAAGACTTAAACCAGGACATAGATAGTTGGGTAGGAATCATTGAGAACAAATTGTTGATTTTAGGAAGGACCATCATTTTAATGGCTGCGACTCTTCCCATTAGTGATACAGGTAGTGTCCTCCAGCGCGTAAGGTCGTCTTGTATTGTTTTTAAAAGGGGAATGTGATTTAGTCGTAATAACTGAGAGCCTGGGGGAGATAGCTATTCCTAAATATTTAATATTACCTGATTGTATTGGAATAGTAGATGCATTTGAAAAATTACAATTTATAGGTAGAACTATTGATTTACCACAGTTAATAGAGTATTCTGATAATGATGAGAATTTATCAATGAGCACCACTGTTGTGAGGTCGTTGTGAGTTTTCAAGGAAAATCAATACATCATCAGCATAGAGACTTATCTTGTGTTCTTTTTCTCCAGTTTGGATACCTCTGATATCAACATTTTGTCGTATGACTGCTGCTAGTGGTTCAATAAAGATGGTAAAAAGTGAGGGGGAGAGTGGACACCCCTGCCTAGTACCTCTCTGGAGATTAACGCTTCGGGAAGTCTGATCATTTGTTCGGACAGACGCAGCTGGACAGCTATATAGTGTTTTAATCAAATTTATGAAAGATGAACCAAACCCGAACTTGTGTGTACAGTTTTATTAATGACACTCTGATTAAATGACATTACATTCAAATGATTTGTACGCGACGTGAAATGACCAAGTATTAAGCCGTACATTCATTTATGACTGGTTATTGAGCAACAGAGTGCAATCACAATTTTGTGGAACCAAGGAAGACGTCATACGAGTTTGTAACTGTGATAAAATGGCGGACTGAATTAACTAACCAAAATTATGAAGAAAATTGGACGCCAATTTATGAAGAAAGTTAAGACTAATTACCTGAAAGTTAAATTCTGAATTACTCTAAAATAAAAGCGGAATTTTTAATGAAAAAGGAATAATAATTCTCTCTAATTCTATATCTGCGATCAGATCTATGAACTATCTCCAAACCGGAGACAAATCATGGCATACGTTTTAAGGCAAATGCACATCACATTAGACAGCAGATGGAACAAAAGGGATTTCACTCACGTGACTGTTGGTTTTCGTTGTGGTCCTCTTCATCACTTAGATCCTCAGCTGAAGATTTATGTTGATGAGACTGAGAAATATCTGCCCACAGATATTTTTCCCCAAAGTCCAGTGTCACAAGCTGAGATTTTACTGCGATGATGAGCTTCTTCACTCCGCCTGTGGCTGGAGCTCCTTTTCCAGGCAGCCATGGTGGCTAGTTGCTTCCTCTTCTCTGTCGGCCGTGTATGCCGTATGCCAGGTGGACAACATGAGAGAGCTTTCGTGGTTCGACGGCTTCCCTCCAGGGTCCAGATAAATTGGGAATAGTTCAAAATCTGACCTGGATCACAGGATTAGAGAAATAAGATTAAATAAAAATTCAAGCCGCGTCCTTCAGATGTCGTGAGGTTTTGCACAGTAACACCTTGCAGGGTGAGAATGATCCGTCCCCTTTCACACACACACACACACACGGTGGGATTAGAAAAAAAGTTTAAAAGGATAAAAACAGGAAATGTCTGGATACGAAGTTTGACTCCATATAACAAGAGGTTGAGCTCAAAAGAAGGAAAAATTAATTCTGAGACATTTAAAGGAAAAACATGAACACAGAACAAACAGACTTTTCACAAGACAACTCCCTCCTCTTTCTCTTTCTTACACTAAAACAAGTATGGCTGTTCTTCCTTAAAGCTGAGTCAACTTTCCCGGGTGAAAAGTGACTGACATGAACGGGAGCCAATAGTCTTCCAATGTGGGAGGGTTTAAACCAACTCTGGGCCAATAAGAAACCAGTCCTTTGTCTGTAACCGACCAATAAAAATGAGAGAGCTGTTGCTCAGCAGATGCTGACTGGTGATTGGCTGATACCAGTCAGATGACTTGAGGAAACTTTCCTCAACACAATGAAACACATCTTAACAGTGAAATTCATTATATACTTCATATAAAATCTAGCTAACTTCAGTGATTCATGACTAACTTCAGTGAGTATGCACTTAAAATTTGTACCTATATAATTAACATGCAGCAGGATAAGGTTTCATTTAAGCATTTTTTTTAAACATGCACACATTTAAAATTCAAAGATTATTGAAATTCTTCAAACCCATCATTGTCCCACTTAGAATGGTATGTCAGAGTCCCACTTGATTTTCCAGGGTGTCCTGAAAAAGAAAATAATCTGAGAATTGAGGGTTTTGTAACAAAGGAAGTCATTTCAGTCATTAACTTCAGTTCAGCTTGTAGAGTCAAAAGTGAACAAATTCCAGAGACGTCCACCGGGGGTAGTGTTGCGCTGTGGATAATTCCGATTGACCGGGAATTGGCCTCAGAGTCTGGAAGATGTCAAATGGATGTTAACAAATAAAACTGTCTTGTTTGGAAGGAAGTTTCATTTATTTATGATGTAAACTAATCCGTTCCTTGCACGAGATGGGATCATTATCTCTCGTACCTCTCACCATGGAATGTGTTTCCACTGTGGTCCTGAGATGAAAGAGCAATTTTTGACTGGCCTTTTTGGGTGAAACAATGTCTTTAAGATGAAGAATAGTTTTATAGATTAGAGCCAAAGGAGTTGATGCTACAACGGATATAGCGAACTTGGAGTCAGAAAGGGTAAGGTATTTAATCATTTCTTCACCAGCGTCTTTACCACGGAGGATGCCACCAATATACCGGACTTCCTGCTCAACCGAGATATTAATAATAATAATAATAATGGATTAGATTTATATGGCACTTTACATGTCAAGTGACATCTCAAAGTGCTTACAGTTCATTCACTCCAGACAGACATTGATAGTGGTAAGCTACCTCTGTAGCCACAGCTGCCCTAGGGCAGACTGATGGAAATGTGGTTGCCAGTGGGCGCCAACGGCCTTTCCGACCACTACCGAACATTTATACACATTCATATCCAGTGTCATGGAGACTGGAAGCAAGGTGGGTGAAGTGCCTTGCCCAGAGACACAACGGCAGGATGGCTGTGGAGAGCGGGATTCAAACTGCCAAAGAGAGGGATATACATAATTTGTCAAAAAGTTTGATGAATGGTGACCTTTTGACTTCTCTGCCCCCTTTGACCTGCCCCTTTAACTTGTGACGACCTTTGATCCATGACGACCTTTGACCTGTGCCCTGAGGGGGGAACGTGGGAATGGAATGTTGATATATTTGGTAAAGCGCCATGTTGTTTATTGAGATAAACGAATAACCTTTGACCTGTTTTCGAGGGGGTAGCGTGAGAATGGAATGTTGATATACGGGATACGGTGGGGACAGATTTTCGGCACCTGTTGTAGTTGCATTGGTGAGTTTTTAGAAGTTTTCTTTGGATCACTGAAGTCGGTCTCTCTTGTACATACAGCAGAAGTAACACCGCACAGCAAAAGATAATGCACAGCCACCAAACTAAACATGTTGATTTAAATTTTAATAACAAAATAAAATGATAAATGGTGTTCACTTAAATAGCACTTTTTCTCATAACCAAAGCACTTTACAGGTCCTGCTATCCACCCATTCACACACTGATGGAGGCAGAGCTGCCATACACAGGCGCTGGCCTGACCCACCAGGAGCAAAGACTGTTTGCCTCAAGATTTTGTGAAAACACTGACTGGTATTTGGAGCTGTTCATAATTTCCTCCACCTTGACTAAGACCACTTCCAGCTGAAGAAAAACAGCCCCAAAGCATGATGCTGCCACCAACGTGCTTCAGTGTAGGTATGGTGTTCTTTTGGTGATGAGCAGTGTTGTTTTTGCGCTGAATATACTTTTTGGAATTATGGCCAAAAAGTTCAACCTTGGTTTCACTGGACCATAATACATTTTCCGACATGCATTTAGGAGATTTCAAATGTGTTTTTGTAAAATGTAGCGGAGCTTGGATGGTTTTGTTTGGTAAGATAAGGCTTCCGTCCTTGCCATCCTAGATTGGAGATTGTTGTCACATGTACTAAACAGCCAGTATTTGCCAAAAATTCCTGCAGCTCCTTCAATGTTGCTGTCGGCCTCTTGGCAGCCTCCCTGATCAGTTTTCTTCTCGTCTTTTCATCAATTTTGGAGGGATGTCCAGTTCTTGGTAATGTCACTGTTGTGCCATATTTTCTCCACTTGATGATGAATGTCTTCACTGTGTTCCATGGTATATTTAATACCTTGGAAATTCTTTTGTACCCTTCTCCTGACTGATACCTTTGAGCAATGAGATCCCTCTGATGCTTTGGAAACTCTCTGTGGACCATGGCTTGTGCTGTAAGATGTGACTACAGAAATGTCAGGAAAAGCCTACTAGAACAGCTGAACTTTATTTGGGGTTAATCAGGGGCACTTTAAATGGTGGCAGGTGTGTGTTGACTCCCATTAACATGAGTTTGAATGTGATTGGTTCATTTTGAACACAGCCACATCCCCAGTTATAAGTGTGTGCATATTTATGTAACCAGGTTATTGTAAGATTTTTATTTTTCCCCTTCAAAGATTTCAGTTTGTTTTTCAGTTGGGTTGTACGGGTTATAGGTCACATTATTGGTGGAAAAAGTTTTGAAAGGATTTATCTTGGTCTCATTTTTTTACATCACAAAAACCTGGCATTTGAACAGCAGTGTATAGACTTTTTATATCCACTGTACCTAATATGGCTAAAAAATGTTGTTAATACCACAGATTGTCACAGCTGCCATTCACACACCATTATAGAAAGGTTGTTGTTTGGAACTATTAGGCGCTTTATGAACCACGTGACTGGGCAGCAGCGAGATCAAAGAGTGTCGCAACTCTCATATTATATGGCTCTGCCCCACACTAAAGTGTTGTCTATTGTTTTTCATTTCTGTATATTATGTATATTATTTTAAATCTGTGTAATGAAATGAATGGCTGACAGTTTGTGGGAGTCCATATTACACCTGATATCATAAACAATTTTTAGAAGGGCTGTCTCGGTGTTGTGGTTGTTACCTATAACTAGATTAAAGTCTTTCAAAAATGTTGTGATCAATAAAAAAAAAATTGTTTAACTGGCTAAAAAAAAAATTCTCAAACTTTACTTAAAAACAAGTTGGATACAGGTTGATAGTTACTGAGGATATCAGGATCTAAATTACTCTTCTTAAAAAGAGGCTTCACCACAGCCATTTTAAAGGCAGTGGTGAAGACACCAGTCTGAAGAGAGCAATTTACAATATTTAAAATCTCGTGCTCAAAGAATCAATCAAATGTTTTAAAAAAAAGTGATGTGGAAATCTCATCTAAAAGGTAGGAGGTCAAGTTTACCTGGGAGAAAACTCTCCCAAGCATCTTGGCATCAACCTGGGCAAACCAGTCCAGTGTTTCCTCAGTTAAAAACGA
The DNA here is from genome assembly GCA_020510985.1 of Pholidichthys leucotaenia. Taxonomy (NCBI): domain Eukaryota; kingdom Metazoa; phylum Chordata; class Actinopteri; order Cichliformes; family Pholidichthyidae; genus Pholidichthys; species Pholidichthys leucotaenia. The sequence continues at coordinate 443,270,603 of CM035837.1, read as the reverse complement.
GCCCAAGATTCCATTAAAAACGGTCTTCTGGTCAGATAAAATATTGGATCTAATAGAATCAATTTTGCACCTGAAGTGGTCTGCAAATCTCTCACATAGAGAGTTGATGGCAGGTTTGTGTGTTTATTAAAGCTAGTGCATTGCCCGTAGCATGCAAGTATTCCTGACTGAAACAGGTATCGCAATCAGACTTTACAGGCCCAAATGTAGGCTGTGTTTGAAAGTGGAATACAAAGAGGTGTAGGCAATCACATGTTAGACTTTGACAAATATAAAAGGGACTAAATGGCACTAAGATTTATTTGACTGTGTGAATATTAATTACAGAATACCTAATTATTGAAAATGAGTGGGACATCCAATATTAGCGACTGTTTCAGATCCCTTGTTTATTTGTTTGTCAGATCAAGCCTGTTTTCCACTAGCCCAGCACACCTCGGTACGGCTCGATTCACTTCAGTACGGCTCGGAATGCTTCTGTCTCCATTAGCACGGTGTTGTGCTTGTGCTGTGATGGTTTGTGTTAGGAGGTTTTAGAAGCGAGGCGGTGCCAGATTCCCAGCGAGGCGGGGCCACACTCCCGTGACGTTACGCACCCGACTGAGTCCTTATTTACACGAGACAAAAAATGGAGGATCCAAGGATTATTGCCTTGCTCACTCTGTGGTTTTATCTCACAATTAATTTTATCTCATAATTAAGCTGCAACAACACAAGTCACTTTTGTTTTGAATTAACTGCCAAATGACCTAGAAATAATGAGCTGAAACTTGTTTTTATTCGTATTAAATAATGAGACAGTGGCACACTGGCCAACACCAAATTGTATTATTTTTTTTTTGTAACTTAGATTTTTATTCATTTTTCATCATATATAATGCATTCAGATCACATTCTACATTTAAAAAACAAAGGGGTTAGGGTAGGGAAAAATAAAAAAAAATAAACAAAATAAAAATAAAAAATAAAAAATAAAAGGGGGGGGGGACAAATGTTGGAGCATCAAGTTTTTAGTTTCCATCTCTTAATTCTTCTGGTTTTTTCAGTGTCTTTGGTTATTCTTTCAATTTCTGCCTCGTTGTTGCACTTTGTAGTGTGTCCATTTCCGCCATTTTTTCTCCCATATTCCTTCTTGCATTCTTCGTCGATATGTTAGTTTTTCCATCATACGTATGTCCTCAACAATGTCAGTCCATTGTTCTTGGTCAGGAAGAACTTCTGATCGCCATTTTTTTGTGATAGTTTTTTTACATGCAATCAACAAGATTTTAACTAGATATCTGTCCTCAGCCTGTATAACACTGTCTTTTTTAAGATCACATAAGTACATCAGGTTACAGTTCATTGGTATATTATATCCTAATATCCTCTGTATTGTCACATGCATAGATTTCCAAAATGATGATATTTTGTAGCATTTCCAAAACATATGTGAGTGGTCTGCATTTTGAGCCCCACATCCCCTCCAGCATAAAGATTGGGTATTTGAATATTTTCCTTGAATCTGTGGTGTAATGAAAAAGCGAATCAGGTTTTTCCATCCAAATTCCCTCCATGCCCTTGAATTTGTTGATGTGTGTTGTGTTTTCCATATTTCCTGCCAGCTTTCTTCTGTTATGTTTAAATTGAGCTCTTTCTCCCATTTCTCCTTTATATAGTTACTTGTATGATTGTTTGTCATAAGTTTCTGATATAGTTTTGAAATAATTCTTATTTTATTTCCTGCATATGAGCTTAAAATAAGTTGTATAATCTCGTTCACATCTGTTTGGAGGTTATGCCTAATCTTCTTCATATAGTAATCTCTCATCTGCAGATATCTGAAAAATTCCGATCTTTCTAATTTAAATTTTCTCCTGATATTTACAAAGCTCCCGAGATCTTTTTTTCCGATATTGCCCCATGCTGTGATTCCCTTGTTCACCAGATTTTTGTATCCCCTATCTTGTTTTGCCGGTTCAAACTGACTGTCAAATGCTACCCATTTCAATAGTTTTATGTCTTCCCTTATATTATATTTTTGTACTATTTTATACCACAGTTCTAAAGTAAATTTAGTGATTGGGTCTATTTGTTTGATTTGCTTATATGCATCTTTATCCCCTATTATGCTTTGTACTGGGAGTCCCTCAATTTCCTTTTCCATTTCTTTCCATTTTGCCTCATATCCCTCGTCGCACCAACATATGATATATCTTATTTGTGCTGAGTAGTAATATTCCTTTAGACTCGGTAGGCCCATGCCTCCTTTCTCTTTTGGTAATTGGAGGGTTTTATATTTCACTCTTGGTTTTTTACCTCCCCAAACAAATCTCGATATCATCCTGTCCCACTTTGAGAATTGGGCATCTGGAATCTCTGTTGGTATAGCCTGGAAGAGGTAAAGTAATCTAGGTTGTATGCTGATTTTGACTGTCTCAATTTTTGAATTCAGATCCATATTTAAGATTGACCATCTATCAATATCTTTTTTTATTTCTTGTTCCAACCTATCATAGTTTGCTTTATATATTTTGCTTAGGTCTTTAGGTATGTTCACTCCAAGGTATTTTATTTCTTTTTGCTTCCAGTTTAGTTTGATCTTATCAGTTATCTGGTTTAGAGGGTTATAGTGGAATGTCAGTATTTGTGTTTTTGTTATGTTTATCTTGTATCCTGATAATTTTCCAAAATTTTCTATCAAGTTCATCATTTCCATTATTGATTTATCTGGTTGTTCAAGGTAAACTATAATATTGTCTGCAAATAGCCCAATCTTGTGTTCCGCCCCCTTTATTGTTACACCTTTTAATTTCTTATTTTGTCGTATCTCTTGAGCCAATGGTTCTATGAACAGAGCAAACAAGGTGGGCGATAAGCAGCATCCCTGCCTAGTTGATCTTTGTATATTTACTTTGTCTGTTAAGCTACCGTTTATCTTGATTCTTGCCACAGGTTCTTGATATAGCGTCCTTATGCATTGTACTGATTTTTCGTTAAATCCAAAGCGCTCCAGTACACTATATAGGAATTTCCAGTTAACCCTGTCAAATGCTTTTTCTGCGTCTAAACTCATTATTACTGCGCTTTTCTTTTCTTTATGTATTTGGTTAATTATATGTATTGTTCTCCTGATATTGTCATGTGTTTGGCGTCCCTCTATGAATCCAGTTTGATCATCTTCTATCAATTCCGTCAAGAATGTCTTTATTCGTTTACATATAATTGTTGTGTATATTTTATAATCTACATTTAATAAAGAGATTGGTCTATAGTTTCCGCATTGTTCTTTATCTTTCCCTGGTTTTAAAATAACTGAAATGATTGCTTCGTTCCATGTTGGAGGTATTTTGTTGTTGTTCAGCGTCCAATTAAATGACTTTAGGAGTTGTGGCGTGAGTTCTTCTATAAACAGTTTATAAAACTCAGAGGAGTATCCATCACTACCTGGTGATTTACCCTTTTTAAGTGACTTAATCACATCTCTGATCTCTTGTGTTGTTATTTCTGCTGTTAGTTTTTCATTTTGTTGATTTCCTATTGATGGCAAGTCCAATGTGTCTAGAAATTTTTTGATATCTTTAGTATTTGTTTCTTCAGGTTGCGAGTATAGTTCTTGGTAGAAATTATGGAAAATTTCTTCGATGTTTTCTGGGTTAACTGTGGTTTTATTTGTGGTGGGGTCTTTAATCTTGTACACATTATTCATTGTTTGTTGTTTTCTTAACCGTTTTGCCAGCAGTTTTGTGGCTTTTGGCCCCGTTTCATAATATTTTTGCTTTAGATATCTATTTTTCCTTTCAATTTCATCCATTTGTGTTTCTTTTATCTTTGTTTTTTCTTCTTTAATTTCTTGATATATTTTTGGATCATTTGTGCTTTGATGTTTACGTTCTAATTCCCTCAGTCTCTCACATCTTTGTTCATACGCTTCCAGTTTAGTCTTATTTGCTTTTCCTGTTTCAACAATTAATTTACCCCTTAACACGGCTTTTAGTGCGTCCCATAGTATTGTTGGGTCCACTTCTTCATTGTCATTCTCTTGGATATATTCGTTTATGTTTATTTTTATTCTTTCTTTCATTTTCTCATCATTTAACAGTCCTACGTTAAGTTTCCATGTTGTTTGTCGTTTTCTATTGTTTTAATATATTTCCATGTATATAGGATTATGATCTGATATTTCTGCCCCTCCAATCCAACAATTTCTCACCCTGTGTCTGTCACCTTCATTCATAAGGAAGTAATCTATTCTAGAGTGTACTTTATGGGCTGCTGAATAATGTGTATAGTCTTTTTCGAGTGGGTGTAGGTCCCTCCATATGTCTACCATACCCATTTCTGCCAGTGAGGTTCTTATGAACTTTGTTACATGTTTTTTTGTCTTCTTAACACTTGTTGTGTCAACTTCATGATCCATGACAGCATTTAAGTCTCCTCCACAAATTAGGACTCCTTCACTGTGTGTTGCTATGAGATCAAACAGATGTTGAAAAAAACCCTTGTCACTTTCTGGTGGGGCATAGATGTTCACTAATGTGATCTGCATACCATCTATTCTTCCCTTTATTATTACATACCTGCCTTCTTTATCCTGGATTTCCTGTTCACTTTCAAATTGTATTTTGTTTGAGATTAGTATCATAACCCCCCTTTTTGCTCCTCCCTTAAATGAACTGTAGTAGGAGTTCTTATAGCCAAATCTCTTTAGTTTCACATGTTCTGCCTTGCTCAAATGTGTCTCTTGCATAAATATAATTTCAGCTTTTTCCTTCTTGAATTTTCTTATTATTCTTTCCCTTTTAACAGGTGAGTTCAGACCATTCACGTTTAGTGTCATTATCTTAAGATTTTTACCCATATTCATGTTTTTCCATTTTTTTAACTTGTGCTCCTAGCCCCTTTAACAACAAAAATAACACATATTTATATAAAAACACATTAAAAAAACTCGACCTCCGTACTTTGGGCCTTTCTTCTGCCCACTGGTCCCTGTTGGTGGGTGGGGGGTTTGTCTTCACAGAGTGAAGGGCCCTCCCTAGACTTCTAATTACTATCAAAGTAATAGTCATAAGTCTAGAAATGTCCAACAAATATCACTTAAACCTCTCCTAGCCGTCTGTTTCTCTTTTACCTTGTCTTCTTGGCCTTCATTTCTTCTGTGCCTTTCTTAATCTTTGTTATGATCTAGGCTTTCAGTTGAAAGCCTTGTAGCTTGTCCTGGGCCCGCTGCTCTACGTCTCTCCCCCTTCTTCCGCCGTTCACTCGTCTCCACTCCGTCTGTCGTGGTGCGTTCAGGGCCGCCGCTGCTCCAGCCGTCTCCTTCGGCACGCTCACCTCAAGGCCCCGCTCCATCATATCCCGCGCTGCCTCTTCGGCCGTGTTGTAGGTTCTTGTGCCTTCCTCCCAATGAATCCTCATTTTCGTTAGCGGCGTTTGGAATCTAATTTTTTTCTCTTTCAGCGTTTTTTTTAATATTGGCATATTTCTTCCACTGCTGCACGATTTCTGTCGGGTAGTCATGGTCAAAAAATACCTGTTTGTCGCCGATTCGTATCTTTTTTTTCCATGCTTGCGTCAGGATTCTTTCCTTTATGTCATATTTCACAAAGTTTACCACAACTGACCTGGGTGGAGAGTTTGTTTTCGGGTTCTGTGCCAGTGTTCTGTGCGCCCGTTGAATCTGCAGATCCGTTTCTCCGGGTATTTCCAGTTCTTTTTTTAAGAACTGATCCATGAATTTTGTCATCGAGTTGCCTTCAATGCCCTCCGGAATTCCAAAGATGCGCATATTGCTTCGTCGGGATCTGCTCTCCAAGTCGTTTATTTTCTCCTGCATCCTCTGCGTTTGCGTCGTCAGGGTCTGTAGTTGTTCGTTTGCCTCGCTTTTCCAATCTTCTAGTTCCGAAATTCGGGTCTGCGCTTCTGTCATACACGCCCGCTGGGAGCGCAGCTCCTCCATGTTTTCCGTTAATTTACGCTCCATTTCTCTTCGGAGGTCCATGATTTCCTCCTTAATTTCTTTTTTCAGTTCCTCCTTAAGAGCCGCTAAATCCTGTTGTAGCTGTCGCTTGAATTCTCTCAACTCTTCACCCAAACTGGCGATGCCAGCGTTCATGTTGTCGAGTCTGGTGTCCTCCATTTTCTCTGCTGTGGACATCTCGGTTTTTTGGGCTTTGCGTACAGCGGTTTTTCCTGCGTTGTTGGAGAGGAATTCTTCAATTTTACCCTGTTTTTGTCCTTGTGCCCGGTTCCTTCGTGTTTTCATCCCTTAGTTTATTGATTCGTTTATGTCGAGTTGGCCATTTACCGATGATTTTTAATCCGGCTAGGGAGAGCTCTTTGTTTAAGTGTTATGTCTCTCCGCCATCTTCCCGGAAGTCCTGTATTATTTTTTTTACATCCTAGGACATTTTGGATGTACTGAATAAAAAAAATTCATGTTTTTCACCTTCAGGTCAACGTTTGGAACAACAGTATTATTATTTTCCGTTTAGATGATGCTACACTCCTTCTAAAGTATTGTAATTAACATTCAATTTACATATACTTGTACCTACTTTGACTTGGTGCAAATTTTTTATGATATTTCAATAAAAAGAACAGAAAGCTTACAAAAACATTTGTTTTTTGGTCTAGTTAAAAATTACATTACCTTTACAATGGTTGACACCTGACAGGATGATCAGCATCATTTTCATCAGCCTAGGCAATGGAATTTCTATGTAATTATACTGTTTTATAATTCAGTGTTATAACAGACAAACCACACTTTCCAAAACAATTCCATTTTATTATATACAAAATATTAAAATAAAAAAAAAAAACTTTGCAACACAACATTTTTTTTTTTTTTTTTTTTTTTTTTTTTTTTTTTAATTATTTGTACCCGTAGGTAGACTTGGTTTGCAGTCTGGTGACAAGCCACCGGCTGCTGGTCGCTGCGTGCGCGAGCGCCCTAAACCTACATGTTTTTGGTGTGCGGGAGGAAACTGGAGAAATCCCGGAGTAAACCCGCGCAACACGGGGAGAACATGCAAACTCCACACAGCTCACTGTTGGTCGGGGGCTGGGATCGAACCCACGATCTCATGATCCCCGCGGTCCCCCGGCCGAGGGTAAAACTGTGCTGCCACAGTGCTAAACCACTGAGCCACCGTGCAGCCCATGCCCATGCCCAACATGAAGGTTAATCGACATTTTATACACGCCGACCACGGAGTGCCTCTACACCAGCTTCCCAAACTGGCTCAGGAAGGCTCGGTTGAATGAAGCCGTCTCTGCCTGCTCTGGGCCAGGAAGGCTCGGTTGAATGAATCCGGGCGGGCGGGCGCGGCGGATGATTCTACAAGGAAAATGCACACAATAAAATACAGCACGAAAGTGCAAGATATACAGAAAAGACAATAGTTTTTAACAAGATTACATAAGCTTATTTCAGCGTATTGTTCACATGAATAATTAAAATAAAAGCTTTAGTCCGCAGTGTGCTGCAATAAAGCAGCGATCATCATCCACAAATGAACAGCTTTTTTATTGCATAAATAAACTGAGCGTCTTACCAAATATATTTGCGAAAAAACGCACAATAAAAAAAAATTAAAACTCACCGTTAAAGGACTCCGATGTCGAGACCTCCCGGTATATTTTTTCATTCCGGGCGGTTGCGTCTAACTCGCGCTGGATACGTTCGTCTGACAATGCAGTGAGCAGACACTGCACCTCCTTATTGGTCCATGGAACACCCTTATTACGCGAAGCCATTTTTGATAGAGAATAAATGAAAATAGCACAGCAATACACTGAAAATAAACCGCCAACAGTGGTTGCGTGCTGAGTAATGGCGGTCGTGAAGATTCTTTTTTTTTTTTTTTTTTTTTTCCAAAAACTTTATTGAGAAGGTCGTGAAGATTCGGCAGAAGAGGAGGAGGAGAGGGGCGGTTACAACCTGACCAATCAGTGCCGGTTACGACCTGACCAATCAGCGGCGACCAGTCTGTTAACGTCACAACACGGCACAGCTCAGCACTGCTGTACCCTGCCCTGGAGCGGGGCTGAGAATCGCCGCTGTTAAACCGTGTTGGGGCTTGTGGAAAAGCGTACAAAGCGTGCTGAGCCGTCCCGTGTCGCGCTAAAGCGTGCTAGTGGAAAAGGGCCTTTATTTGTCTGATCCTTTATCACTTATATTCATAATAGTGTGTCTTGCACTTTGGGGAATGGAAGTTGTTCTGTCACCATTATAATTATTTTAGTTTATATCACTGTTCAGTGATGGAGTTCAGTATAATATTGAATTTCTTCTGTGTATCATCAATAAACCCATGCAGTGCTATAACAGGACACGTTTACAAATATTTGAGACCCATCATGCATCATTTTATATTTTAGCAATATTTTGTTATTAAAAAATTTTTAAAACTGTAATCAACCAAATTAGCTACAAGACACCGAACATCAGTAAAGTACATCTATCTGTTATTATTCACAGCAGAAGGACCCATTTGACTGCAACCGTTGCCTCAGTGTTGTCCATGATTTATTTCATTATTTGGGTGTTTTTGGGTCCTGCGTTTGGTCATTAAGTCATTCTGGCCATTCTGCTCCACAATCATGGCAGTATTAAATTTTTAGATACTCATGCGGGAGGGGGGACTCGCAGTCCTGCCAAGTACAATGGTACCACACAGGTGAAGCAGAAGCAGGGACTCCCGTCTACTACTGACTGGGCAGGCTGGGTGTGCCTCCCCGCGAAGGACCGTGGTCTGCCCGGTTAGGCTGCTGCTTCTCCCAGCATGTTCTGTGTGGATACACTGGTATTCTTTGTCAGACCCGGGTCCCCACTGACGCTCCACCCAGTCTGCCCGCGCACCTCATGATACTTTTATTGATAAAAAATCTGAGGCCAGTCTGATGAATGGTTCAAGAGATATGTGTGGAACAGACAGTCAGACGCGCAGACAGAGATTCCTTGCTTTTATAGATAGAGCTAGGTTGATTAAGTGACTGTGGTGACACCTCATAGACCTCCTGTTCTTCTCCCTCATCCGGGGTGGCCATGTTGAGGATGGAGCCGCTGGAGGACCACGCGTCACCTCAGCCACCTGCCATTCCAGAGGCCGGGGGACCTCCAGCCGTTGTCCAAGAGGTTGAACAGTCCACTCCACATGGGCCATCCGAGCAATCTGCTCTACCTATCGTTGTCCCAGGGGTTGAGCAGTCTGCACCACCCGTCGTTGTTCCAAAGGTCGAGCAGTCCGCACTGCCCGTCGTTGTTCCAGAGGTCGAGCAGTCAGCTCCACCCATTGTTGTTCCAGAGGTCGAGCAGTCTGCTTCATGCGTTGTTGTTCCAGAGGTCGAGCAGCCTGCTCCACCTGTCGTCATTCCAGAGGTTGAGCAGTCCGCTCCGCCCATTGTTGTTGCAGAGGCTGGGGGCCTCCACCCATCATTCCAGTGGCCAAGCAGTCCGCTCCACCTGGGCCATCCAAGCAGTCCACTCCTCCTGCCGCCCCTGAGGATGGGGGGCCTCCTTCATTTGCTCCTGAATGCAGCACACCACTGTCAGCCGTTCCTGAACTGCCCCTTAAGCTCAGCTTACCCTGTCCTCCGGTCTAGTGGCCCAGAGACCCTAGCAGGCCTCCCGGCCCAGCCTGTCCTTTAATTTGGGGTCCTATGGATGTGAGTAGATCCCTTGAATCATTTCTCCTCATGATCTGGTGGGCCAGGGACTTTGGGAGGCTGCCAGATCCACCTTGTTCTCCGGTCCAGTGGTCCTGGGACAAAGGAAGACCACCCACCCGCCATGTTCCTGTTTTGGGGCTGTGGACTGTGGTTGGCCTTGTATGACTGTGTGCTTTTTTGGACTCTTGGGGGGGTGGGGGTGAAGAGTTGGTTTTGTCCTGCCTGCCCTTGTACCCTCACCACCCACACAGTGAGGGCCTTTTTTTGTTTTGTTGTCATCAACTTATTTTGAAGGTTTATCCCTCTCTTTTTTGGCCAGATGGAAGTTGAGTACACTGAATATTGTTTTGAGGTTCATCAATTTTGGATAATGCCAACTATCTTTGTTATATTACTGACAGAATGTGGAAGCTTATTACTTGTACCTTTATCATTACGTGCCTAATATTAACTTGCTGCTGTTTGCATTACATTGCACCATTTAAACTGAATTACTTGATATTATTTGGCCTCCACTGCTATTTTTCAAATTTTGCACATATTCAGCTTTTTGCACATAGTTCAAATGATTCAAATGTTTGATTTTGAAAATAAGCAATTTGCAGTGGGGGTTGTATAATTTCTAGTGCAACTGTACTATGTTACATGGAATATTTTTTCACATCATTATCAATTTTCAACTCATTTCACTTGTGAATCTACAAGTTTTGTTTGCTGAGCCCTGAAGGCTGTCTCTTAAGCATTCTCATGCCTGCACTTTATTTCATTTTTGTTGATCAATCAATCAAACTTTATTTATATTGCACTTTTCAAACATTAGATGCTGCGCAAAGTGCTTTACATAGATAAAAACAGTAGACACATTTAGTTACATACATATATTTACACGATCCATCCCCACCCCTTCCAACCCTCCCATAAACATACCCACAGAACACACACACACACACACACACAGGCACATACACCACCCCCTACTTCTATTGCACATATATATTGATGTTACACTATGGGTCGTCTGGTATCTGACCCTTTAGAGTGGGGTACTGTAAGGGTTTGGACATGACTGTGCTCAGTTCCGGTTCCGCCGGACCGGTGGCGCCACACGAGTAGGCTGCCCGTTGCAGCAGCCTTTTTTTTATCTTCCTTCTTCTTTCTACACCTTTCACTCTGTATATATATCACGGACGCACGGATCGCCCCGGGGGTCTCCCGGGTCGGTGGACGGAGCCACGGTTTGCAGCGGGAGATGCTACAGCGGGGAGGAGCTAGTGCTATCTAGCACTTGGCCGCCGCCCGGTGCTAATGGGAAACTCGACATACCGGGAGCTGTAGCGAAAACGACGCGGGTGCCGGGCTGGAGTTTAGGCGGCGTGCAAGAAATATAAGACAGAATAATAAAGAGCGATGGCAAGAACCAAGCAGACCGCCCGTAAAATCTACTGGAGGAAGAAGCCCCCCCAGGAGACAGCTAGCCACCAGGGCTGCTCGGAGAGGTGCTCCGGCCACCGGCAGAGTGAAGAGGCCTCGTCGTCACAGGCCCGTGGCTCTGAGAGAGATCCGTCGCTGCCAGAAATCCACGGAGCTGCTCATCCGTAAGCTGCCCGTCCAGCGCCTGGTGAGGGAGATCGCTCAGGACTTCAAGACCGTCCTGCGTTTCCTGAGCTTCGCCGTCATGGCTCTGCAGGAGACCAGCGAGGCCCACCTGGTGGTCTCTTCTTCGCTAAGGGGGTCACCATCATGCCTAAAGACTTCCAGCTGGCCCGCCGCATCCGCGGAGAGAGAGCTTAGACTTTCTGCTGCACATTCACCAACCAACCATAATGCTCTGCACTGTGTGTCTATATATATACATTTATAGTAATATGGACATATGTTTACTAGATGTTGTTTTTTCTTGCCTTCTGATTGTTGCTCTGAGTGTTGCTATCCCTGTGCTGTTGCAATCCTGGAATTTCCCCATTGTGGGACTAATAAAGGCTTATCTTATCTTATCTTATCTTATGACCTCGCTTTATGTCCATATTTGATTTTCTGTCAGGACATGAGTTCAGCTATGTTCTTGCCTTTTGTTATTATGTTTCTCTATGCTGTGATTATTATTTGTATTTTTGGTCCTGATGTGCTCTGTCCAGCCCCGCCCGTCCTGTGCTTCTTTGTTGCCCTTAATGCACGACTGGTGGGGAAAAATTATCTTGATTACTCTCCTGTCTTCATATGTGCGTCTCAGTTTGTGTTTTGTGTGGCAACCTTGTCATATTTGTGTGTACCCTCACGATTCTGTTCTGCCATACCTTTTTGTTTATTTCCAGCCCTCGAGCTTTGTTCTTTTATTTTGGTTATAATAAATCATGCCAAAGAAACGGCATGCATGTGAGTCCTGTTCTCTGCTCAGCCCGGGTACAAACCATGACACTGAGGATATCAGGATCTAGCTTACTCTTCTTTAAAAGGGGCTTCACCACAGCCATTTTAAAGACAGTGGGGAAGACACCAGTCTGAAGAGAGCAATTTACAATATTTAAAATCTTGCACTCAAAGAATAAATAAATGGTAAATGGTGTTCACTTAGCGCTTTTTCTCACCTCTAGATGACCAAAGCACTTTACAGATCCTATTATCCACCCATTCACACACACATTCGCACACTGATGGCAGTAGAGCTGCCTTGCATAGGCACTGGCCTGACCCACCAGAAGCAGCTTGGGGTCCAGTGTCTTGCTGAAGGACACTTCGACATGTAGACTGCAGACAGAGCAGGAATCAAACTCCTCACCCTCTGATCAGTAGTCAGCCACACTACACCTGCCGCCCCCAATGTTTTAAAAAGTGATGTAGAAATCCGATCTAAAAGGCCAGATTTGTGTGTTTATTAAAATCTGGGTTGATTAAGTGAGCAGCGGTGGGGGGAGGGGGTTGGGGGTCCTCCCCCACTCCTGTTCTCCTTCTGCCACGGGCCTGAGGGCTCGGTGGGGGGCCTGGGGCCCGTCATGTTCCCTGTCATGTACCCGTCATGTACCCGTCAAAATCCCTGGGTGCTGCCAAATGAATAGATATGAGCAAGGGAGTGACAGAGGGATTGAACAAGAGAGTAAGCGAGAGTGAGGGAGGATGAGTAAAGGTGGTGATGGTGGGTTGGATTTGTGTGGCACTTTGCATGTCGGGTGGCATCTTGGGGTGCCTGTGGTGGTCTGCTGATCAGTCGCTCGGGTGGATGCTGGGACTGGGGGCCTGCTTCTGTGGCCGCGGCCACCCTGGGGTGGGTCGGCGGGGGGTTGGCTACTGGCCTGCACCGGTGGTCTCCCTGGCTGCTGCCGGGCGCTTGTGCATGTTCAGGCTTGCTGCATCTGCATTGTGGTTGCCCTAAGTAATAAGGGTGAGTGAGGGTGGGGGAGTGTGTGAGGGAGAGCATGAAAGGATATGAGTAGGTCGGAGTATGAGTGAGAGTGCGTGTTTGGGTGAACGTGAGTCAGAGTGGGTGACCATAAGGGTGAGTGGGAGCAAAATTGAGAGGGTATAGGAGTGAGAGAGAATTAGTGAGTATGGGAGTGCGGTACTGTGTGGGGGAGTGGGGGAGTGAGAGTGAGTGAGTACATGTGGGTGTGTATGACAGCATGTGGATGTGAATGTGTGGGAATGGGTGTGTCTGCCAGTCAGGAGGTGCTGGATTGAGGGGGTAGTGCCTCTTGGCTACGTGGGCTCCCCTGTACCGGGGGGGGGGGGGGCTCTTTGGGCATGGGGGTCCCCAGGGTGTGCAGCAGTGGGGCTGGGGGGGTGGGCCTGCCGAGGGGGTGCCCGGGGGGCTTACGCTGGTCTCTGGCCCAGGGGGTGGGGGCACTGGCCTCCTGTGGCCCGGGGGCTGGCGTTGGCCTTGCTGGGGGGTGGGCGGTTGGCGGGCTCGGGGGCATGGGCCCACCGCACCGGCCGCCTGGCAACCTGGCCTCCCTCATCCGTCACTCCTCCTCTGATAGTAGCAGTCGAAGTAGCTCTCCTGCTCCGGTTCAAGTGTAGAAAAAAAGCCCAAGTGTTGCACGCCCTGCCCCCGACGAGCAGCAAAAGTCTGGTCATCACCAGATGACAGGTTTTGACGCAGAACATCTTGCAGCCTGCGTGCGAGTCTCAATAAATGGACCAGATGTGCCAGACTTCCCATATCAAGAGGTTATGAAATGTTCTTCCAGAAGCCCAGAAAAATACAATGCAGTGACAAAAGCTGTACACTTTGTGGATAATTGCCATATAAACAAATGTTCAGATTTTTCATTCAGTGTCATTCAAATATTCTGATGTTTTGTTCAATTGATTCTTTTTTACAGTTTTTATTTATACTGACTGCTGTTATTAAACTGTTGTTATTAAAAGAAACAAGAGTTGGTCGTTGTTGACCTTCACGCTGTCCCCCTTCCCTCCACAAGCAGTAAAACCAGGGCAAAGACTGGAATGCTATGGCTTCAAAGGTGTTAACACTTGAAAAGTAGGAAAGACAAAGAGGGGAAAAAATTTTAAAAAAGCTCAGTGACATATTGCTGGACCCAGGGAACACACACACAGTCTCGAGTGAAATACAATTATCTTTATTTGTACAGTGAGAGTGTGTGGGTGCGTGTATGTGTGGTGTGTATGTAGTGATGGTAGAAAAGACGTGGCCGGGGGTGAAGCAGAGCGCCGTTCAGCCTGGCAACCCTATAACAGAGCCAAAGCACAGATGTTAGAGTCTTCCACAACTGAATGAGCAAAGTAATGACTGGGGCTTACTTGCAGGTGGAACCATGAGTGCTCAGGTTGGCCTGGAGGCTCCAGCCAGGAAGACAGCGTCTGCTATGTGCTCCAGAGGTGAGCAGGTTGGCCAGTTGAGACGAGGGGAGAACGTTCCGCCGCCGAGAAGGACAGGTTCCGCCGCCGGAGGAATCCACCTGTGCACAGGGGAGAACTGAGAGGGAGGTGAGTAGCACACCGCTTACCAGAGACGAAGAGATGATTTCAAATAAAGAGTTAGGAGACCTGGTCATTGACAGTCAGGTGAGAGACGTAACTCTTTGGGAGAATGACAGACGGCTCCGTGCCGAATCCCAGGCAGAGCAGGCCATAAAGCCCATGGGTGATTGGAAGCAGGTGTGCGCGCAGCTGAAGCAGGTGATGGCCCAGAGTGAGTCATGGCAGTACTTCCCCCCTTTCCAGAGCGGCGCCTCCCGGCGCCAGCCTACCTGGGTGCATCTGGTGGAAGTCCCGGATGAGGTGTTTATCCAACACGAAGGATGGGCGCACCCAGGATCTCCATTCGGGGCCATACCCCTCCTAGTCCACCAGGTACTGCAGGCCGCGACCCCGGCGGCGGACGTCCAGGATGGAGTTGACCCTCCACGCCGGGTCGCCGTCGATCAACACTGGTGGAGGTGGGCCCCTGGGAGGGGGGCAGAGAGGGCTGGAACAGACGGGCTTGACCTGGGAGACGTGAAACCTGGGACAAACATGGAGAGGGGGGGGGACAGCCAGGCGCACAGCCACAGGATTCACAATATGAACAATGGGGAAGGGGCCAATAAAACGTGGAGCCAACTTCCTTTTCTCAGCCTTCAAGGCAATATGCTGAGTCGATAACCATACCTGCTGACCCACCTGGTATTGAGGAGCCGGTCTTCTGCGGCGGTTCACCATCCTCGAGTTGCGCTCGGCCGTGCGCAGAAGAGACCGGCGGGTAGCCGTCCAGAGCCGGCGACAGCGCCTCAGGTGGGTGTGGATGGAAGGCACAGCCACCTCCCTCTCCTCCTCGGGAAAAAGCGGAGGGTTGTAACCCAGAGAGGCCTTGAAGGGGGACATGACAGTCGCTGAGGACACGGTCGAATTGTGGGCATATTTGATCCAGGGGAGATGGCTGCTCCAAGATGAGGGGCTAGAGGCGATGACACAGCGCAGGGCGGCCTCCAGCTCCTGATTGGCCCGCTCGCACCGCCCATTGCTCTGCGGGTGATAACCGGAGGACAGGCTCACTGTCACCCCCAGCGCATTGCAGAAGGCCCTCCAAACTCGGGACACAAATTGGGGACCCTGATCGGAGACTATGTTGATGGGGATCCCGTGAAGACGCACCACGTGCTGCACCAACAGGTCTGCCATCTCCCGTGCCATAGGGAGCCCTCGTAATGGGACAAAGTGGGTGGCCTTAGAAAAATGGTCCACAATGGTGAGGACGGTGGTGAAATGATTGGATGGAGGAAGGCCAGTCACGAAGTCCAGGGCGATGTGGGACCATGGCCTGCTGGGGACCGGTAACGGGTGGAGGAGACCAGCCGGTGGAGAAGATGAGGTCTTCCCGGTGGCGCACTGTGGACAGGCGCGGACATAGTCGAAGACATCCTTCCGAAGCCCCGGCCACCAGAACGTCCTTTGGAGCATTTCCACAGTGCGAGTAACCCCTGGATGGCAAGTGAGCTTAGAGGAGTGGGCCCAGTGGATCACATCACCCCGGACAGATGATGGAACGAACAGCCTCTCCGTAGGCATCCCACCAGGATCCGACTCAGCCTCCTGTGCCTTCAGGACCTTCTCCCTGATGCCCCACGAGAGGGCGCCCACGACACAAGAAGCAGGGAGGATGGTGTGTTCATGGCCCTCAGTGGCCTCCGAAGCGAGGGCGTCAGGTTTGTCGTTCTTAGCCCCAAGGCGGTAGGTGATGGTGAACCTGAAGCGCTCGAAGAACAGGGACCAACGAGCCTGATGGGCATTCAGACGCATCGCCGTCCTCAGGTACTCCAAGTTCTTATGGTCGGTCCATACAACGAAAGGTTGGGTGGCCCCTTCCAGCCAGTGACGCCACTCCTCCAAAGCGAGTTTCACCGCCAGGAGCTCCCTGTTGCCGATGTCATAATTTCTGTCCACCGGGGACAGCCGCCGGGAGAAGAAGGCGCAGGGACGGATCACCCCGTCCACTGGAGAACGCTGCGACAGAACCGCCCCCATCCCAGAATCAGAAGCGTCCACCTCGACCAGGCACTGGAAAGAAGGATCCACCTGTGTCAGGACACGAGAGGATGAAAATTCGGTCTTAAGAGCGGCAAATGCCGCCGCAGCCTCCTCCGTCCACCGGAACGCCACCTTGGGGGAGGTGAGACGGATCAAGGGGAGAGCGATCGTGCTGTAGTTGGGGATGAACCAGCGGTAGAAATTGGCGAACCCCAGGAACTGCTGCAGCTGCTTCCGTGATTGGGGGGGGGGCAATCCACCACCGCCTTAACCTTCTCGGGGTCGGATGATTTGGTTGTGTGAGATAATGAACCTGAGAAAGGAGGTCTTGTTAGTGTAGAGCTCACACTTCTTCGCCTTCACAAACAATTTGTTCTCCAGAAGCCGTTGGAGGACCCATCTCACGTGGACCTGATGCTCATCCCATGACTGAGGGAAGATCAGAATGTCGTCCAGATATACGAAGATGAAAGACCCAAGGAAATCCCGGAGAACGTCGTTAATAAGGCGCTGGAAGATGGCCGGAGCGTTGGTCAACCCAAACGGCATCACGAGGTACTCGAAGTGGCCGCTTGGGGTCCGGAATCCCATCTTCCACTCATCTCCCTCTCGGATCCACACAAGGTGGTAGGCATTGCGGAGATCCAACTTAGTGAACCAGGAGGCCCCCTGGAGGGAGTCAAATGCCGTGTCCATGTCGTTGAGGGCCCGTAAATCAATACATGGCCGCAGGGAGCCATCCTTCTTACCCACGAAGAAGAACCCCGCCCCCACCACCGAGGAAGAAGGTCGGATGATGCCCGAGATGAGAGACTCCTTGATGTAAGCATCCATAGCTTCCTGCTCTGGAGCCGATAGGCTGTAGAGGCGGCTCGATGGCAGTGGAGCACCAGCCTGGAGATTGATGGCACAGTCGTACGGGCAGTGGGGGGGAAGAGACAGTGCCTGCGACTTGCTGAATACAGCCCCTAGGTCATGAAATTCGGGCTGCACCCTGGACAGATCAGGAAGAGGAGGGGCGGGGGGGGCAGGGGCAACGAAGGTGAACATGCTGCAGACTGTAAACATGCACTCAGGCAAAAAGGGCTCCAAGCAACAACACTCCCTGTACGCCAGTCGAAGGTTGGATTGTGGAGGCAGAGCCAGGGGTAGCCTAGGATGATGGAAGAGGCCGAGGTGGACAAAACGATTAGCCGTAGATCCTCCCGATGGTTGCCGGAGATAATAGCAAACACCGGGACAGTTTGACGTGACACCGTCTCCAGAGGGACCTTGGACAGGGCAACAAGTCTCAGGGGGGATGGGAGAGTTTGGCAGGGAAGCCCCAGTCGGGTTGCCAGTTCCCCCGAGATGAAGCTCTGCTCAGCCCCTGAGTCTACCAGTGCGTGCGTGAGAATTTCTCTATGTTTGTAACAAAATCTAATAGGAAGGAGACACTTAGTGAGGGGATTAGGCCGGGATGAGTCCGCGAGTCCCTCTACTGCGATGCATGGACCCCCTCTTTTGGCCGAATGGGGAAGGACTCTATCTCATGTTGTTCACTCCCACAGTACATACACAGGCCTAACTCCCTGCGCCGCTGCCTCTCGGCTAACGAGAGCTTAGTCCTCCCCACTACCATTGCCTCGGGACAGTCTGCGGCCTCCAGCGCGGGCAACGCCAGAAGAGATGACTGAGAGGAGCGATGAAACTGACTGCCCGAGCGGCCGGAAGACTTCCGCTCGGCAGCCCGCTCTCTCAGCCTGTTGTCTAGGTTAATAGCCAATGAAATGAGCTCTGTAAGCCGCTCAGGCTTGTCTAAACGGGCCAGCTTATCCTGCAAACTAGGGCTCAGGCTTCTGATAAATATGCTACATAACGAGGCATCCTCCCATCCCACTTCCGGCGCCACCACCCGGAAATCGACAGCGTAGTCCGCGACGGACCTGCCCCATTGTCGAAGATTTAATAGCCGGGTGGTGAGCACACTATCGCGGTCGGAATGATCAAAAACCTCGTGGAAATCATTGATAAATTGAGAGTAGGTTAAATTAGCGTAACTAGGCTTTGCCATCATGGCGTAAGCCCATGCTAGCGCTCGTCCCTCCAGTAGATTAGCAATGTACCCTATGCGGCTGTGGTCGGTAGGAAAATCCCCCGGGACCCGCTGAAACACGGTCTCACACTGAAGAATAAAGCCGCGGACCTCCCCAAGCTTTCCGCCGAAGCGAGCGGATGTGGAAACCGGAGTGAGTCGGGTTAAAGGGCCCTGACGAGCCTGGCTAGGAGGGGAGCTAACGGGAGCTGGACTACTGTTAGAAACCGGAGGGAACGCCCGCTGTCCTTCCAGGCGATCCAACTGGCTTTTTATTTTTTTGGTAAGTTAATTGGTCCACTCGAGCCTCCAAGTTGTTAATCTGGCGTGTTAGCCCGCTGTTCGCTGGGTCGCTCTCACGAAGCCGTACTGACATATTGCTGGACCCAGGGAACACACACACAGGCTCGAGTGAAATACAATTATCTTTATTTGTACAGTGAGAGTGTGTGGTGTGTATGTAGTGATGGTAGAAAAGATGTGGCCGGGGGTGAAGCAGAGCGTCGTTCAGCCTGGCAATCCTATAACAGAGCCAAAGCACAGATGTTAGAGTCTTCCACAACTGAATGAGCAAAGTAATGACTGGGGCTTACTTGCAGGTGGAACCATGAGTGCTCAGGTTGGCCTGGAGGCTCCAGCCAGGAAGACAGCGTCTGCTATGTGCTCCAGAGGTGAGCAGGTTGGCCAGTTGAGACGAGGGGAGAACGTTCCGCCGCCGAGAAGGACAGGTTCCGCCGCCGGAGGAATCCACCTGTGCACAGGGGAGAACTGAGAGGGAGGTGAGTAGCACACCGCTTACCAGAGACGAAGAGATGATTTCAAATAAAGAGTTAGGAGACCTGGTCATTGACAGTCAGGCGAGAGACGTAACTCTTTGGGAGAATGACAGACGGCTCCGTGCCGAATCCCAGGCAGAGCAGGCCATAAAGCCCGTGGGTGATTGGAAGCAGGTGTGCGCGCAGCTGAAGCAGGTGACGGCCCAGAGTGAGTCATGACACTCAGTCCTTGTAGAGACTGCTGCAATCAACTGCTGCTCACCGACATTATTATTACGTCGTTATGTTCCTATATAAGTAACATAACTGGGAAAGCATTTGTAATAAAAGACAAAAGTGAGTTTGTCATTAATGAAGTTTAGCCCAGCTTATGAGAGGCATCTGGATGCAGCTTCACAGGTAGTCTTTGGTCAACAATGTGCTAAGGCTGTACGAGTATGTGTGAGTGCCCGGACATGCTTCAGCTGAACATATCAGAGCAGAGAAACTGTGGAAATTTCCAGAGCATCAAAGATGCTTCATGTTCACGAGTCATATTCATAGAGTCCGAGTCAAAAATGTTGAAGTCTGAAGTCGAGCTCTTAGCAACTTGAGTCCAACTTGAATCTGAGTCTCTAACTGAAGTCCCCATCTCTGTCAGATCATCAAACAAATTTTATTATTGGACAAAGATAACCCAAGTAAATACAAAATGCAGTTTTTGTAAATAATGATTTCATTTATTATGGGAAAAAAGTTGTCCAAATCTATTTGATTGATGATCTCAAACTTAAGTGTGATAAATATGCAAAAATATAAAAATCGGGAAGGGGTTAAATACTTTTTCACAGCACTGTATGTTCACAGTAGGGCTGTCGTGGTAGATGATTTTCTTCTGCGGGTGATGGTTGACAGCTCAATAACGCGGTATGCGTTATTATTGCAGATGTTTTTGGGACCCTGTGGATTTGTAATTTAAACAGAGTTTATAACTTATAACTTAAATGAGGGAAGCTGTAAGTCTCGCTGGAGCTCGCTCTCAACTTTATGCGCGTGTTGTACAACTGTGCAGAGTTCCGCTCTTTATGCAGGCATGAACTCCTGATTCTGTAAAAAAAAAAAAAAGATCATTTTCAAAAAGCAGTGGCGGTAACTGAAGGCGGCAGTGGCGGTAACTAAAGGTGCGTTCACACCAAACACGAACGGACGACTTTTTTGCACAGCACGATTACCTTAAACTCAATGTAAACACGCGAACAGATATGATTTGTCACCATGGGGTGAGACGCCGGCTCGGCGCTCAGCCCATGCTCCTTTTATCCCTGCCTCTCATTGGGCAGCGCCTCAGCTGGCTCCCAGCTGTCAGTGTCACGGGACGGCTGGGGCCAATTAATCCTCATCAGCTGGGGCGCTGCTAATGAGTATAAAGAGGAGCAGCCACGATCATTCGGCGCTGCGACATAAGCACTACTAGGCTGGAGCCCCTTCGTCCGGTGCCAGCCCTTGTCTCATCATCCAGCATCTCTCGTAAGTGTTTTCCCGTAAGAAGTATTTGTGCCTCTGTGCCCCCATGTCCGGCGCAAGCCCTCTACTAGTCTTAGCGAATCACTTGGGAGCGCCACCTTATTAACTGTTAACTCTGTTGCTGTACTGCCCATGAGTGTAACCATGTATGAGCATCTGTGCTTTCCTCATCCCTTACCCCTGTCACTATTAAACATCACAACTGACTGGCTCGCCCTTGGCTCTCTTATTGCGTGGCTCCCTAGATCCACGTGTGACATGATTCCCTTTCTGAATGAGATGTAGACAGGCAAAGTTGCCTTTATAACTTCTGCAGCTGTGTTGAACCTGCTGTGGGAATTCCCAAAATAACGTCATGCTTAGTTTTATATTATCCGACCGGGGGCTCACCTCAAGATGTCATCTCAAGTCTCCGAAACTTCACAGAAGATGGGTTTTTGCTGCTAGCTTGCTATGACGTCCATAGGTCATAGGTCCGTAGTTATTTACCGTGGGTAAATAACTCCAAAATCCGATTCAGCTGAAGAGTTCCCGGTCCTTCTGTCTCCCAGTGAGTGAGTTTCATTTTCTAACTAGTTTACTCTACAATGGTGATAATTTTACTCTGTCCGCTAGCTAGCTAGCTGCTAGTGTAGCTAGAAAAACCTCATTCAAACAAGCTGCTCTCATAGCTCATACACAGGAGCATACACACTCCGCTCAGAAGGAAATAACATGCTTTGTGCCCTTTCGGTGCTCACTGTTACGGCTGTATTTAACAAGGAGTCCAAATGCTTTCACCACTAACTGCCTGCCTTAGCAATTTATTTAATAATCAATAGGGGCACATAAGTAAACAACGAGATATAGCCACACACACAAAAAAAGTGAATACCACGGTTACTGCGGTTGGTCGTTTTCCTCCGCGGTAGGCGTGTCCATACCGCGGTATTACATAATTGCGGTTATCGCGACAGCCCTAGCTCACAGTCTCTGTTTCTGTCTTTGTTGCTACAGGAACATGAAAGCAGAAATGGAGTGAAACCTCAGGAGCTTCAGGAGGATGGCGATCTTCCAACTGCAGCAAATAAAGCTAAATCACGCAGTGGCAAGAGTGGAAAAAGAAGACAGAGAAAACACCACACTGGGGATAAACAATACTTTTGTGAAGAATGTGGGAGAGGTTTCATGCACTTGGGTAACTTAAAAACCCATAAACTGATCCATTGTGGAGTTAAACAATTTATGTGTGGTCAGTGTGGAAAGGCCTTTACTCTGATGAGTTCCTTACGAACACATGAACTCACGCACAGTGGAGTGAAAGAGTTTGTATGTGACCAGTGTGGAAAAGCTTTTACTGAGGGGGGTTCCTTAAGAAGACATAAACTCACCCACACTGGAGTTAAACAGTTTGTGTGTGGTCAGTGTGGAAAGGCCTTTACACGTATGAGTAACTTAAAAACACATGAACTCATCCACACTGGAGTTAAACAGTTTTTGTGTGAACAGTGTGGAAAAGCTTTTACTCTGATGAGTCACTTAAGAACGCATGAACTCACCCACACTGGAGTTAAGCAGTTTGTGTGTGGTCAGTGTGGACAGGCCTTTACTCTGATGAGTAACTTAAGAAGACATAAACTCACCCACACTGGAGTTAAACAGTTTGTGTGTGGTCAGTGTGGACAGGCCTTTACTCGTATGAGTAACTTAAGAACACATGAACTCATTCACACTGGAATTAAACAGTTTGTGTGTGAACAGTGTGGAAAGGCTTTTACTCTGATGAGTCACTTAAGAACACATGAACTCACCCACACTGGAGTTAAACAGTTTGTGTGTGGTCAGTGTGGAAAGGGTTTTACTCTAATGAGTCACTTAAGAAGACATAAAGTCACCCACAGTGGAGTTAAACAGTTTGTGTGTGGTCAGTGTGGAAAGGCCTTTACTCTGAAAAGTAGTTTAAGAAAACATGAACTCATCCATACTGGAGTTAAACAGTTTGTGTGTGGTCAGTGTGGAAAGGCTTTTCGTCAAATGAGTCACTTAAGAAAACATGAACTCATCCATACTGGAGTTAAACAGTTTATGTGTGGTCAGTGTGGAAAGGCCTTTACTGGTATAAGTAGCTTAAGGAAACATGAAGTCATCCATACTGGAGTTAAGTGCCATCCACACAAAGCACGATAAAGATAACGATAACTGTAAAATCATAGATAAAAAAATCGCTCTAACTGAAGTTGATGGCAGAGTTCACATTACAACAATAACAGTAACAAAATAGGCAGACAATATCATTGGGATCACTTTCAGAGCAATTTTATTAATGATAAAAACACTTTCAGCCAATCAGGAAACATCCGACCATCATTGTTACCTGTTTTGACAGCAGGGCTGAAATAATTGAGGAGCTGGCAATGTTTATCAACCTGGTTTCAACAGGATCTGACTGCACAGCAGGGGGAGGAGGAGGAGAAATGATCAGAAGTGTAAAGTGGCCCTCTGAAACAGCTCTATGCATCCAAGCTGAAATTCTTATTATTATTGTTATTATAATTATATTGATCACTTAGTCAACTCATATTTCAAGAAGTCCAGCAGGATGCCAACAGATTTGCTATGTGAGGACTTTGTGGACCACTTCAGAAGTAAAAGCGATGTTATTAAAGCCAGTCTTTTATTACAAGATATTTTTTAGTACTTCTGAGCCTTTGCTTTTATTTAAGGAAGTGCTGGAGAGTTTTGCTCTGATTGATGGTGAAACTCTTGGTTGAGTCTTCTCCCAAGTAAATCTCACAACCTGTCTTTTAGGGTGCTTTCACACCTGCAAGTGTAAGTTCGTTTCAGTCAAGCTCAAGTTCATTTTCTCTGTTAGTACGGTTCATTTTGTCTGGTGAGAACATTGTAATTGCACTCAGGTGCACACCAAAACAACTGTACCAAGACCACAGGTGGTCTCGATTCGAATCAATTGGCAAACTTTGGTGGGGTCCTGCAGGTGAGAAAGGGTATGCACTAAAACAGGATCAGCTGCAATCTGTAAAACATTTTATGCCAAAATATCTGTGGCTGAGCATGCTACGGATCTGGAGGATTAATGAATGCCATCTCCTGTACTATCTTGATATGTGCCTTCTCCTTTTCCATCCGTGGCTGCACTTCATTTTCAAACTGTACGATTTTCCAAAAGTGGTATATGCACGTCAAGTAATAAACAATCGCCATGAAAAAAAAAAAACAAAATCCCGTAGATTATGCTCCATTGTATTGTTTTCTCCCCAGAAATGCATATTTCTTTTATCCAAAAAGCTTTATTAACACCCCAAAATACATAAATGCACAATTGTCATCCTACTTCCTGTATTTATATTTCCTGTTCTCATGGCAAAAAAACCCCTGCCCAATAAGAACAGAAAATGTTCTGACGTAAGTCTCATGGGATTTAACATGCGGTCCGCTTGAATTTTTGCCTTTGAGAAAGGGAACCAAACGAAGAAGAAAATGGTACAAAGTGAGAAACTTAACTGATTTGGACCAAAGTAAATGAATTTAGGTGTGAAATCACCCTTAGACCCCATTCCCACATCACTTTTAAAAACATCTTGTGGGTTTTTCCCGGAGGAACTTTTAAACATAGTGAATCACTCTTGTAGCGTTAACCCCTGGGTTCTAATTTATAAAATCATTCTTTGCTGAGGAGACATTGTTTCACCCCAAAAGTCTGGTCATGAATTGCTTTTCTCACCCAAGAGCAGAACTGTAACACTACCCATCGACCATGAAGTGGAAGTTAATCCCAGCTTCGTTTCCTGGAGTCATTTCTCCCTTTCATCCGTTTGCCAAAGGAATGCCCCAAATGTTATGGTTGATGTTCCCCAGGCGCTCAAAAGACAAGATTCCTCATTAAACTCAAACAGTCCCACATTGCCCTCCGGTGAACAACACAGGAATATTTTTCTCTCTGAAGTTAAGATATGAATTGTGAACAATGAAATAAATATTCTTGTCTCAAGACTCTAATTTTTCAGAAGATGCTTCTCAAGACACCATTGGAGGACCCTGTGACGGACCCTGTGATGGACAATTGTGTTTGAAATGCTTTTATTGATTTGATTTGATATGTGTTGCTTTATTTTCAGGAAGGAATTTTTTTGCATGCCTCCATAAAGAAATTACCACATTTACAATGTAGAGACATTGTTCCTTTATTAAGTAGAATATGTTAGTCACTGAAGTTTTAAAGAATTTATGCTTTAACCCCTTGCACTCTGGTCAATTTCCCTAAAAATGCCAAAAAATAACGTACCCAAAGTAAATCAAAAGCTGTTCTTCAACCCTTTGCAGCATCTTCATGGGGTTGGTCTCATTTAAAAGAAAATACTTTGAATTTTTTGGCAAAACAGTCATAATCTCTCTAAGTGCTCCTGCCACTGAGTAACAGTCATCTAAACATACTGAACTTGAAGAAAATAAATTTTGCCTGGGTGTTTTTTTGGATACAAATGCTTGCAAATAACACACAGCTTCAGAGCCGGGCTGGAAAATGCAACAGAAATGTAGAACCAAGTGTTATCCAGCTGAGGTCAAAATTTTGTAACAATACCACAAAAAAATGAATACATTACACAGCTTTTTTCTTAGGTTGTTCCCAGGCGTTTTTGAACTGTGCCAAATTGTGCCAAATGGCACAGTTTGGAAAAACGTCTGTAACTTTTGAATGATTCAATATAGAAGCTTCATCTTGGGCTCTAATGAAAGGTGAAGGGCTGTGTGTGTGTGGGGGGGGGGGGTTGTTTATTCATTCATGAATGAATGAATGAATAAACAAGCCCCCACACACAAAGAAGCATGCCACGTAAAAAAGGTGTGGCTTTTTTTTTTTTTACAAGAAAAAATAACCTACAGTGCACTAAAAATTATACTAGAATATTTGTAATGTAGAAGATAACAACCCCCCCCCCCCTCCCGCTACAGAGGACAGACATCGCCCATCGCTACATGACGGAAAGTGGTGACGGTGCGCCGCGGTCTAATACGCACAGTTGGACTAAAATATCTGCAATATATCTGCAATCCGCTACACAACAGTAGCGGGGGGGGGGGGGAGCATTCACGGTCCGGACGCGGCGCACGAACCGTGTCCAGTCCGTGCGCTGCGGTACACGCTCTGTGCGCCGCGGTCTACTACGCACAGTTGGACTAAAATATCTGCAATATATCTGCAATCCGCTACAGAAGAGTAGCGGGGGGGGGGGGGGGCGTTCGCAACATGACCCGGTCCGGGTCCGTCATGTTGCAATAACGCACAGTTGTAATTTACCGATCGGTCAAAAGTCATTTGGATTACAATTTTCAGGGATAAAGAATAATTTAGCTTATAACACTTACCTGTCCACAACAGCAGCGTAGCTGGCGAACTTCTCTTCCTCATTGTCAGACGAACATGAAGCTGGTGCGCTTGTTACAGACTCGTGGTTCTGGTCACGCGACCCAGTCAAACCATAATTCCATTATTGCGGTTTTGCGCTTCCATGATTGTGGTTTTGGCGAACGATTTTTCAAAACAAATAAAAACGGTAGTAAGAAAAAAAGACTGGCGAACGCCTGTGTGTCACCCAGCCTTACACAAAACAGCTTTCGAACTTCTGTGCTTCAGTTGGCTGGCTGTATTCGCAGCCGTTGGTAGGCGGGTCCTTCTTGCTAGGTTTTCAGTCATTGGTTCTTCAAGGTTTCAGGAACCCAATTCAAGGCTGTTATTAGTCGAATGAGAGGTCAATCACATCTAAACCAATCAAAACACTCCTTTGGCTTTCTGTTCGTGGCTATGTCTGTAGTGGAAGAACGTAAATGCAGCTTTTTTTTTCTTCAGGGCGCCCTAGGATGCACAGTGTGTGTCCTAGGGCGCCCTCGTGCGCTCTAGGACGCAGAGACGTGCCTGCCCGCGGTACACCGAAGTGCAACAGATTAATCGGCAGCATATACGTGTTTAGGAGGATTTCACTTTTCATATCAAATTTCTCTCTCCTCTCTCTCTGGGAGACCGCGACCTCAGGACTTTGAACTGACCAATGGGTTCCCAAATCTAACTTCATTGCCTTTTTTAGTCAGTTTATGACTTCTGCCAAACAAAGAAACTCAATATAATTGGTCCAGCTCAATTTTCATGAAATTAGTGTGATCCTGCCACACCCTGAGGGGAAAAAAAAAAACTTTCCTTTGTCTTCAGATGGAGTGTTGCAGCCCAGCAGCAGGGGTGACTTTTGGGAAGGAGCATTTGCTGCTCTATCTCCCATTCCTTTTTTCTTTTCCTTAACCACTTGCACTCCGTTGTTCCGCGGGCGGGCAAGTCTCTGCGTTCTAGGGCGCACGAGGGCGCCCTCGTGTGCGCTTGGACGCATGACGCATGATGGTGGTGATGGTGATGTAGTGGCGTCCAAGCGCCACTCAAAATAAAACTGCAGAGACAGTCGCGAACAGATTAGTTCATCTGATTGACCTCTCATTCGACTAATAAGAGCCTTGAATTGGGTTTCTGAAACCTTGAAGAACCAATGAATGAAAATCTAGGAAGGAGGACCCGCCTATTGTGAACGCAGGAGCCAATTGAAGCACAGAAATTCAGGCTGGGTGAAGAGAGATTTACTGTTGCAACAGATGAAAACAAAGGACGCTGGACGAATCTACTACAGACCCAGCAGCATGGAGACCACCCACAAGTGGGACCTGCACTCATTCCAGCAGAATAGACGTTTAGGATTCTCTTCCGTCATCATAGACCGACGACAAAGGTCGTAAATCATTCACCAAAACCGCAATAATGGAATTATGTTTTGATCGGGATCCACGAGCCGAGCAGCGTCGCGTTCGTCTTACAATGGGGGAAGAGAAATTCGCCACGACTCTGCTGCTGTGAAGAGGTAAGGTATTATAAGCTAAATTATTATTTCTCCCTGAAAACTGTAATCCAAAAATGACTTTTGACCGATCGGTAAATTACAACTGTACTGCGCACGAAGTGCGTGCGCCGCGATAAACTGGTCATTTGCCGTGTTTGGACCGTGAACGCCCCCCCCCCCCCCCCCGCTGCAGAAGAGGAGCGGGGGGGGCGTTCACGGTCCGAACGCCCCCGGTCCGCGGGGGGAAGCGTATGAGTCTATTCCTTCATGTAGCGATGGCCGTCTTCTGCAGCGAGGGGGGGGGCAACCCCCCCCCCCCCCCACACACACACAGTAGCGAGGGATGGGGGGACAACCCCCCACACACACACACACAGTAGCGAGGGGGGGGGGCGCTGTGAAAACATGCAAGGAGTGTAATCCATCATGTGGCGAGGGCCGAACTCCCGTCTTTTTTAGCGCGGGGGGGACAACCCCCCCCCCACACACACACAGCCCTGAGTGTGACCTTTCATTAGAGCCCAAAATGAAGATTCTACATTGAATTATTCAAAAGTTACGGATGTTTTTCCAAACTGTGCCATTTGGCACAATTTGGCACAGTTCCAAAACGCCTGGGAACTACCTGAGAACAAAGCTGTGTAAAATATTCATTTTTTGTGGTATTGTTACCAAATTTGGATCTCAGCTTGATAACACTTGGTTCTACATTTCTGTTGCGTTTTCCAGCCGGATCGGACAGCTGTGTGTTATTTGTAAGCATTTGTATCCAAAAAAACACTGTGTCCAAATTTATTTTCTTCAAGTTCAGTATGTTTAGATGACTGTAACTCAGTGGCCGGAGCACATAGAGAGATTATGTTTTTTTTGCCAAAAAATTCAAAGTGTTTTCTTTTAAATGAGACCAACCCCATGAAGATGCTGCAAAGGGTTGAATAACAGCTTTCGATTTACTTTGGGCACGTTATTTTTTGGCATTTTTAGGAAAATTGCCCGGAGTGCAAGTGGTTAAGAAGTCCCAGAGCCTATCCATGCTTTGTGAAAATTATTTTTCTTTAAAGTTCACTTTTTCCTATTGTCCTCCTTTTCTTTAAATTATTGTGTTAAAATTTTGTTTGAAATAGTTTTTTTTTTTTTTTTTTTTTTTTTAAACCAAGCTTAAATTTTCTTTGTCTGACCACAACACATCAGAAGAAATGTATTTGTGGTGTTTTGTTGTTTGTTTTTTTTTCGGTTTGATTTTCTGATTGGACTTTGAATAATAAACAAATATTATCAGGAATTTGGCAACTTGGCCAAATTCCTTTTTCAGTGCATAAAGAAGACCTCGCTCAGCGTGCTGAAGAAGCAGATCCCATTTGCGATCTCAGGAGCATGGCCTTGTGGTAGAACCTGTCTACCAGCCTCTCTCAACACAATCCTGACTCTGCTTAGCTGATGGTCTGTTGTCCAATTTAAACTTAATTCTTCAGAATATTCCTGGTGTAAGTTCTTTAAACCTAATTTCATGCAAACTCGTATCAGAATTTTAAAATGCATTTTGTTTTTTCATTACTCTCCATTCCTTTTCAGAGTAACAGCAATTTTCCTTTTTATCAATAGTTTACTCATCATTTTCTTCATAAAATTGCATCTGGTTTTCTTAACCAATGCTATTTTATGGTTTTCCAATTTCCAGTATATTGCCAAGTCAAACTATGGTTTATTTGGTTCCACAAATGTTTGATCCACATCTTATGCTTAGTAATTCAATAGCAGTCTATGGTGCTCATGATACATGTTGAATTCCCTGTTTTAAAGTCATCCGAATTTATTAATCTATTCTGACATTTCTTATTAAACTATGGGAGTTATTAATTTCATGTCCTTCTTCTTGTTTAAAAGCAGACAAGAAGTCACAGGGGATTTTTTTTTTTTTTGACTGATTCATAATTGGTACAAATAAAGAATTGTTAATAAAATTGTCCATGCTTTTAGACTGGTGCCCCAATGAGCTTATGTGTGTCGGTAATGAAAAGAAATCTTCATTCCTACTCACATTCATATTTACATTAATCCTTGTACCAACAATGAAACACCTATAAAACCCAATAACAATAAATTCCTACACCCTCTCTAGACGGGTGTTTTTCCTGTTGCCTTTAAAACAGCAGTGGTGAGACCCCTCTTGAAGAGGAGTTAGTGGGGTTCCATGCATGCATATTTTTTCACTTTCATTTCAAGTTGGTGCAAAAGTTTCTTTCAGTGCCTATTTGAAGTTTAGACTCTATAGAACAAAGCCCCAAAAAGACTTGAGGCTGTAATTGCTGCCAAAGGTGCATCAACCAAGTATTGAGGAAAGGCTGTAAATACTTATGTACATATCATTTCATAGTTTTTTATTTTTAATGTGTTTGCAAAAATCTAAAAAAAAAACATTTTTTATGTCATTATGGGGTATTGTGTGTAGAATTTTGAGGAAAAAAATGAATTTATTCCATTTTGGAGTAAGGTTGGAACATACTGTAACAAAATGTGGACAAAGTGAAGTGATGTGAATACTTTCCGAATGCATTGTAAAACATATTTTTGCTCTTCTATTTACTTGTATCCTTATTAAATAAAATATTGCAATACAATTGTGTTTTTAAGCCAATTAGAGAACAATAATGAGCTTTGTAAAAAAAAAAAAAAATCAGAATGTCCAATAGCAGTCATTTTAGAAAGTCGTCGTCGGCCTCCGTCGGTCTATGATGACCATGGAAGAGAATCCTAAATGTCTACTCTGCTGGAACAGCACCGCCTGTGGCTGAACAGGCCAATGCGCGAATGGCAGTCCCTGTCACACAGGTCGCACTTGTGGGTGGTCTCCGTGCTGCTGGGTCTGTGGCGGTTCTTCCTGTGGGTTCTTTTTTCATCTGCTGCAGCAGTCAGTCTCTCTTCACCCGCCTTGAGCTGTCTGGACAGGGTGCCTCTCCATTTGGAGCGGTCCGTTGCAAGGTCCTCCCAGCGCTCTGTGTTGATCTCCAGGGCCTTCATGAAATTAGGTTTGACCTGCGTGCTAAATTGTTCTAAACACTCATATTGTCAAGGTCCCACACAAAAAGGAACTTTTGCATCAACTTGAAATGACTGGATGCTGTCGCACCCCGCTAAGGGGCAAATTTACTAAGGCTGCGCATATTGGCAAGTGCGCAATTTAGACAGAGTGGCTAAGGGAGTGGACAATTTTTGCCAGTGGTCTACTAACACGCAAGATTATAAACACAGACGTAGACACTTCATTTCAATGACCACCCATCCACCAAGAGCACTGCAAAATTGCACACAGGCACAGCTGATGAGGAAGTGGGTCATCAACACAGCCACAGCAAGTTTGGAGGAGCATAATATACAGTATAAAGCTTTTTTGAAGCTTTTATTTAAGCACAAACCCTAAACTAAAAAAAGTAAAATAGTTTTATTTTTGTTCATTATATTTCAAAATTTAGATTTTCATTTATACAGTGGTGTGAAAAAGTGTTTGTCCCCTTCTCATTTTTGTATGTTTGCCACAATTAAAAGTTTCAGATCATCAAACAAATTTAAAAATTAGACAAAGATAACACATGTAAGCACAAAATGCAGTTTCTAAATGAAGGTGTTTATTATTAAGGGGGGAAAAAATCTAAACCTACATGGCCCTGTGTGAAAAAGTGATTGCACCCTAAACCTAATAACTGGTTGGGCCACCCTTAGCAGCAACAACTGCAATCAGGCGTTTGCGATAACAGGCAATGAGCCTTTTACAGCACTGTGGAGGAATTTTGGCCCACTCATCTTTGCAGAATTGTTATAATTCAGCCACATTGGAGGGTTTTCAAGCATGAACCGCCTTTTTAAGGTCATGCCACAGCACCCCAATCGGATTCAGGTCAGGACTTTCACTAGGCCACTCCAGAGTCTTCATTTTGTTTTTCTTAAGCCATTCAGAGGTGGACTTGCTGGTGTGTTTTGGATCATTGTCCTGCTGCAGAACCCAAGTGCACTTCAGCTTGAGGTCATGAACAGATGGCCGGACATTCTCCTTCAGGATTTTTTTGTAGACAGCAGAATTCATGGTTCCATTTACCATAGCAAGTCTTCCAGGTCCTGAAGCCGCAAAACAGCTCCAGACCATCATACTACCACCACCACCATATTTTACTGTTGGTATGGTGTTCCTTCTCTGAAATCCTCTGTTACTTTTACGCCGGATGTAATGGGACATACACCTTCCACAAAGTTCAACTTTTGTCTCATCAGTCCACAGAGTATTTTCCCAAAAGTATTGGGGATCATCAATATGTTTTCTGGCAAAACTGAGATCAGCCTTTATGTTCTTTATGCTCAACAGTGGTTTTCATCTTGTAGCTTTGCCATGCAGGCCATTTTTGCCCAGTCTCTTTATTATGGTGGAGTCATGAACACTGACCTTAACTGAGGCAAGTGAGGCCTGCAGTTCTTTGGATGTTGTTGTGGGGTCTTTTGTGACCTCTTGGATCAGTCGTCGCTGCCCTTATGGGGTAATCTTGGTTGGCCAGCCACTCCTGGGAAGGTTCACCACTGTTCCATGTTTTCACCATTTGTGGATAATGGCTCTCACTGTGGTTTGCTGGAGTCCCAAAGCATTCGAAATGACTTTATAACCTTTTCCAGACTGATAGATCTCAATTACTTTGTTTCTCATTTGTTCCTGAATTTCTTTGGATCAAAGCATGATGTCTAGCTTTTGAAGATCTTTTGGTCTACTTCACTTTGTCAGGCAGATCCTATTTAAGTGATTTTTTTTGGTGATCAAATGTTTTTATTGAACAAAAGCACAAGTTTACAGCCGAAAATAAATTATGTCTCCTTTTGTGTTGAAAACAATACAGACATGACAATACAAGAATAGACGATGGGACTAAAAATAAAATGACATAACAATAATAATGAACCTGCTGTGGGGGCACAGTGTGGGTTTTTTCTCCACCCAGAGAAGGCAGGGGGAATGAGGAGAACAATGGACCGAATGAGGAGGTGTCACTGGGGGGCATCAGACGGGACTGTTGGTTCGATGCACCCCCCGGGGAGAGTACGAGATGCAGGAGCCGCAGAGAGAAGAAAGGTGTTGGAGCAGCACTGGCATTATGTCATGTTAATGTGCCACACAATTCTTTATTCATACAACAATGTGTATGGTCTGGAGTTCCGGGTCTTGAGCCATGGCAGTAAAAGAGATAAAGGAGAAATGCACAGAGACCCAGGACTCTCTTTTGTTGTAAATTATGTTGGAGAAGGAATAAAGTTTCTGTGTCGTCCAGCTTGTTGCCTCGCCTGCCTTCTTTCTCCACATTGGTGACCCCGATGTGCCATGGAAAGCGAGCCGAGCACAGCCCCCGAAACTGCCTGGAATGAGAGCAGCAGCACCGCGTGCGTGGTCTCAGTTGAGCTCCCAGACTTCTGGCTTCACAACCCAACCGCATGGTTCTTACACGTAGAAGGCCAGTTTGCACTCCGTGGGATAACGGACAATACCAGATATTACTGCGTGGTCGCTGCGCTGGATGTGCACACCACGCAACAGGTGACGAGCCTGCTCCAGGAGCCACCGTCCCAAGGAAAATATGAAGCACTGAAGAGGATGCTTCTCCAGCGCTATAACCTTTCCGACAGTGAGAGGGCAGAGAGGCTCCTAACGCGTTCGGAGTTAGGGGACAAGTCGGCAGTGGAGCTGATGGAGAGCATGTTGGCACTGAGGGGGAAGGATGACGAATCTTTCGTGTTCGCCCACTTGTTCCTCAGGAACCTACCAGCTACAGCGAGGGTGATCCTGGCCAACTCGCCGCGGCTGGCTGCTAATGAGTACTGTGCCCTGGTGCAGGAAGCAGACCGCACCAGCTTGGCGACCAGAGCTCCCAGCGTGCAGACAGTGACAACGGCATCCATGGGGGACTCCAGCGAGGTCAAGGAGGTATTTGTGGTAGCCGGGACGGACACCAGGAGACAAAGGGATGGGGCAATCTGTTTGTATCATCGCTATTTTGGCTCAAATGCCCAATGCTGCTTGTCACCATACCAATTCAAGAAGCCGGGAAGACGGCACGTTCGGAATTCAGTGGCAGCTGCAACCAATGGCGACAGGAACAGACTGCTTTATGTCATGGGCACACGTTCGGGGAGATGGTTTTTGGTGGACTCCGGCTCCCAGAAAAGCCTCATCCTGTCAGTCAACACAGACAGGGTGGCAGGAGGCAGCATTCCCGAGCTCATTGCCACCAACAGATCCACCATCAGGACATTTGCCGAGCGGACACTGACGACATGCTTACACGGACGCAACTTTCAGTGGGACTTTGTGATAGCTGCATGTTCCGGCCCCATTTTAGGTGCAGATTTTTTATGTGCTTATGGGTTGTTAGTTGATGTTGCTAATAGGAGAATAGTGGACACTGTCTCTTTTACCTCACTGACTTGCACAGCTCGGGGAGCACTGGCTAAAGTTATAGCTCCGAGGGTAAGTACCAACATTTGCTCGCACAGTTCCCAGCACTCACGGTCCTGACTTTTTCGGCTACGATGACGAAACACGGGGTCGAGCACTTCATATCTACAAAAGGGCCGCCGGTATTCGCACCACCTCGGCACCTGCACAGAGCTAAACTGGCCAGTGCACGCAAGGAGATTGCCAACCTAGAATGGTTGGGCATTGTCAAGCACTCCAACAGCCTGTGGGCAGCCCCGCTACAAATGGTGCCTAAAGCCGAGGGGTCGTAGTGACCATGTGGCTATTTCCGGCGCTTGAACAACTCTACGGAACACGATCGCTATTCTATTCCACACATCCAGGGTTTTTCCGTGCACCTGGCCGGGGTGCGTGTTTTTTCCAAAGTGGATCTGGTCCGCGGTTACCACCAGGTCCCGGTGCACGTGGAAGACGTCCCAAAAACAGCGGCAATAACTCCTTTCAGCCTTTTCAAGTTTTTATGCATGCCGTTCAGGTTAAAAGGTGCAGCGCAGACCTTCCAGAGGATGATGGACGCAGTGCTTTGCAACTTGTCCTTCATGTTTTTCTACTTAGACGACATTCTGGTAGCCAACGCGTCCAAAGGAGGAGCACATTGCCCATCTCAAGACAGTTTTCCAGAGGTTGGAAGTGCACGGGATGATAGTTAACCCAGCGAAGTGCCTGTTCAGTGTGCCAGTGATTGACTTTTTTTGACTACCGCATTTTGCTGGAGGGCGCGATCCCGTTGCCGGACAAGGTGTGTGCAGTGTTGGATTTTCCATGCCCGCAGACCATGACAGCACTACAGGAGTTGTTGGGAATGGTTCATTTTTATAACCGTTTCCTTCCCTGGGCAGCCCAGCTGATGCAGCCGTTGTATGCTGCACTTAAAAAAAAAGAAGCCCGCGGAAGCCATCGACTGGACTTCCGAGTGAGTCCAGGCTTTTACTAATGCCAAAACAGCACTTGTGGATGCCGCGTTGTTAGCCCACCCGGATCTGTCTGCACGGATAGCGCTCACGACGGATGCGTCAGATGTTGCCATAGGGGCAGTGATGGAGCAGTGCGTCTCAGGTGCGTGGCAGCTGCTCTTATTTTTTAGCCGGACTTTGCGTGACAATGAACGTAAGTACAGCACATTTGATAGAGAATTGCTGGCTCCCCACCTTGCGATGCACCATTTTCAGTTCTGGGTTGAGGGGCATGAGTTCACCGTGTTTGTGGACCATAAGCCACTGACACATGCGATGTCCAAGATGTCTGAACCTTGGTCGCCTCAGCAGCAACGGCATTTGGCCGCAATTTTGTAATTTACTAAACTCAACATCGTGGCCGATTGCCTATCGCGTGCGTTAGTCACCCTGGTCTATGTGGGAATAAATTTCCCCGTTATGGCCATGGAGCAAGCCGGGGACACGGATATTTGCGTGCTCCAGTCTGCACCAACTGAATTAAGGCTGGAGAGCAGGGTGGTGTAAAAAGGGTGCCCTCCCTTGCTGTACGATATCTCCACAGGCCGTCCGCATCTGGTGGTTCAGAGCTCTTGGCACAGTCATGTTTGCGAGTCGGTTCACTCCCTTTCACATCCAGGAGTGCGCGCTTCGGTGAAGCTAGTGGGGGGTGAAATTTGTCTGGCCGTGCTTGCGCAAAGACGTGAAAGAGTAGGCTGCAGCTTGCGTTGCGTGCCAGTGGGTCAAAGTGCACAAGCACACTAGCGCTCCCCTTGAGCCATTCCAAATCCCGGCTAGGAGGTTCGACCACGTCCACGTGGATTTGGTGGGACCCCTCCCGCCGTCGCAAGGTTTCATGCACCTTTTGACAGTCGTGGACCGCACCACGCGCTGGCCTGAAGTGGTCCCACTGGCTTCTAACCCGTCCGCGGAAGTGGTGCGCGTTTTTTTGTCGGCTTGGGTTGCATGTTTTGGATCTCCATCGGACATCATGTCCGACAGGGGTCCACAGTTCTTTTCAGAATTCTGGTCCTTGACGGCCCAGAGCCTGAGGGACAGAATTTACCACACTACCGCATACAACCCCCAGGCTAACGGGTTCTGCAAGTGTTTTCATAGGTCACTTAAAGGAGCGATCAGACCTTCGCTCACAGACACAAATTGGGTTGAACGCCTGCCCTGGGTTCTTTTAGGGTTGTGCTCTGTACCTAAGGAGGATTTGGCAGCCTCCCCGGCAGAGCTCGTTTTTTTCTCAGCTGCTGCGGATCCCCAGAATTTTTTTTTGGGGGGGGGGAAACCCCGCACCCGAGGCTGATCCGCCCATGCAATTTTTACACAGTGTGGAGGCTGTGAGCATACCAGGCTTGGCCCACCATTGTTTTCCCCGCTCATTCGTCCCAAAAAGCTTGCAGAACACCAGTTTTGTTTTTGTCAGGCACGATGTGCACCGGACCCCACTGCGTCCACCGTACGACGGACCGTTCAGAGTGTTGGAACCTGGGGCAAAGCATTTTGTGTTAGACTTAGGGAGACCATCTACATCGACAGGCTGAAGCCCGCTTTTGTGTTGGCAGATGAGCAGGTGGTGTTAGCCCAAGCTCCCCAGTGCGGACGACCACCGTTGGTGGCTCCTCAAAGTGATGATCCTTCGGCAGGGACCTGCGCTTGCGAAGTTACTGTGTTCTCCCCCCCTCCGTCTTTCCTTCACAGACTGAAGAGCCCTCCGGTACATCTCACTAGCAGGACGGTTCGACTGGATTGGCAACCCCCCACCACAGCCGCTATGGATGCCGACTCAAGCCCAAAAGGACGGGGGAGTTAGTGCCCCTTGTGTGTGTTGGGGGGGGGGGGCTTTGTGGGGGCACGGTGTGGGGATTTTCTCCACCCAGAGAAAGGTGGAGAAAAGTTATTTCTTTAAAAAAAAAAATGGATAAGTAGCACAAGCACATTCACTGTAGTGACCTCAGTTTTATCATTTTTTTTGTTTTTGCCTTATGATCATTGGTATTTCTTAAAAGAGTGCATTTATTGAAATGAAAAAAAAAACAACCCCACATTAAACCAATAATACCCTTGTAAAAATCTGCATGTTGTCCACTAGATGGCCTGGTAGAGAAAATGAAGTTTCACATGAGGCCTCGTCGAAATGAGCCATTTTGATGAAAGGCCTCAATTCCTCCAGAAAGCCTCATCGGGCCATCACTATCGGTCACCACACGAGCAGTGACCCTTGAGACCAAAATTGCCTAATGCTAGGCAAGTCTAAAGGGCAAGGTAATGATAAGAAATCTACTGACAGGAACGCTAGGAACAAAGACCAGGATCATGACAGGAACACGACAAAGACATTAATGACGTCACACCGGACACAGACTGACACCGGTATATATAGACAGGGGAGTAATCACAGAACACAGGACAGGTGGGAACAATCAAGGACAATCAGAGACAACAGGGGAGCAGCTACAGGTAAGGAAAGCAGGACAGGTGGGGCTGCACAGACTATCATAGAGGGAATGCACACAAGACATGACAATGAGCTTACAGGACAACAGTACAGAAGCAATATAAGATAAGATAAGATAAGCCTTTATTAGTCCCACAATGGGGAAATTCTAGGATTGCAACAGCACAGGGATAGCAACACTCAGAGCAACAATCAGAAGGCAAGAAAAAAAAGCAAGATTAGCTAATATACATATGTACATATTACTATAAATATATATATATATATATATATATATATATATATATATATATATATACTGTATATATAT
The DNA here is from genome assembly GCA_020510985.1 of Pholidichthys leucotaenia. Classification (NCBI taxonomy): domain Eukaryota; kingdom Metazoa; phylum Chordata; class Actinopteri; order Cichliformes; family Pholidichthyidae; genus Pholidichthys; species Pholidichthys leucotaenia. Next base: position 443,232,547 of record CM035837.1, on the reverse strand, counting down.
ATATACACAGACAGTGCAGAGCATTGTAGCTGGATGGAATAAATATATGAGTATATAAACACACAGTGCGGAGCATTGTAGCTAGATGGAATAAATATGTAGATATATAAACACCCACAGTACGGAGCATTGCAGCTAGGTGGAATAAATATGTAAATATATAAACACACACAGTGCAGAGCATTGTAGCTAGATGGAATAATATGTAGATATACAGTATAAACACAGTGCGGAGCATTGTAGCTAGATGGAATAAATATATAGATATATAAATATAAACACACCCAGTGCAGAGCATTGTAGCTAGATGGAATAAATATGTAAATATATAAACACACACAGTGCAGAGCATTGTTGCTAGATGGGATGAAACAGCACAACCGTCTACTTAGTTATCCTACATGGTATGATTATGTGCCCATACATATTCTCACCCTCCATAGCGACCGGTATTTTCCTAGTTGTATGCCGGAGGGGACCATTGTGTAAGTCTATTGCATCTTTTGCATTCAAAAACTATTAGGTTGTTACGTCTTTTTGCTATCTCTGCGAGCAGCCCTGCTTAGGTTGTACAGTCTGACAGCCGTTGGTAGGAAGGACCTGTGAAACCTCTCGGTTGTGCACCTGGGATGATGTAGTCTGCTGCTAAATGAGCTCCTCAGTGCATTCACTATGTCCTGCATAGGGTGGAACTCGGACTCCAGCAGAGATGACAGTTTAGCCACCGTCCTTCTCTCTCCTATCTCCTCCACCGGGTCAAGGCGCTGCCCCAGGACAGAGCTAGCTTTCTTGATCAGTTTGTTCAGTCTCTTCCTATCGGTTGCGGTAATGCCACTGCCCCAGCACACCACTCCAAAAGTGATGGCTGATGCCACCACCGTGTCGTAGAATGTCTTCAGCAGCGCCCCTTGTACACCAAAAGACCTGAGTCTCCTCAGTAGGAACAGCCTGCACTGTCCCTTCTTGTAGAGTGCATCAGTATTGTGTGACCAGTCTAGTTTATTGTTCAGATGAACACCCAGGTAGTTGTAGGATGTCACCACCTCAATGTCTGTTCCCTGTATATTTACTGGTGCTGTGAGGGGTTGTCCATGCCTGCGGCAGTCCACCACCAGCTCCTTAGTTTTCCTCGCGTTGATCTGGAGGCAGTTCCGATGGCACCAGTCCACGAAGTCCTGGATAAGCCCTCTGTACTCAGCTTCATCTCCATTGGAGATGAGGCCAACGATCGCAGAGTCATCAGAGAACTTCTGTAGATGGCAGTGTGTTGTGTTGTGTGAGAAGTCCGCAGTATAAAGAGTGAACAGGAAGGGAGCCAACACCGTTCCCTGGGGGGCCCCTGTGCTACAGATGATAGTGTCGGACACACAGTCCTGGGTTCTCACAAACTGAGGCTGGTTCATGAGGTAGTCCAGGATCCATGATGACAGGTGCTGGTCCACCCCTGCGCGCAGCAGCTTGTCCTTCAGGATCATCGGTTGGATGGTGTTGAAAGCACTGGAGAAGTCAAAGAACATGATCCTCACCACATTCCCGGGCTTCTCCAGGTGGGACAGAGAACGGTGAAGGAGAAAGATCACCGCATCCTCCATCCCAATGCCATTCTGGTAGGCGAACTGGAGTGGATCCATCGCTGGTCCCACCAGGGGGCGGAGGTGAGCAAGGAGCAGTCTCTCCAGGGTCTTCATCAAGTGGGACGTCAAGGCCACTGGTCTGTAGCTGTTCAGGTCTTAGGGGTGGGAAGTTTTTGGTACAGGTACCACACAAGATGTTTTCCACAGCTGTGGTACCCTCCCCAGCTTCAGGCTCAGGTTGAAGATGTACTCCACAATCCCACACAGCTGGTCTGCACAGGACTTGAGGAGCTTTGCGCTGATGCCGTCCGGCCCCGACGCCTTCCTCGCCTTGATCTTCCTCAGCTCCGTCCTCACCTGGGTCTTGGTCAGGGTCAGGATGGGGGACTGTGTGTTGGGAGTGGGGGGGTGTTGGTGGAGTGGGGAGTGGGCAGCAGGACTTGATGTCTTCAGAGGCAGCAGTGGTTGTTGTGCAGTCAGGGGGGAGGGCGGTTGGTCAAACCTATTGAAAAACAGATTCAGATTGTTCGCCCACTCCCTGCCCCCCGTGGCCTGGGGGGAGGTATTCTGGAGCCCAGAGATGGTTTTGAGGTTTCTCCAGACCCCACTGATGTCGCTCTGTTGCAGCTTGTCCTCCATTTTCTTCCTGAAGCTGTCCTTGCCTTCTCTGATCTTTCTCCTCAGCTCCCTCTGTACGGACTTCAGCATCTCCCTGTTCCCCGACCTGAAGATCCTCTTCTTCTCTCTCAGAAGTGTTTTTATCTCAGGGTTGATCCAGGGTTTGTTGTTTGAGCAACACCGTATGGTCTTGGTGGGAACGGATTTGTCCACACAGAAGCTGAGGTAGCCCGTGAAGGTGTGAGTGAGGCCATCGATGTCCTCACCATGTGGATCGCAGAGCTGCTTCCAGGCGGTGGTTTCAAAACAGCCCTTTAGAGTGTCCATTGCCTCCTCAGACCATAACTTCACTGTGCGCATGGCCGGAGGTTGTCTGTGCACTAGGGGTTTGTACACTGGCCGGAGATGAACCAAGTTGTGATCCGATCTCCCAAGTGGGGGGAGTTGTGATGAGGTGTACACCTCCTTAGTGTTTGCGTAGAATAAGTCCAGTGTTTTATTGTCTCTAGTGTGGCATGTGACATACTGAGTAAACGTGGGTAGAATGGGAGATAGTGAAACATGGTTGAAATCGCCTGAGATGAGGAGAAGAGCATCTGGGTGTTCTGTCTGCAGCCTGCTGGTTACTGAATGGATGACGTCACGCGCTGTCCCAGCGTTCGCCGTCGGATTTGCATAAACAACAATGCAGATCACGTGTGACTATTCTCTCGGGAGATATATAGGCCGCATGCTAACAGCTAGCAACTCAGTGTCTTTGCTGCAGTGTCGTTGTTTAACAGTGATATGTCCCGGTCTGCACCAGTTGTTGTTAACATACATTATCACTCCACCGCCCCTTGCTTTGCCACTGTCTGGTGTTCGGTCTGCCCGTATCATGTGGAAACCTTCCAGCTCAATGTTAGCATCTGCTGCTAGTTCAGTTAGCCACGTCTCAGAAAACAAAAGGAGAGAGCATTCCCGGTATATGCTATCGTAGCAGGAGATAGCCGCTAGCTCAGGGGTCACCAACCTTTTTGAAACCAAGAGCTACTTCATGGGTATCGAGTCATGTGAAGGGCACCAGCTTGACAAACTCCTCTAAAATAACAAATTGTGTATATATATATATATATATATATATATATATACATATATATATATATATATATATATATATATATATATATATATATATATATATATATATATATATATATATATATATATATATATACTGTATATATATATATATATATAATTATCAATAACTTAGAGTGGGTAACAGACAAGATCAATATTCAACACTTTATTTTTATTAATCTCAGCAATTGTTCAGATGATCACTTCTACATTTAAAAAAATGTCCAGTTTTCACCAGTCCCTTTTAACCATAAAAAACTAAACCCTGTTAATTCATGAACTATGTTGAACCATGTTTGAAAAAGTTATGCAACATTTAGGAAAAATCAACTTTCATATTAAATAAATCTTATCACATTTTTAACTGAACAAATCTGCTGCAATTCTGCTCAAAATCTGTTTCATTTAATAAACACACTTTTGTGTGTTCTTCTTCACTGGAATTATATCCATGCAGTTCTTGCCAAGAATCATGCTGGAGAGGAAGCTAAACAGCACTGAGAGTGCTTATATGCACGGTGGCACCGCGGCAGCACAATTTACCCTCGGCCGGGGGATCGTGGGTTCGATCCCTGCCCCCGGCCAACAGTGATCTGTGTGGAGTTTGCATGTTCACCCCGTGTTTGCGTGGGTTTACTCCGAGATTTCTCCGGTTTCCTTCCACATGCCAAAAACATGCAGGTTAGGGAGTTAAGGGGCGCTTGCGCACACAGCAACCGGCAGCTGGTGGCTTGTCACCGGACTGCAGAAGAAATCTACCTTCCGTCAAAAAAAAAAGAGTGGGCAGCAGTGGGCCACAGTCGCCCCACAAATGAAACACACGCAGCTTCCTTTCACGGTAGTAAAAAAGAACTCTTCCTCCCGCTCACTTTGAAAATGATAAATTTTCTGTCTTTTTTTTTTTGGAAAAAGAACTGTGTGGGAAACTGCACTCACATCTTCACTGCCGGCTAGCTTACGCTCCACAAGGTTTTGTCATGCGCACAATACTGACCTTTGAACTAGGTCAGAGTTCACATTAATTTTACGTATAATAAACATATTTTCATTTTTTTTATTTTTAAGACATTGTCATTTTAAAATCTATATAAATGCAAGTGTGATTTTAAAAAATAGCGGCAGAAAAAATTACATCTTAGACGCAGCTTACTTGCGAGTTGTGCTATTTTTAGAACAGGCCTGCGGGCGACTCATGTGGTCCCTGCGGGCGACATGGTGCCCGCGGGCACCGCGTTGGTGACCCCTGCGCTAGCTCATCTACCTTTCCCAGTAACGACCGTACATTCCCCATGACAATAGATGGAAGCGAGGGTCTGTACCTTATATTTTTTGTTCTCCGCCTTACTCCAGCCCGGCAGCCACGGCGTTTTCGCCTCAGTTCTCTCGGTATGTTGAGTTTTTCCGTTAGCACCGGGTGGCAGTTGAGTGCTAGCAGCTCTTCCCTGCTGTACCGTCTCCTGCTATAAACAGTGGCTCCGTCCACCGGCTCAGGAGACATTTGGGACGATCTGTGTGTCCGTGATATAAATGGAGTGAAAAAAAACAGATCAAAAAGAGAGAGGGAGGGAAAAAAAAGACTCAGAATTGAGCCGCTGTTGCAAAGGGCGGCCGACTCGTGTGGTGCCGGATGTAGGAAAAAAAAAAAAAAGAGAAAATATAGAGAGGGCGGTGGCTACAGGTACGGAAAACATGAGGAGCTGGAACAATAGTTAAACAGATACGCACACAGACTGAGGACCAAACAGGGGATGACAGAGAAGGCAATGACAGGGGACTCAGGGGAACACAGGGGGCAATAAATGCAAATGAGAATCATGAATATTCACAAGGAGAATGAAAATAAACACAAAGCATGGGCATGATCCCATGAGCATGCCCAGACTGTAATAGAGCCCCCCCCTCCCAAGGGCAGCTGACAACATGAAATCTTTAAACTCAGGAGATGACATCGTGGAACCCTTAAACTCAGGAGACGATAACATGGAACCCTTAAACTCAGAAGATAACATGGACACTTTAACCTCAGGAAATGACAACACAGAACCTCCAAACTTAGCAGATGATGACCTAGAACCTCCTAACTCAGGAGATGATATTGGAGCCTCTTGTTCTAGAGAAAACAACATTGGACTTTTTTGCGCTGGAAATAACATAGGAGCTTTTTGCTCTGGACACTACAAAGGAGCCTTTTGCCCTGTAGACCACAAAGGAACTTTTTGCTCCGTGGACAACAACATAGAAGTTTTAAACTCAGCAGATAACATAGGAGCTTTTTGCTCTGGAGATAACAGAAACTTTAAACTCTAACCTTAAAGCTCTAACCTCAGGACATAATGTAACGAGTTTCTCCCTTTTTTTCACTTTCTTAAAAAAACAAATTGGGAAAGCTTAATTGTACCAGTTACAATTTAGTGGTAAAAATGGACCAGTAGGTTCAACTACAGGAGCCCAGTGGAATGTCCAAATGAAAGACAGATACAGGATGTGATTGTAAAAATAATGCCAGCTTTAATTTTAAAATAAGAAAAAAATATTAAACAAAATAAATAAAACAACAGTGGTCGGTATCACAATACTTGACTTATTGGAGACTCTAAAAGTGGCCCTAGGTGTGAATGTGTGTGTGAATGGTAAAGGGATAGTGCCACACCGTGGCTGCTTCATCTATCCAGGTGGATGCCCTCAATTTCCCCTCTGGGGATCAATAAAGTATACAAAATCAAAAAAGAATTACAATTAAGATTCAAGATTCAAAGATTTTATATGTCAATACTATTATACGTACAGAACATACAAGAGGACTGAAATGATGTTTCTCTCTCTTCAGTGATGTGCACAATATTAAAAAGAAAAAAGGAATAAGACTGGAAAAAGAAAAAAAACAACAGCAGTCTGTGTACAGTAATGCAACCTGTAGTGCAAATGGCGACAAAAAATAGACCCAGACCTCCCAGAATGCAAATAGAGATAAATGATTAATGATGATAAAACAGTGATAAAAACCCACAAATCCAATATACAGAAAACTAGAGATGTAATACCTGTAGTTGCAGTTCAATGTGGTAGTGTGGGTGCAGTAAGTAACAGATAGGACTGAACATGATCAGTCCTAGCACCCACGGTGTTAACGCAAAAACTCAACATACCAAGAGACATCAGATGAAATCGGCGCAGATGTCAGGCTAGAGTAAGGTGACGAGTGAGGAATACAAGGTACAGACCCGTTCTTCCATCCGTTATCATGGGGAATGTACGATTGCTACTTAATAAGACGGACAAGCTAGCAGCCATATCCCGTTACACAAGAGTGTTTTCAGAGAGATTAGCATTATGTTTTTTACCGAGACGTGGCTAACAGAACTAGCAACAGATGCTACCATTGAACTGGAGGGTTTCCACGCAATATGGGCAGACTGGACACCAGACAGTGGGAAGACAAGGGGTGGAGGGGTGATAATGTATGTGAACAACAGATGGTTAAAGAGCAACACTGCAGCAAAGACACTGAGTTGCTAGCTGTTAGCATGCGGCCAGTTTACCTCCCTAGGGAATACTCACACGTGATCTGCATTGTTATTTATGCAAATCCGTCTGCGAACGCTGGGGCAGCACATGGCACCATCCACTCAGTCCACCAGCAGGCTGCTAACACAACACCCAAATGCTCTCCTCTTCATCTCAGGTGATTTTAACCATACTTCACTGTCTTCCATTCTGCCCATGTTCGTCCAGTATGTCACATGCCACACCAGAGACAATAAAACACTGGACTTATTTTGTGCAAACACTAAGGAGGCGTACACCTCATCGCCACTCCCCCCGCTTGGGAGATCGGATCACAACTTAGTTCACCTCCTGCCTGTGTACAAACCCCTAGTACACAGACAACCTCCGGTTACCCACACAGTGAAAGTATGGTCTGAGGAAGTGATGGACGCTCTCAAGGACTGTTTTGAAACCACTGCATGGGAGCAGCTCTGCGATCCACATGGTGAGGATATCGACAGCCTCACACACACCATCACAGACTACATCAACTTCTGTGTGGACAACATCATACCCACCAAGACCATACAGTGTTGCTCAAACAACAAACCCTGGATCAACCCTGAGATAAAGTCTTTACTGAAAGAAAGGAAAAGGCTCTTCTGGTCGGAAAACAGGGAGTAGCTGAAGTTCGTACAGAGAGAGCTAAGGAGGAAGATTAGAGAGGGTAAGGAAAGCTACAGGAAGAAGATGGAGGACAAGCTGCAACAGAGTGACATCAACGGGGTCTGGGGAAGTCTCAAAACCATCTCTGGGCACCAGAATACCCCCTCCCAGGCCACGGGGATCAGGAAGTGGGTGAACAACCTGAACCTGTTTTTAACAGGTTTGACCAACCACCCTCCCCTCTGCCTGCACACCAACCACTACTGCCTCTACCGTCATCTACTCCTGCTATCCAACCCCCCCCCCCCACCAACACCGCTTTCCACTCCCAGCACACAGCCCCCCTGCCCCAACTTGACCCTCACCAAGACCCAGGTGAGGGCGGAGCTGAGGAAGATCAAGGCGAGGAAGGCCTCGGGTCTGGACTACATCATCTTGAAGCTCCTGAAGTCCTGCCCAGACCAGCTGTGTGGGATCGTGGAGCACATGTTCAACCTGAGCCTGAAGTTGGGGAGGGTACCACAGCTGTGGAAAACATCCTGTGTGGTACCCGTACCAAAGACCTCCCACCCCAAGGACCTGAACAGCTACAGACTAGTGGCCCTCACATTACACCTGATGAAGACCCTGGAGAAGCTGCTCCTTGCCCACCTCCACCCCTTGGTGGGACCAGTGATGGATCCACTCCAGTTCGCCAACCAGCATAGCATGGGTGGAGGATGCAGTGATCTTCCTTCTACCCTCCTACCCTATCCTCCTTCCCTGTTCCACCTAGAGAAGCCTGGGAGCACGGTGAGGATCATGTTCTTTGATTTCTCCAGTGCTTTCAACACCAACCAACCAGTGATCCTGAAGGACAAACTACTGTGCGCAGGGGTGGACCAGCATCTGTCATCGTGAATCCTGGACTACCTCACAAACCAGCCACAGTTTGTGAGAACCCAGGATTGTGTGTCCAACACCATCATCTGCAGTACGGGGACCCCCCCAGGGAACAGTTCTGGCTCCCTTCCTGTTCACCCTTTATACTGCAGACTTTTCACACAACACACCACACTTCCACCTACAGAAGTTCTCTGATGACTCTGCAATCATCGGCCTCATCTCTGATGGAGATGATGCAGAGTACAGAGGACTTATCCAGGACTTTGTGGACTGGTGCCATCGGAACTGCCTCCAGATCAGTACAAGGAAAACTAAGGAACTGGTGGACTGCTGCAGGAAAGGACAACCCCCGCCCCCCAGCACCAGCAAACATCCAGGGAACAGACATTGAGATGGTGATATTCTACATGTACCTGGGTGTTCATCTGAACAATAAACTGGAGTGGTCACACAATACCGATGTGCTCTACAAAAAGGAACAGCGCAGGCTGTTCCTCCTGAGGAGGCTCAGGTCTTTTGGTGTACAAGGGGCGCTCCTGAAGATCTTCTACATTTCAGTGGTGGCATCAGCCATCACATTTGAAGTGGTCTGCTGGGGCAGCGGCATCACGGCAGCCGACAGGAAGAGACTGAATAGACTGATCAAAGAGCTAGCTCAGTCCTGAGGTGGCGCCTCGACCCAGTGGAGGATGGTGGCTAAGCTGTCATTTCTGCTGGATTCCGAGTCCCACCCCATGCAGGACACACTGAACACACTCAAGAGCTCATTTAGCAGTAGGCTGTACCATCCTAGGTGCGCAACGGAGAGGTTTCGCAGGTCCTTACTACCTGTGGCTGTCAGGCTTTATAACCTAACCAGGGCTGCTCGTAGAGGTCGTATTGAAGGCACAAAATGTAACAAACTTGTACAATAATGGTCGCCTCCATTACACAACTAGGACCATATCAGTCACTACAGAGGGTGACAACTAGGTTGATTCAGGAACGAAATATACTGTATGGGTATATATTCATACTGTGCTAGGTAACTGAAGAGACTGTTAAGATGGTTCTTCCACCTAGCTACAATGCTCTGCACTGTGTATATTTCAGTGTACAGATGTATATTCACTGCTCTTATTATCTTATCTTTTGAGTTATTGCTCTGAGTGTTGCTGTCCTTGTGCTGTTGCAGCCCTGGAATTTCCCCATTGTGGGACTAATAAAGGCTTATCTTATCTTATAGCAATGACAGAAAGAGAGCAGCAGATATGGCGTTTGTGCAAATGGTTGCAGTTAAAGAAGAAGAAGAATCGGCACCTATCGAGTGGACAGGGCCGAGATGTGTAAAGTGATGATATAGAGTGAAGTGATGATATAAAGTCCGAGGAGACGAAGAAGAATGATGTCTGAAGATAGAGTTGTGGTTCAGTTGGACACATCAATGATGATAGAAGGACTACAGCTCCTGACCAGATAGAGTGATGATATAGAGTGAAGCGCGTGGCAGTAATGCACCTGCAAGCTGATTGGCAACCGCCAATCAAATCTAAAAGAAGAAGAAGAAGTGCAGAGACATACAACAGCAAATGTATTACTGTTGGTGTGACAGTCTTTCTGTGCCAACAGCTGAGGTAATTATTGTGCAGGTGATTGCATTACGGTCTGGTGGTGGTGGGGGGGGCAGAGTTCAGGGTCCTGATGGCCTGATGAACGAAGCTGTTCAGCAGTCTTGTGGAGTGGGCCCGGAGACTCCGGTACCTTTTCCCCGAGGGAAGGGGGCTGAAGAGGGAGTGGGAGGTGTCGCCTGTGATGCTGATGGTTTTGTGGGTGAGCTGGATGTCTGAGAGGGGAAGGGGGGGTTAGAGGGGCACTGATGATCTTGCTGGCTGCTTTCACTGTGCGTTGTTATGTCTTCTGGCAGGAGGCAGTGCAGCTTCCATACCACACTGTGATGCAGCTGGTGAGGATGCTCTCAATGGTGCCCCGGTAGAAAGAACACATGATGGGGGGTGGGACTTGTGCTGTCCTCAGTTTGCAGAGAAATAGAGGTGAGGTGAGGTTTGAGCCTTCTTGGCCAGTGATATGGTGTTGTTGGACCAGGAGAGGTCCTCCAAGATGTGCACCCCCCAGGAACTTGGTGCTGCTCACCCTCTCCACAGCTGCACCATCAATGATCAGAGGAGGGTGCTGTGTGTGACCCCTCCTGAATTCAACCACAATCTCCTTGGTTTGTCCCACATTCAGGAAGAGGTTATTGTCTTTACACCACTGGACCAGTTGGCTCACCTCATTTCTGTAGTTGGCCTCTTCGTTGTTGGTGATGAGACCCACCACCGTCGTGTCATCCTCAAATTTGATAATGTGGTTGGTGCTATAGGCTGATACGCAGTCATGGGTCAGCAAGGTGAAGAGCAGCGGGCTGAGCACGCACCCTTGTGGGGCCCCTGTGTTCAGTGTGATGGCCTGGGAGAGATTGCTGCCAACCTGCACGTTCTGTGGCCTCCCTGTGAGAAAGTCCAGCACCCAGTTACAGAGAGAGGTTTTGAGTCCCAAGTGTCTGAGTTTTTGTATCAGGTGCTGGGGGATGATTGTGTTGAATGCTGAACTGAAGTCCAAGAACAGCATTCACACGTAGGAGTTCTTTGAGTCCAGGTGGGTGAGGGCTGAATGGAGTGCAGAAGCAATGGCATCTCCTGTGGATCTGTTTGACCTGTATGCAAATTGAGATGGGTCGTGGGAGGGAAGCAGGATGGACTTGATGTTCTGCATCACCAGTCACTTGAAGCACTTCATTATAATGGGGTCAGTGCTACAGGCCGGTAATCATTGTAGCTGGATGGGATGGGCTTCTTTGGGACTGGTATTATGGTGGCAGTTTTGAAACATGGAGACAACAGCTTGGATCAGGGAGATGTTGAACATGTCATTCAGGACATCCCTAAGATCCTCTGCACAGTCCTTCAGGATGTGAGCCAGTATGTTGTCTGGACCAGCTGCCTTGGTGGGTTGATCCTGCAGAGGGTCCTCTTCACGCTAGCTGGATCCTGGATCATGATCCTGGATCATGACCTGCTCGTCTGGAGGAGGAGTGGTCTTCTGTGCTGATGTGCTGTTTTGTGCTTCAAAGCGGCCGAAGAAGTCATTTAGGTTGTTGAGCAGTGAGGTGTGACTCGTACAGGTCTGAGATGGGGGCTTGTAGTTGGTGAGGGTCTGTATGCCATGCCAGAGGGAACGTGCATCTCTGGTGTTGCTGAAGTGGCCGGATATTTTCTTGCTGTTCTGTCGTTTTGCGTACTTGATGCCACGGGACAGGTTGGCCTTAGCTGTTGTTAGTCCTGCAGTGTTGGTGGCCCTGAAGGCTGCGTCCCAAGCCCTCAGGAGCCTGCAGACCTCTGCTGTCATCCATGGCTTCTGGTTAGCACGAACAGTGATGGTTTTGCAGTGAGTGACATCATCAATGCATTTCACTATGTATGCTACAACAACCTCAGTGCACTCCTCTATGTTTGTGTGTCCATTGCGAGTGGCTGCCTGCTTGAAAGTGTCCCAATCTGTAGTGCTGAAGCAGTCTTTCAGAGCATTAGAGGCTCCCTCTGGCCACACACGTACCTGCATTTTTGTTGGTCTGATTGTTTTCACTCTGGGTTTGTATGCCAGCCTTAAGAGGATGGTGACATGATCAGAGAGACCCAGGGAAGGGAATGGGGAAAGGCTCCGTATATTTTCTTGTGAGTTGTGTACACCAGGTCCAGCAAATTGTCTCCTGTTGTTGGAAAGTCTACATGTTGGTGTAAGTTTGGTAGGGGGGCCTTTAAATCTGCATGGTTGAAGTCTCCTGCTGTGATGAGGAATCCATCTGGATGCGTCGTTTGTGTCTCACTGATAGCCTGATACAGCTCTTTTAGTGCTTTGCTCCTCTCGCCGATGCCGGTGGGCAGGGCGTACACGGCGGCTAGTAGGACAGATGAAAATTCTCTCGGAATGTAAAAGGGTCGGCACTTGATGAGCACAAACTCCACCAATGGAGAAGAGTCCTTGTGTACAACAGTTGCATCTTTCAGCAGGCGCCGCTGATGTACACACACACGCCTCCACCCCGGGTTTTCCCTCCTTCCCTGACCACGCTGTCACTGCAATTGCATTTTAGCCCAGCTAACTGAATGGCAGAGTTTGGTATAATGTCATTTAACCACATTTCCGTAAAGATAAAAACACAGCAGTTCCACACATCAGATTGCGTAGTTCTCAGGAGCTGCACTGTGTGGTCTATTTTGTTGTCTACTGAGCATACGTTAGCAAGAATGAGGGAAGGAATTGGCAGTCTGTGCGGGCTATAAATCATGCATCCGTAGTCTATTGTCGATCGCATTAGTGCTCTGGAAATGTCAATTAATGCCTGTTTATCTGCACCCCATTCATGTCCAGCTACAGCTTTTATGAAATCAATGACTTTTTTGCACTTTGTCTCCAGATTTTCAACATGAACTCTTCATGTGTATGCACTATCAAGATAAGATAAGATAAGATAAGATAAGATAAGATAAGATAAGCCTTTATTAGTCCCACAATGGGGAAATTCCAGGATTGCAACAGCACAGGGATAGCAACACTCAGAGCAACAATCAGAAGGCAAGAAAAAAACAAGAGCAGCGAGTATACATATGTACATATAAACATAAATATATAGACACATGGTGCGGAGCATTGCAGCTAGATGGAATAAATATATGAATATATAAACACAGTGCGGAGCATTGTAGCTAGATGGAATAAATATGTGAATATATGAACACACACACAGTGTGGAGCGTTGTAGCTAGATGGAATAAATATAAATATATAAACACACAGTGCGGAGCATTGTAGCAAGATGGAATAAATATGTAAATATATAAACACACACACAGTGCGGAGCATTGTAGCTAGATGGAATAAATATGTAAATATATAAACACAGTGTGGAGCATTGTCGCTAGATGGAATAAATATGTAAATATATAAACACACACACAGTGCGGAGCATTGTAGCTAGATGGAATAAATATGTAAATATATAAACACACAGTGCGGAGCATTGTAGCTAGATGGAATAAATATGTAAATATGTAAACACACACACAGTGCGGAGCATTGTAGCTAGATGGAATAAATATGTAAATATATAAACACACACAGTGCGGAGCATTGTAGCTAGATGGAATAAATATGTAAATATATAAACACAGTGCGGAGCATTGTAGCTAGATGGAATAAATATGTAAATATATAAACACAGTGTGGAGCATTGTCGCTAGATGGAATAAATATGTAAATATATAAACACACACACAGTGTGGAGCATTGTAGCTAGATGGAATAAATATGTAAATATATAAACACACAGTGCGGAGCATTGTAGCTAGATGGAATAAATATGTAAATATATAAACACAGTGTGGAGCATTGTCGCTAGATGGAATAAATATGTAAATATATAAACACACACACAGTGCGGAGCATTGTAGCTAGATGGAATAAATATGTAAATATATAAACACACAGTGCGGAGCATTGTAGCTAGATGGAATAAATATGTAAATATATAAACACACACACAGTGCGGAGCATTGTAGCTAGATGGAATAAATATGTAAATATATAAACACACACAGTGCGGAGCATTGTAGCTAGATGGAATAAATATGTAAATATATAAACACACAGTGCGGAGCATTGTAGCTAGATGGAATAAATATGTAAATATATAAACACAGTGTGGAGCATTGTCGCTAGATGGAATAAATATGTAAATATATAAACACACACACAGTGTGGAGCATTGTAGCTAGATGGAATAAATATGTAAATATATAAACACACAGTGCGGAGCATTGTAGCTAGATGGAATAAATATGTAAATATATAAACACACAGTGTGGAGCATTGTCGCTAGATGGAATAAATATATAAATATATAAACACACAGTGCAGAGCATTGTAGCTAGATGGAATGAAACAGCATAACCATCTACTTAGTTATCCTACATGGTATGATTATGTACCCATACATATTGTCACCCTCCGTAGCTACCGGTATTTTCCTAGTTGTATACCGGAGGGGATCATTGTGTAAGTCTATTGCGTCTTTTGCATTCAATACTATTAGGTTGTCACATCTTTTTGCTATCTCTGCGAGCAGCCCTGCTTAGGTTGTACAGTCTGACAGCCGTTGGTAGGAAGGACCTGCGAAACCTCTCGGTTGTGCACCTAGGATGATGTAGTCTGTTGCTAAATGAACTCCTTAGTGCATTCAGTGTGTCCTGCATAGGGTGGAACTCGGACTCCAGCAGAGATGACAGTTTAGCCACCATCCTTCTCTCTCCCATTTCCTCCACTGGGTCAAGGCGCTGCCCCAGGACAGAGCTAGCTTTCTTGATCAGTTTGTTCAGTCTCTTCCTATCGGCTGCTGTAATGCCACTGCCCCAGCAGACCACTCCAAAAGTGATGGCTGATGCCACCACCGTGTCGTAGAATGTCTTCAGCAGCGCCCCTTGTACACCAAAAGACCTGAGTCTCCTCAGTAGGAACAGCCTGCACTGTCCCTTCTTGTAGAGTGCGTCAGTATTGTGTGACCAGTCTAGTTTATTGTACAGATGAACACCCAGGTACTTGTAGGATGTCACCATCTCAATGTGTGTTCCCTGTATATTTACTGGTGCTGTGAGGGGTTGTCCTTGCCTGCAGCAGTCCACCACCAGCTCCTTAGTTTTCCTCGCGTTGATCTGGAGGCAGTTCCGATGGCACCAGTCCACAAACCACAATCAAACCACAATCCTAGATATTTGAACTCACTGACTTTCTCTATTGGTTGACTATATAATGTTAATGGTTCTGTACCATCCATCCATCCATCCATCTTTTACCGCTTTTCCGGAGGTCCGGGTCGCGGAGGCAGCAGTTCAAGCAGAGAAGCCCAGACTTCCCTCTCCCCCGCCACCTGCTCCAGCTCTTCGGAGAGGATACCAAGGCGTTCCCAGACCAGCTGGGAGACATAGTTTCTCCACCGTGTCCTGGGTCTGCCCCGGGGTCTCCTCCCAGTGGGACGTGCCTGAAACACCTCAAGTGGGAGGCGTCCAGGAGGCATTCAAATCAGATGCCCATACCACCTCAACTGACTCCTTTCAATCGTCGGGCGGTGGAAGGAATACTTCGAGGATCTCCTCAATCCCACTGATACGCCTTCCACAGAGGAAGCAGGGTTTGGGGACGAGGGGGATAACTCGCCTATCACAGGGGCTGAGGTCGCCAAGGTGGTTAAAAATCTACTTGGTGGCCGGGCCCCGGGGGTGGACGAGATTCGCCCTGAGTACCTCAAGGCCCTGGATGTTGTAGGGCTGTCATGGTTGACACGCCTCTGCAACATTGCGTGGAGGTCGGGGGCAGTGCCTTTGGCATGGCAAACCGGGGTGGTGGTTCCTCTCTTCAAAAAAAGGGACCGGAGGGTGTGCTCCAACTTTAGAGGGATCACACTCTTCAGCCTCCCTGGGAAGGTCTATGCCAAGGTACTGGAGAGGAGAGTCCAGCGGTTGGTCGAACCTCGGATTCAGGAGGAGCAATGTGGTTTTCGTCCTGGCCGTGGCACATCGGACCAGCTCTTTACCCTCTCGAGAATTCTTGAGGGTTCGTGGGAGTTTGCCCAACCAGTTTACATGTGTTTTGTGGACTTGGAGAAGGCATTTGACCGCGTCCCTCGTGGATTTTTGTGGGGTGTGCTTCGGGAGTATGGGGTATCGGGCTTGTTGTTACGAGCTATTTGGTCTCTGTACGGCCATTGTGAGAGTTTGGTTCGTATTGCCAACACTCGGTCGGAGTCATTACCAGTGAGAGTTGGACTCTGCCAGGGCTGCCCTTTGTCACCGATCCTGTTCATAATTTTTATGGACAGGATTTCTAGGCACAGCCAGGGAATGGAGGGTGTCATGCTTGGTGACCACAGGATCTCATCTCTGTTGTTTGCAGATGATGTTGTCCTGTTGACTTCATCCAGCAATGACCTACAGCTCTTGCTGGGACGGTTTGCCGCTGAGTGTGAAGCGGCTGGGATGAGAATCAGCACCTCCGAGTCCATGGTCCTCAGCCGGAAAAAGGTGGATTGTCCTCTCCAGGTTGGGGACAGGCTCCTGCCCCAAGTGGAGGAGTTTAAGTATCTTGGGGTCTTGTTCACGAGTGAGGGGAAAATGGAGCGAGAGATCGACAGACGGATTGGAGCAGCATCTGCAGTGATGTAGACGTTGTACCGGTCTGTTGTGGTGAAGAGGGAGCTGAGTTCTAAGGCAAAGCTGTCGATTTACCAGTCAATCTATGTTCCTACTCTCACCTATGGTCACGAGCTTTGGGTAATGACCGAAATAACGAGATTGCGGATACAAGCGGCTGAAATGAGCTTTCTCCGTAGGATTGCTGGACTCACTCTCAGAGATAGGGTGAGGACTCAGTCATCCGGGAGAGGCTCAGAGTAGAACCGCTGCTCCTCCACATTGAAAGGAGTCAGTTGAAAGGTTCTGTACCAGTTCTGCGTTTTTTGTGAAAGTCATATAGCAGGTTTTACTGTTTGAAAATTTAAATCCCTAGTCATATGACTACTTTTCCACTTTCTCCATTGCTTTCGTGATGTTTTTGAACACAAATTTCTCATTTCTTCCCCTCGTCCATATGGCTCCATCATCTGTATACTGTATAGTGCTGTTTTGATGGATCTCTCTTGATCCGCAAACATGTCATTAATCATTATATTGAATAAAACTGGGCTTATCACACTCCCATGAGTAACACCATTTTCTATTTCAAAGTCATTAGAAAGAGCAGTGGCAAAAAATAGGATGCAATTTTCTGGAAATTTTTCTGGAAAAAATAGAATGCAGCATAGAGCGCTTCGCCTGTGCATTGGAGCCATCAAAACAACACCAAACAATGCAGTTTTAATAGAAGCAGGAGAAATGCCAATGGATTTGAGAAGAGATAAACTCGCATTATCATACTGGGTCAAGCTGAAAGGGGCGTGACGAAGCGAATATTTCAAAAACAACACTACAAGACTGCTGGGAATACTCTTATTTCCAGGGACACGGGTTTGGATGGACAATTGAAAGAAAAGCCAGAATGTATGGGCTACACATTTTTGATATACAGTAGCTAATACCAGTCCAGTGATTAATGTTCCCCCTTGGCTGTTTCCGGGAATAGAAGTAGACGCTAGTCTGCTAATGAGTAAAAAGGACTGGCATATGAGTGAAGTTGGTGTTAAAACAAGCATTTACCTCAGGAACAATTACTATAACTTTTTACAGCTCTATACTGACGGTTCAAAGAACAAAGAGGGCTCTGTTGGAGTTGGAGTATACATTCCAGAGTTTAAAGTGACCATCGCAAAAAGACTCTCCAACAATACATCCGTGTTTACAGCAGAGATGGTGGCAATAATTATTGCTTTGCAGTGGGTGGAGGAGGTCAGACCGGATCGGGTGGTGGTGTGCACGGATTCACTTGCAGCGTTAAAAGACATACAGACGTGGACAAAATTGTTGGTACCCCTCTGTTAATGAAAGAAAAACCCACAATGGTCACAGAAATAACTTGAATCTGACAAAAGTGGTAATAAATAAAAATTCAATGAAAATTAACCAATGAAAATCAGGCAATGCGTTTGAATTGTGGGTCAACAGAATTATTTTAAAAAACAAACTCATGAAACAGGCCTGGACAAAAATGATGGTACCCTTAACTTAATATTTTGTTACGGAATCTTTTGAGGCAATCGCTGCAATCAAACAATTTCTGTAACTGTCAATGAGACTTCTGCACCTCTCAGCAGGTACTGTATTTTGGCCCACTCCTCATGAGCAAACTGCTCCAGTTGTCTCAGGTTTGAAGGGTGCCTTCTCCAGACGGCATGTTTCAGCTCCTTCCACAGATGTTCAATAGGATTTAGATCAGGGCTCATAGAAGGCCACTTTAGAATGGTCCAATATTTCGCTCTTAGCCATTCTTGGGTGTTTTTAGCTGTGTGTTTTGGGTCATTATCCTGTTGCAAGACCCATGACCTGCAACTGAGACCAAGCTGTCTGACACTGGGCAGCACATTTCTCTCTACCTTGATAGTCACCTTGATAGTCTTGACATTTCATTGTACCCTGCACAGATTCAAGACATCCTGTGCCAGATGCAGCAAAGCAGCCCCAGAACATAACAGAACTTCCTCCATGTTTCACAGTAGGGACAGTGTTCTTTTCTTGGTATGCTTCATTTTTGCATCTGTGAACATAGAGCTGATGTGCCTTGCCAAAAAGTTCCAGTTTTGTCTCGTCTGTCTATAGGACATTCTCCCAGAAGCTTTGTGGCTTGTCAACATGCAGTTTGGCAAATTCCAGTCTGGCTTTTATATGATTTGTTTTCAACAGTGGCGTCCTCCTTGGTCGTCTCCAATGAAATCCACTTTGGCTCAAACAACGACGGATGGTGCGATCTGACACTGACGTACCTTGACCTTGGAGTTCACCATGAATGTGTTTAGAGGTTGTTCTGGGCTTTTTTGTTACCATTCATATTATCCGTCTCCTCCTGCAGCCACATCCAGGGAGGTTGGCTACAGTCCCGTGGATCTTAAATTTCCGAATAATATGTGCAACTGTAGTCACAGGAACATCAAGCTGCTTGGAGATGGTCTTATAGCCTTTTCCTTTAACGTGCTTGTCTATAATTTTCTCATCTCCTGAGACAACTCTCTCCTTTACTTCCTCTGGTCCATGTTTAGTGTGGTACACACCATGTTACCAAACAGCACAGTGACTACTTGTCACCCTTTAAATAGGCCGAACGACTGATTACAAGTTTGTAGACACCTGTGATGTTAATTAGAGGACACATCTTGGTTGAACATGTCCCTATGGTCACATTATTTTCAATCTTTTCTAGAGGTATCATCATTTTTGTGCAGGCCTGTTTCATGAGTTTGTTTTTTAAAATAATTCTGTTGAGCCACAATTCAAAAGCATTGTCTGATTTTCATTGGTTAATTTTCATAGAATTTTTATTTATTACCACTTTTGTCAGATTCAGGCTATTTGTGTGACTATTGTGGGTTTTTCTTTCATTAACAGAATCAGAGTCAGAATCAGAATCAGCTTTATTGGCCAAGTATGCACAACACATACAAGGAATTTGACTTTGGCTAAAAACTTGCTCTCGTTGTTCAGGTGGAGGATTTAAATAAGATTTAAATAAGGATTCAATGACAAAGTATGTACAGTAAATTACAGTCTGTCCACATTTCTATAAAAGGATGCAAATATATAAAGGAATATATGCAGCTTATTTACTCAGACTATCCACACTGCAGAAATATATGAAAAAATATACAGTCATGTAGAGGAGCTGAAATAACAAGGCGATTTTTGTATTAAAAACAGGGTTTTTAATGAATAGCTCTTCTATCGAGTCTCATCAGGTGTAGAGCTTGGCAGAAGGCAAGAGAGTGATCTCTGCTCCGCTCGCTGGTTAAATACAAGTACACATAGAGCCACACATTGAAAAAGCTGACATCAGAGCCACACATTGAAAAAGCTGACATCCCCCCGTTATCTTAACCCCCCCATTGTTCTGCTATCTCCTCTCCTTGTCTTGGGAGGTGATGGGAACTCCTCCTCTCGCCTTAGGGGGTAAAGGTGTCAAGTCTGTCTCCTCCACCGCGTCTTGGGAGGTCCATTGACTTTAACCCGGCGGGGGAGATCCTTTGTCCTTTCCAGGTGTGAAGTTCCTTACATATGCTGTCACAAAACATTTCCACTTGTTCTAACATATGTAGATATGGGATATAAGAGTCATATATACCACAGGCCCCCCAAACACTAGGAAAGGACACAGAAAGAATCACAGTCTAAGATAATAACTATGAAATACTACTTGTTACAACTGTTGCCACAGGAGAAGTTTTCTAGCAGCCATGCTCCTAAGAAAGTTCAGTGGTAAACATAACAGCATAGTGAAATCATAAGTAGCCTTAAACTGTTGTAGCACAATTAGTGAATAATTGTGGGGTGGTTGGTATCAGTCCCTGTGCTGTCTGGGCTTTATTCTTCTCCCAAAACTGCTGTAGGTTGGCTTAGGTGTCCCGCTGGGACCTTCTCGTGGTGAATCTGCATTGTGGGAAGGAAAGAGATTATTTGTTCCCTGCCTGGGGGCTGAGACTTTTCCTCTGGGGGGTCTACCACGCCGAGGTGCTCGTGCCAACTGTGCAGGTTCGTCTCTCAGCAAGAAAGCAGGTTTGAGTCTGTCAACACTGACCACTTCCTTTCTGTCCCCATAATCAAGCACAAAGTGTTTGTCACCATTTTCCAGCACTCTGAACGGGCCATCGTAAACTGGGCGTAACGTTGGTTTAATGGCTTCATGCTTAACAAAAACGAACTCAGCGTTTTTTAAAGTTTGAGGAACAAAAACTCGTGGAAAAGAGTGATGAGCTGGACCGTGGAGGGAGTCCGGTCCACTGCTGCCTAAAAACCTTGGGACTGGAAGGTGTCCTGGTTCTGGGTTCTCTGGTAAAAATTCTCCTGGGAGTCTGATAGGCTGGGCAAAAACTAATTCTGCAGGAGAAGCGTCTAAATCCTCTTTAGGTGCTGCACGCAACCCCAATAAAACCCAGGGAAGTTTATTTACCCAATTTGTGTCCGTTAGTGAGGCCCTGAGGGCAGCCTTTAAGGACCTGTGAAAACGCTCGCATAACCCATTAGCCTGAGGGTGATAAGCGGTGGTGCGATGAATTGTTGCCCCTAAACTGTTAGACATGGCTGACCAGAGCTCTGAGATAAATTGAGGCCCTCTGTCTGACGTGATGTCTGATGGAACGCCGAAACGTGCCACCCAGTTTGCTAGAAGAACGCGAGCGACTTCCTCCGCTGTGGTTGACGCTAGAGGGACTGCCTCTGGCCAGCGCGTGGTGCGGTCTATCATTGTTAACAGGTGTGTGAAACCCTGGGAGGAAGGTAGCGGCCCCACGAGGTCGACGTGAATGTGGTCGAATCTTCTAGCAGGAATTGGAAAAGGCTCCAGAGGTGCTTTTGTGTGTCTGTGTATTTTGGCGCGTTGACAAGGAATGCAAGTTTTTGCCCATTCTTTTACGTTTTTGCGCAGGCCTGGCCACACAAACTTTTCAGCAACCATTTTGACCGAGGCGCGCACACCTGGGTGCGCGAAGGAGTGAATTGCGTTGAAAATACGGCGGCGCCAAGCAGCTGGTACTAACGGGCGAGGTCGGCCGGTTGAAACGTCGCATATTAGGGGGGGCACGCCGTCGCGCAACCCTTTTTTCTCCAGCCTTAACCCTGTTGGTCCGGACAGGAGCGCGCGCACGTCTGCATCACTGCTTTGTTCTTCCGCCATGGCTGCATAATCTATTCCATCCTGGATAGGTGCTGCGTATGTGTGTGCGTTAGTGAAGAGTTCCACTGCTGAGGCGGTGTAATCTGTCTCCTCGTGCTCTGGCGGTGTCACAGCGCGAGAGAGACAGTCAGCTACAACGTTAAGTTTGCCTGCTACGTGTCGAATGTCTGTGGTGAACTCTGAAATCGCAGCTAGCTGTCTTTGTTGTCTGCCCGACCATGGTTCTGAAATTTTAGCCATAGCAAAAGTGAGCGGCTTATGGTCCACAAAGACCGTGAAACTCCGCCCTTCTAACCAAAACTGGAAGTGGCGGATGGACAAATGAAGCGCTAGCAGCTCTCTGTCGAAAGTGCTGTATTTGCGTTCCGTTGGGTTTAGCGATTTGCTAAAGAATGCCAAAGGTTGCCAGACTCCGCTGACAAGTTGTTCTACAACTGCCCTTATAGCCAGGTCAGAAGCATCTGTGGTCAGAGCAATGCGGGCTGAGGGATCTGGGTGGACTAACATTGTGGCGTTAGCTAAGGCGTTTTTTACTTCCGCGAAAGCGCGTTCGCGCTCCGGGGTCCATTCGACCGTGTTGGAAGCCTTCTTTTTTCTGAGCGCGTCATATAGGGGTTGCATGAGCTGAGCTGCGTGGGGGAGGAAACGGTTGTAAAAATTAACCATCCCCAAAAATTCCTGTAGCGATTTAACCGTTTGAGGCCGTGGAAAACCTTCTATCGCCCAAACTTTGTCTGGAAGCGGAAATGCCCCTGTCGGGGAGACCCTATGTCCCAAAAAATCAATTTGCGATACGCCGAATTTGCATTTGGCTGGATTGATTATAAGTCCATGCTCTTCCAGCCTCTGAAAAACGGTAGTGAGGTGCTGCTCGTGTTCTTCCTCGGATGAGCTGGCTACCAGCATGTCATCGAGGTAGACAAAAACAAAGGGTAGGTCGCGCAGGACTGCGTCCATCATCCGTTGAAAAGTTTGAGCAGCGCCTTTGAGGCCGAACGGCATTCTTAGGAATTCAAAAAGGCCGAAAGGGGTTATAACCGCTGTTTTAGGAATATCTTCAGCTCGGACTGGGACTTGGTGATAACCGCGGACTAAGTCTATTTTTGAAAAAATGCGCGCACCCGCTAAATGTAGTGAGAAATCCTGAATGTGAGGAATGGGGTAGCGGTCATGCGCTGTAGCGTTGTTTAGCCTGCGGTAATCTCCGCATGGTCTCCAAGAACCGTCGGATTTCGGAACCATGTGAAGTGGTGAAGCCCAGGGGCTCTTCGAGCGTCTAACAATGCCCAATTTTTCGAGAGCTGCAAATTCATCCTTTGCTATGTTGAGCTTGGCCGCGTCTAAGCGGCGAGCTTTGGCAAAAACAGGAGGTCCTGTTGTCGGAATGAAGTGTTTAATCCCGTGTTTGGCTACAGGGGCTGAGAATTTGGGGGTTGTGAGTGCTGGAAATTGGGTGAGGAGTTGTTCAAACTTACCTCCCGCTGTGGTGACGTTGGCCTGCACAGGTGGTGGGGAAACTCGAGCTGAACATGGAATAGAAGCAAAAGATAGTGCATTAACCAGGCGGCTATTTGCAAGATCCACTAATAACCCGTGTGCACACAGAAAATCTGCGCCTAACAAGTTAAAGCTCACCGCTGCTACAACAAATGTCCATCTGTAGCTGCGGCCGTGGATGAGGAGGTGCAGGCTCTTTTCCCCGAACGTGTCGATGTCAGAGCCGTTGGCTGCCACTGCTCCATTGCCCCGGGTGCCCATGGTTCGATCTGCGTGGGAGGGCATGACGAAACTCAGCTGCGCTCCCGTGTCGATGAGGAACTGCTTGCCTGTGTATCCATCCGTCACGTATAACAGCTTATTCTTCTCGCCGAGAACCGCTGCTGTTAATGGCCCTCGGCTTTGGCGTTTCCACGACATCGTAAACTTGCAGGGGGGAACGCATTTGCGGGCTTTCTCTGCGAAGCGGTGGTGATAATAGCAGACGTCGTTCTGCTCGTTGCGCTTGGGCCGCGCCACTGTCACCGTGGGTTGAGTCTCTCCAAGGCTCGGGGTGTCAGTTTTCAGATCTGCAGATGCCGCTGTGGGTGTCCGTTCTCTGCAGGTGCTGATGAGCCGGTAAGCCTCGTTGGCCAGTGTGCGGAAATCCTGATGATTATTGCACTTCATACTGGCGAGTGTCCCTCTCAACTGCGGTGGTAGCGTGCTGAGGAAAATGAATTGGAAAAGGAAATTATCATTATCCTCCTCCTTGAGTTGTAGCAAATCCTCCATGAGGGTCCTCGGATTGCTCCCTCTGTGGCCGTAGACCGCCAGGATCCTCTCGGCTCTTTCCTCCGCTGACGGGACATAATTCGCCACGATGGTCGCCTTGAGTGTCTCATATTTGTCCCGGGCTGGTGGTCGCCGGACCAAGCTCCGCACACACTTCGAAGTGGCGGAGTCGAGTTTGGAGACGATATGGTAAAACTTAATATCGTCTGCTGTGATGCCCGCCAGTATAAACTGGGCTTCAGCTTGTTGAAACCAAGAGGCGGGGTCTTCTCGCCAGAAGTCTGGCAGGTTGACAGCAACGGCGTTCGTGCACACCATCACTGTTGTGCCCGCCGGGTGAGAGTGCCTTGCCTCGGCACTCACGGCGGTGCTGGAGCTCGGTTGAGCTCTCTCAGTGCCCTCTGCCGTGGGGAACAGCTGTCTGCTTGTTCTCTCGTCTGCGTCGTCGCTGGCGTATGCCCGAGTCACCATGGATGAGCAGCTTGAAGAACGCCTCCGGTCCATATTCTTGCGTCAAGGTCACCAGTGTAGAGGAGCTGAAATAACGAGGCGATTTTTGTATTAAAAACAGGGTTTTTAATGAATAGCTCTTCTATCGAGTCTCATCAGGTGTAGAGCTTGGCAGAAGGCAAGAGAGTGATCTCTGCTCCGCTCGCTGGTTAAATACAAGTACACATAGAGCCACACATTGAAAAAGCTGACATCAGAGCCACACATTGAAAAAGCTGACATCCCCCCGTTATCTTAACCTCCCCATTGTTCTGCTATCTCCTCTCCTTGTCTTGGGAGGTGATGGGAACTCCTCCTCTCGCCTTAGGGGGTAAAGGTGTCAAGTCTGTCTCCGCCGCCGCGTCTTGGGAGGTCCATTGACTTTAACCCGGCGGGGGAGATCCTTTGTCCTTTCCAGGTGTGAAGTTCCTTACATATGCTGTCACAAAACATTTCCACTTGTTCTAACATATGTAGATATGGGATATAAGAGTCATATATACCACAAGTCACACAGTATTTCAATGTGAACTCTGATTCAGTGATATAATGTGAATGAAGTAAAAAGCAGTGTTAGAGTTATGTGCAATATAAGAATGAATAAAAAGTCATGAGTACAGCAACAGGTAGGACTAGGTGAATGTTAGGAGTTCATCAGAGTGATGGCTTGAGGAAAGAAACTGTTCCTGTGACGGGTGGTTTTGAGGGGGTACCAACAATTTTGTCCACGTCTGTACAGACATTAAAATCTACAAGGGAAGACTTGATGATTGAGCTATATCACAGTTTATTTAGGGTACACAGGGGTGGTGGAGAAGTTCAGTTTTGTTGGGTTCCTGCACATGAAGTGTTGAAAGGGAATGACTGTGTAGACAGATTAGCAAAAATCACTCTTGGAAAAGAGATAATTATACCATTGTCTCTTGGAAAAGGTGAAGGGAAAGCAGTAATCAAGAAAAAAGGAACTGAGCTATGGCAGAAAAGATGGGATTAAGAGCATAAAGGTAGATCGTATTGCAGAATACAAAAATCTACTGCAAAAAAGAATTACATAACAACCAAAAGGAGGGAAGACATCATTATGGCAAGACTCAGACTGGATCACACAGGTTTAAATGGCACTTTATTCACCAAGGGGAAAAGCGAAAGTGACAAATGTAGAGAATGTGGAGTAAAAGAAAATGTCGAGCATATTTTATTACACTGTCACAAATACAGAAATGAAAGACAGATAATGGAAAATGAAGTTCGAGAGGCCGATAGGGAATGGAATTCTGGGAACAGATGGAGATCAAGAGGCAATAAGAATCACGAGAAGGGCACTTTTCTCTTTTTTAAATAACATGTAGCCACACATGTGACTTACTTAATGCCTTACATAATGCCTCACATCTTAGATAAGAACAAAGTGCAGAGTTTCCTTGGAGATAACAGGAAGCTGTGAAAGTGTAATCTTTTATATGCGAGAGACTGCTTGGAGGATCCTTTGTGTGCCAAGAGACTGCTTGGAGGATCCTTTGTGGGCCAAAGACTGTGAGGGGGATGCTAAGGGATTAAAGAGGAAATGCAGGGTTACCTTTGATGTGAATGCAATGTGACTTGTGAGCGGTGGGGAGACCTGGGTATATAAGGGACGAGTTTTTTCTGAGATGTTCTCTTTCTACTATGCTCATGTTGGAGACGTGTAATAAACTGCCTTGAGACAAACATGCCTCGTCAATTACACACTCCACACTGGTGACCCAAGACGTAGCATACAGCAAGAAGAGAATTCCCCGGGGCCAGCCACGTTGGGAGCCCCCAGCCAAGCGTATGCCGTTACGGTCCAGCTACCGGACTTTTGGCAGCACAATCCGCGCTCCTGGTTCCACCTGGTTGAGGCACAGTTCGCCCTCTGGGGAATATCGGTAGACGACACGAAATTCTACCATGTGATCGCAAAGCTCGACAACCACACGGCTCAGCATGTGGAGAGCCTTCTGGAGCAGCCACCAGCCAGTGACAAATACAGCGCGTTGAAGGCCGCACTCATCCAGCACTACACACTCTCGGTGGAGGAGAGAGCAGAGAGACTCCTGGCGCTGACCGGGTTGGGAGATTGCACGCCCATTGACCTGATGGAGAAGATGCTGAGGTTGAAAGGCTCGGACGATGACCACTTCATCTTTACCCACCTCTTCCTCAGGAACCTGCCGTCAGCGACGAGAGAGGCCCTGGCCAGTTCGCCATTGTTGGCCAAGCGGGACTACCGTGCGCTGGCCCGGGAGGCGAATCGGATTGTGATGGCCAGCAGAGAATGCACGCCACGGCAGCAGCGACAGAGCTCGGCGCGACGGCCGGAGATGGCGGGGAGCCATTGACAGCGGTATCAGAGCCACCAACAACAGCAGCGGCGGGGGCCAAGGAACGCGGAGGAGACACCCTTTGTTTCTACCACTGCCACTTTGCAGAGAAGGCACGCAAATGTGTACCACTGTGCCAGTTCAAGCGCTCGGGAAACGCCAAGACCGGGGGTCGGTAGCAGCTGCGGCCCTCGGGGAGAACAAGCTGCTCTACTTGACGGACGCACGCTCGGGGAGGCATTTCCTCGTGGACACAGGCGCCCAGTTGAGTTTCATCACGCCTTCCTACGCTGACCGGCTGGCAGGTTCCAGCGGCCCCGAGATGGCAGCAGCGAACGGCTCAGAGATTAAGACTTTTGGTGAGAGGACTCTGCTTCTGTCTCTACACAGCCGTACATTTGAGTGGACTTTTGTCATAGCAGCATTGAATTTCAATATATTGGGGGCTGATTTTTTGTGCTCACATGGTTTGTTGGTTGATGTCGCTAACAGGTGCCTGGTTAATGCACTTTCTTTTGATTCTATTCCCTGTACAGCTCGAGCGGCCCGGCCAACAGCACAAGCCAACGTCACAGCTGCAAGCGGTAAGTTCCACACACTGCTCACTCAGTTCCCAGCACTCACGGTCCCCACATTTTCGGCAGCCGTCGCTAAGCACGGGGTGGAACATTTTATTACCACCACTGGGCCACCCGTTTTT
Source organism: Pholidichthys leucotaenia (assembly GCA_020510985.1). Taxonomy (NCBI): domain Eukaryota; kingdom Metazoa; phylum Chordata; class Actinopteri; order Cichliformes; family Pholidichthyidae; genus Pholidichthys; species Pholidichthys leucotaenia. The sequence continues at coordinate 443,204,999 of CM035837.1, read as the reverse complement.
GCAAAACCTCGGCACTTGGACGCAGCTAAACTGGCCATAGCACGCGAGGAGTTCGCCAACCTGGAGAGGTTGGGCATCATCAGGCGTTCGAACAGCCCATGGGCTTCCCCGCTACACATGGTCCCGAAAGCTGACAGTTCGTGGCGACCTTGCGGGGATTTCCGCAGGTTGAACAACGCCACAGCGCATGACCGCTACCCAATCCCTCATATCCAAGATTTTTCCGTTCATTTGGCAGGGGCGCGCGTTTTTTCTAAAATAGACTTGGTCCGCGGTTACCACCAAGTCCCAATGCGCACTGAGGACATACCCAAAACAGCAGTGATAACTCCATTTGGTCTATTCGAGTTTTTGCGCATGCCATTCGGGCTTAAAGGGGCTGCACAGACGTTCCAACGCATGATGGACGCGGTGCTGCGCGATCTCCCTTTCGTGTTCGTCTACTTGGACGATATCTTGGTAGCCAGCGCGTCCGAAGACGAACACGAAAACCACCTCGCGGCAGTTTTCCGGAGGTTGGGAGAGCACGGGTTAATAATCAACCCAGCGGTGTCAGTTCGGGGTGACGCAGATCGATTTTTTAGGACACCGCGTCTCCCCCGAAGGAGCGGTTCCGCTACCTGACAAAGTGCGCGCGGTAGCAGACTTCCCCCGGCCGCAGACGGTCAGGGTGTTACAGGAGTTTTTGGGAATGGTGAATTTTTATAACCGTTTCCTCCCCCGTGCAGCGCAACTCATGCAACCGCTGTATGCCGCGCTCAAAAAACAGAAACCCGCGAATAAGATCGAGTGGTCCCCGGAGTGGGAGCGAGCGTTCTCGGAAGTCAAAGCAGCCCTGGCAAACGCTGTGTTGTTGGCACATCCAGACCCAACGGCCCGCATAGCGCTCACCACTGACGCGTCAGATGTGGCCATAGGGGCGGTCATGGAGCAGCATGTAGCCGGGGCTTGGCAGCCACTCGCCTTTTTCAGCAGGACCTTGCGCGATAGTGAACGTAAATACAGCGCGTTTGACAGGGAGTTGCTGGCTCTCCATTTGGCCATTCGCCACTTCCAGTTCTGGCTAGAAGGGCGCTGTTTCACCGCATTCGTTGACCACAAGCCACTAACATTCGCAATGGCCAAAGTTTCAGAACCGTGGTCGGGCCGGCAGCAGAGGCAGCTAGCCGCGATCTCAGAGTTTACTACCGATATTCAGCACATGTCGGGTAAACTGAATGTAGTGGCAGACTGCCTCTCACGCGCCGTGGCTGCCCCCGTCCGCGTGGGGATAGATTACACAGCCATGGCCGCGGAGCAGGTTAGTGACGCAGATGTGCGCGCGCTCCAGTCTGGACCAACAGGGTTAAGGCTGGAGAGCAGGGTGCTGCAAGACGGTATGCCCCCTCTAATCTGTGATGTCTCCACGGGGAGACCGCGTCCCGTGGTACCGGCAGCGTGGCGCCGCCGCGTTTTTGACTCAATTCATTCTTTGGCGCACCCGGGGGTGCACACGTCGGTCAAAATGGTAGCAGAAAAATTTGTGTGGCCGGGCCTCCGCAAACAAGTTAAAGAGTGGGCGGCAGCCTGCATGGCGTGCCAACGAGCCAAAGTACACAGACACACACAGACGTATTGGGGTTACGTTCTGTGCCTAAAGAGGACTTAGAGGCTTCCCCAGCCAAACTCGTTTTTGCGCAGCCACTTCGGTTGCCCGGGGAGTTTCTCCCAGATAATCCTGCGCCGGGCAGCTCCCCATCTCGGCTGTTGCAGCGTAGCATCAACACAGGCACGCTGCCGGGCCCTGCCCACCACAGTTTTCCGCGCGTTTTTGTACCTAAAACTTTGAAAAACGCGGAGTTTGTTTTTGTCAGACACGATGCACATCGCCCCCCATTGCGACCGCCTTATGATGGACCGTTCAGAGTGCTGGAAACAGGGGACAAGCATTTTTTGCTAGATTTGGGGGGTAGGAGGGAAAAGGTTGGCTTAAACAGACTCAAACCCGCTTTTGTGGTGGCGGACGAGCAAGTGCTGTTGGCGAGGGCCCCTCGGCGTGGAAGACCCCCATGAGGAGCTTCCCAGAGTAAAATTTCCCCAGAATATTTCCATATTTCCATGCCAGCCATGATTCCTTTGGCGCGTGTCTGCCACCTTCTAAACTGTCAGATCAATAGAGATTAGTACAAATTCTCAGTATAGCCGGGGGACGTCAATAAGTTGACACGTGCAGTTGCTGCACTGTGCCACTGGGGGCGCGCGACCCGTCCATTTAATCTGGGCAGTATATGCTCCTTTAACAGTGCATTTTAATGCACTAATTTTTTACTCTTCTCAAATGCAAAAGAATTTAATTCAACTGCATAAACTATGTAAATAACTGTTGTACATACAGTAGTTATACACAAAATAAATCAGAACAGTGCAATATGAAATCAAATAAAGTGTGAAATATATTAAGAAACCCATAAAATAGGGAGTAAAACATCTCACACTTCTCTCTCATGAACTTAAATTATGTTCACCAATCTCTGAGTCGATAGGACACGGCAATAAACGGCTGATCATTAAGCCTGCAACCATTATGACACGAGGTCCTTAACAACACACATCAATGCATAGGTTAAATCACTCTAAATCAGGGGTCACCAACTGGCGGACTCCGGTCCCGATCTGGACCCCCAAAGTCCTCTGTCCGGACCCCAAAGCCTTTTGATACAATTTGGGAAAAAGGGAGACTGTTTTGTTTTGATGAGTAAAAAGCGGAACTGAACTGGTGTATTGGCAACTGCCCGGACAGATGATGACACGAGTCCTTGGGCACTGTCCTGCTGCAGACTCCCCCCTTCACTGTCCCAAGAACGGCACTCTCACTCTGCGGCTCCAACCTCTCCAGAATATATGCAGCAGGTCAAAAAATCACGGTTAACTGCCCCCCCCCCCCGCTTCCTCCCCCGACACAAGGCCGACAGCCAGGACATCCACCCCAGACAGACATGCTTGCTTTAAGGTCTGTATCCACACATTGAAACACTGTTGTGAAATTGAATGTATTTACTGGGGTACTTCTTCCTCTTTTCTGCCCAGAGTAGTCCATGCTGGGATGCAGAGGTGAGGTCACTGGTTATGGAGGCCCTTTCCGTAGCCTTCAATATCACAAAAACTCAGTAAAAGCTCTTTGTGTTACTGAACATGAAAAGTTCCACCTCCCCTTTGCCTGTAATCATGGAGTTACAGCTCCATCCATGCTGTAAAACAGTTTACTGTTGAGATAAAAAAGAAATGTTGGAGGAATTCTGTAGTACAGAATTATATTTTGTGTCCATTTTTTTGTCTTAGTTTGAAACAGTTTTTTCTGCACTGAAAATAGTGTATTGAGGTAGAATTTTGTGATTTTTTTTTTATTTTTTTATTTTTTTTTAGATATTAATCTTTTTTTAAAAAAAATGTAATACAATTTAGTTTGTGTTCTCCTGGAAAACATTTGTAGGATTTTAGTTGTGGATTTTTAGAATTTTAGACCTATTTATTTGGAGTCAACAAACACATTTAGTGTTCTCCTGTATTAAAAAATTTTAAATTACATATTTTGTTTGAAATTGAACAAAGGATTCAGTTTAAATTTTTTGTTTAAAAATTAACACAGCTAAAACATGAGCTTAATAAAATAATGTGTGAAAGTAAGTTAAATGATACTGGCCTGTCTGTAGACAGCTGTGGTCTTCTGAAAGAATGTCCATTAAATGATGGCAGTTTTTAAAAGCACATTTTGAGATAAATTTGTCCATGTGTCAGATTTCTCTTCCATTTGTTTTAATAAAAGATGTTGGAAGTAAATTCATGGGTCACTGCAAATACTTTGCTTTAAAAGGCCCAGGTTGTCACACAATGGGAAGGAAAAATCTTGAATAGAAAAAAAAAAATGCATCAAGATGCATTGAGAATGGTTTTAGAATCAAATCGGAGTTCTGAATCTTAATCAAACAATGAGGTGCCTAAAGAGTCCCACACTGAGCTTGGACTTCGGCTGAGGAGGAGGACCTACTTATTGGACCTCTTGCAGTTTTAGTTGGTGACCACTGCTCTAAATAAACTGTTTTCACATCAACTGAACAAAAATAAAATACAGTGCTCATTGTTACCTTGCTCCTTCACAGAATAAGCAAAGAAAACCCATCGAGACCATAGATGTTCCCAAGCAGCACAAACCGAGAGAAACCAGAGATGTAGCATTCTAAGCTAGCATTAGCTTATGAGCTATCACACAACTACTGATTAATTTTACTCACTTGTAGACACTTTAGCAAGCGACCACTTAGGCAGTGTGTAGATAGTACTCTGTAACAACTGTAATTTCTGGTTAAATCCAATTTATCTTTCAATTCAATTCAATTCAATTCAACTTTATTTATATAGCGCCATTTCACAACAACAGTCATCTCATAGCACTATCAACTGTAGGGAGAACCCCCACAGTTGCAGAAAGACCCCAGCAATCAGGCGATCCCCTGTGAGCAAGCACTTGGCGACGGTGGAGAGGAAAAACTCCCTTTTAACAGGAAGAAACCTCCAGCAGAACCAGGCTCAGGGAGGGGCAGTCATCTGCTGCGACTGGCTGGGGGGTGAGGGGATAGAGAAGAAGAAAAGAACAGACATGTAGAGAGCAAACAGCACGATGGGGACTCAATCTATGGGAGAGAACAAACAAATGTTAATGACCAGCAAAAAAAAAATATTTCATAGAGAGTGAGGAAAGGAGTGAGGCCCAGTGCATTACTGGAGGTCCCCCGGCTGACTAAACCTATTAGCAGCATAACTAAGGGAGGGTTCAGAAAACACATGATCCCTCCCTAATTGTAGGCTATATCAAAAAGGTAGGTTTTAGCCCTATTCTTAAAAACAGAGATCGAGTCTGACTCCCGAATCCAGATTGGCAGCTGATTCCACAGGAGAGGAGCTTGATAACTGAAGGCTCTGCCTCCCATTGTACTTTTGGAGATTCTAGGTATTACAAGTAAACCTGCATTTTGGGAGCGTAGTGCTCTGTTAGGATGATACGGTAGTATCAGATCTTTTAAATAAAAAGGAGCCTGATTGTTTAGAGCTTTGTAAGTAAGAAGAAGGATTTTAAACTTAATTCTAAACTCTATGGGAAGCCAATGAAGGGAGGCCAGAACCGGAGAGATATGATCTCTCTTTCTAGTACCTGTTAAAACTCTTGCTGCAGCATTTTGGATCAGCTGAAGACTTTTTAAAGATGTTTTAGGACAACCTGATAATAAAGAATTACAATAATCTAATCTCAAGCTAACAAAAGCGTGGATCAGCTTCTCAGCATCACTCTGAGACAAGATGCTCCTAATCTTGGCAATATTACGCAAATGATAGAAGGCAGTCTTAGAAACAAATTTAATATGTGAATTGAAGGACAAATCCTGATCAAAAATAACTCCAAGGTTCCTCACAGAGCTATTAAGAGAAAGAGTGACTGCATCCAAACTGAAAGTTTGATTTGGAAAGGAATTTCTAAGGTTTTTTGGACCAACAAGAATGACTTCAGTCTTATCTGAATTTAATAGCAGGAAATTACAAGTCATCCAAACTTTGATTTCCTTAAGACAGGCTTCTAACTTGGCTAATTGATTAGTATCATCTGGCTTCATTGACAGGTATAATTGTGTGTCATCTGCATAACAGTGAAAATGTATACAGTGCTTTCTAATAATGTTGCCTAACGGAAGCATATATAAACTAAAAATGTCTGGGTTTCATCACTATTCCAACCAATGTCTCTCCTTTGCTCTGAATTCACAATTGCTCATGTCACTCATACCTACTGCTACTAACCGAAACGTGTGGGCTGGACCACACGCTGCTGCTGGATTCTGAGTGGTTGAACTACGTGTCACTCTATTTTCTACAACTTCTAACAAGGGAAATACAATGTAAATCATGAAAAAAAACCCACATTTATGTCTAAGTTTTGCCTAAGAACTTATAAACAATACTCATAATGTAGTTGCTATATTAACCCATTTTAATGTGTGAATTATGTCAGTGTCATGTGTATTGTATGCATGACACATGTCCTTTTATCATGTGGGTTACAATAACACTGGACATAACAACATAGTCTTGCTCTGGACATAACAACATAGGAGCCTCTTGCTCTGGAGCTAACAACTTTGGAGCTTCTTGCTCTGGGAACAGTACCTGAGGTGCCTTCAGCGCAGAAGTGTCGGACTCGGAAAACAGTTGCTACAGAGCTCTGACCTCAGGAACACATGGTGGAGGTGCACCGACCTGTGGAATGGCAGGTGGAACGTGCAGCCCAGGCGATGGTGGAGCATGCAACCTGGGTACAGCTGAAGCTGTGGTGTGCCCCTCAGGGACAGCTGTAGCTGTGGCATGCACCTCTATCCCTGACTCATAGACCTCAGAAGTGGAAGGAGAAACTCAGGTAGGTGTCATGTCCACACCAAAACTACCAGCAGAAGAGCTTGGCAGAAAGAACTCAGAAGCAGATGGGAGCTGCAACTGGATCTCCCTGCCGAGCTCTTCTGCTGGTAGTTTTGGTGTGGACATGACACCTACCTGTGTTTCTTCTTCCATGATGGGAGCTGCAACTGGATCTCCCTGCCAGGAGCAAGACAAATCCTCTCTAATACCGATGTTAAAAATAACAAAAAGAGGACTAGCCTTGACTCCTACTCTTCTGCTGATGAGGTCCCAGTGACTCCGTTGCTGTAGAGATGACCTCCTCTTCTGGTGACGCTGGAGGGGCAGCAGATGTGGCATTCTGATATGCAGCAGCAGGCGGGGACACCAGTGTAGCAGATGTGAGAGCCGGCACTACAGGTGTGATGACGGGTGAATTTGCAAGCATGATGACAGGTGAAGCTTCAGGCGTGATGATAGGGGAAACAGGTGGAGCATGAGCTGATGTGTGCATCGTGGAGAAAGATGGAGCTGGTGGTGGTGCACGGCGTCGTGAAGAGCAGCATCTCCCGGAGCCTTCCTTACATCCGTGACCTCCAAATGCCAATCCCGTTTCCTGAAAACACTTTTTTTCCCTTGTCCTTTAAGGCAGCTAGGTGAGTAGAACAGAAATCTGCTTCCCTTATTGTGCCAAACGGATTTACTTTGCCAAAAGGAGGTACTATATATTATTTATAAACTCCTCTTGTAATAATTTTAATTAGTTGATAGTGCTATGAGATGACTGTTGTTGTGAAATGGCGCTATATAAATAAAGTTGAATTGAATTGAATTGAATACTTTATTGCTTTACCCACAAAGGACCCGACCGGGGGTGGGGGGGGGAGGGAGAGGAACAAACAAAGAAGACAAACAAATTAACAACTGAAACAAACAGAAGACAGATGGTTTCTTCCACTGAAGAGGTCTCAGCACGAGTCTGGTATCTGCAACTGTTAAAGGAGAAGCATGTGTGTGTGTGTGTGTGTGTGTGTGCATATGTGTGCATGTGTATAAAAGGGCATGCAAAATAAGTGTGTGCATGTGAGTAGTTTGTCAGGAAACATAAGGGTCACAGGGTGGCGAGTCACAGCAACTCCCCTCCGGAAACCCCGAGCAAGCAGGACAATGTCACCAACACCCACAGAGCACAAATGCCCCGAGGCCAGCAAGGCACAGGACAGCCAGGCGTCTGACCCAGGAGGGATGGCTGAGGGAGGCTGGGCTACCAAGCGGCCAGCGCGGCAGGACCATGCCACAGGACTGGCCAACCCCCGCCCCCCAAATGGGGCCAACACCATCCCCCATGCCCCAGGAGGCCGGCGTCCCCATCGGCCGGACTGGGGACCAGCCCGTAAGCTCCCCCCAAACACCACCACAGCGGGCCCGACCCCACTCCAGCGCCACCGCCGGACACCCTAGGGACCCCCATGTCCAAAGAAGGCGGCAACAAGGCACAGAGGCCCCACAGTGGAGCAGACATAGCCAAGAGGCACTGTCCCCTCAATGAAGCACCTCCTGACCAGCACACACACCCATTCCACTCCCTCCCTCATGCTCTCATACACACTCCCTTGCACCCACGCGCACTCACTCACTCACTCACTCACTCACTCTTGCTTACCCTCTCCCCCACACAATCCCACACTCGCACTCAGGGACCCACCCACTCTCTCCCACTCCTGTACCCACTCAATCTCGCTCCCACTCACACTCACCCTCAGTCACCCGCACTCACTCACGTTCACCCATACACACAGGCTCACTCGCACTCTAACCTACTCACATCCACTCATGCTCTCCCCTACTCACTCACCTACACTCATTCACCCTTATTATTTAGGGTGGCCGTGGTGCAGATCAGAATCAGAATCAGAATCAGAATCAGCTTTATTGGCCAAGTATGCACAACACATACAAGGAATTTGACTTTGGCTAAAAACTTGCTCTCGTTGTTCAGGTGAAGGATTTAAATAAGGATTCAATGACAACCAGAGTATGTACAGTAAATTACAGTCTGTCCACGTTTCTATAAAAGGATGCAAATATATACAGGGATATATGCAGTTATTTACTCGGACTAACCACACTTTGCAGAAATATATGAAAAAATATACAATCACACAGTATTTCAATGTGGACTCAGATTCAGTGATATAATGTGAATGAAGTAAAAAGCAGTGTGAGAGTTATGTGCAATGTAATAATGGATGAAAAGTCATGAGTACAGCAACAGGTAGGACTAGGTGAATGTTAGGAGTTCATCAGAGTGATGGCTTGAGGAAAGAAACTGTTCCTGTGACGGGTGGTTTTGACCTTCAGTGATCTGTAACGACGACCAGAAGATAGAAGTTCAAACAGTTTGTGGCCGGGGTGTGATGGGTCAGCACAGATGTTTCCCGCCCGTTTCCTGGTTATGGACCGATATAAGTTCTCAATGGAGGGTAGGTCGGTACCAATGATCCTCTCCGCAGACTTAATGATCCGCTGCAGTCTGGTCTTGTCCTGTTTAGTGGCAGATCCAAACCAGACAGTGATGGAAAAGCAGAGGACAGATTGGATGATGGCGGTGTAGAAGACAACCAGCAGCTCCTGAGGCAAATCAAACTTCTTGAGCTGACGCAGAAAAAACAACCTCTGCTGGGCCTTTTTCCGGACAGTGTCAATATGGGAGGACCACTTCAGGTTCCGGGAGATTGTGGTACCCAGAAACTTGAAGGAGTCCACAGTGGACACTGTGCTGTTGAGGATGGTGAGTGGGGGGAATGAAGGGGGGTGTCGCCTGAAATCCACAGTCATCTCCACCGTTTTGGCTGGGTTAAGTTCAAGATGGTTCTGGCTGCACCAGAGGATCAGCTGCTCCACCTCCCGCCTGTATGCAGACTCATCATCATCCCGGATCAAACCGATGACTGTGGTGTCGTCCGCAAACTTCAGGAGCTTCACCGAAGGGTCCTCTGAGGTGCAGTCGTTGGAGTAGAGGGAGAAGAGCAGTGGGGAAAGGACACATCCTTGGGGGGCGCCAGTACTAATTTTTCGGGAGCTGGATGTAAATCTCCCTAGCTTCACCTGTTGCCACCTGTCAGTCAGAAAGCTGGAGATCCACTGGCAGGTGGAGGGGGGCACCTTGAGCTGGAGGAGTTTCTGATGAAGAATGCCTGGGATGATGGTGTTGAACGCTGAGCTGAAGTCGACAAACAGGATCCTGGCGTACGTCCCTGGGGAGTCGAGGTGTTGCAGGATGTAATGTAGTCCCATATTCACTGCATCATCCACTGACCTGTTTGACCGGTAGGCAAACTGCAGTGGGTCCATCAGGGGGCCTGTGATGACCTTCAGGTGGCTCAGCACCAATCTCTCCAAGGATTTCATGACCACAGAGGTCAGGGCAACAGGTCTGTAGTTGTTTAATCCTGTAATAGAGGGTTTCTTGGGAACTGGAATGATGATGGAGCGTTTGAAGCAGGAAGGCACTTCATGCAGCTCCAGTGATCTGTTAAAGATCCGGGTGAAGATGGGGGCCAACTCGTTGGAGCAGACTCTCAGGCAGGACGGAGACACACCATCAGGTCCTGCAGCCTTCTTGATCTTTTGTCTCTGAAAGACCCGGCGCACCTCCTCTTCACAGATCATTAGTGCTGGTGGGAGGTCAGAGTGGAGGAGGGATGGAGTTCCTGGGGCTGCAGATAATCCTTTTGTGTGGGTGGGAGGTGAGAACTGTAGGTTCTTTTCAAACCTGCAGTAAAAGCTGTTTAGGTCATTAGCCAGCTGGAGGTTTTCCGCAGGGTGGGGGGATGGTCTCCTGTAGTTGGTGATATTCCGTAGGCCTCTCCAGACAGAAGCAGAGTTGTTAGCTGAGAAGTTTTTTTGTAACTTCACACTGTAGCTCTCACTCAGATGTAGTGAGAATGAATGCGCAGCAGCGGCCGGGGAGACCGTCAGCGCAGGTGTAGCCACCCTGATACAGGGACTCATGAAAGGTAAGTCAGAGATATTTAGCGAACCACAGAGAGCTTGTTCAGTATCTAATCATGGGTTTCCTAGTGGGGTTGATTTTGTCCATTTGGAAACAAACTGCAGTCTATTGGCTAAGAAGTAATTTAAAAAAAAATTGGTCAATCTAAATCTCTGCACTCTTGCTTTTTGAAGAGTTTTTAAACTGTTCCGTGATGGTTTATCCTTCCATAAAATTTAACTTACATTTAAGTCTATAGACTTCAACCAGGCCATAGATGGTTGGATAGGAATCATTGAAAATAAATAGTTGATTTTTGGAAGGACCATCATTTTAACAGTTGTGACTCTTCCCATTAGTGATATAGGCAATGTGCCATGGCGTGGGATGGGTCTCATGTCCTCATCCTAATTTGTAATTCTAGCGTCTTGTTTTTTGGATGTGAGACTCAGCCCTCGCCCTAAGTTCATTTTTGGCATTTTCTGTATTTCATTCTGGTTGTTATTATGATCCTGGGTTGACATTATTACCTCCGCCAGGCCGAAAAGGCCAGGAGGAGGTTATGTTTTTGCCGGGGTTTGTCTGTGTGTTTGTTTGTCTGTCTGTCTGTCTGTCTGTTGGTTAGCAAGATAACTCAAAAAGTCTTGGACGGATTTCCATGAAACTTTCAGGCGTTGTTGGAAATGGTACAAGGAAGAACTGATTAAATTTTGGGGATGATCCGGATCACCGTCTGGATACAGGAATTTTTTAAAGCATTCTTTAACACTGTGACATACGGCTATTTTCAACATGTGCGCAGGCGCAATGGAGGGCGCTGGTCATCATGTCTGACCAATATAAACTCCGCCTTCTTCAACGTTTTAGGCACAAAAGCACGCGGAAAACACCGTGCCTGTGTTTGCGCGACGCTGCAAAAGCTGAGACGGGCAGCTGTCCGCCGCCGGATTATTTGGCAGAAATTCCCCGGGCAGCCATAGGCGCTGCGCAAAAACGAGCTGCTCGGCAGCGTGCTGTGTGCCTGTGTTTGCGCAACGCTGCAAAAGCTCAGACGGCCAGCTGTCCGCCGCTGGATTATTTGGCAGAAATTCCCCGGTCAGCCATAGTAGCTCCGCAAAAAGAAGCTCTCTGCCGGGCAAGTTTCCAAATCATCTTTGGCCGCGGAGCGCAACCCCAATAAAGATAAAGATTACATGTACCACGAAGGTCGAGTGCAAGCAAGATGTTTGTGTCTGTGAACATTCCGTCTTTTGGCGAGTTGATACGTAACGATGTTTACAGTTTGATGAGAAGGTTGCTGCCATGTAACAATCATCTTATATCACCAATTGTCAGCTCGTCACTCACACTTCACTCCAGCATTTGGAAGTGGTGCCGTTCCATTTTATACTGAGTCCAATATTGTATGTTATTGTTGTTACAAGACCGCCGACTGTCTGCTGATCTGTATATACTGTAGCGAACTCAATAGGAGCACCCTACTTGGCTTGCCAAGTGGGTTGACCCTATTGGCAACACAGGTACAGTGCAGGTCTCTGGAGCGGGAGGCATGAGTTCGAACCTCCCGGTGGGACGTTGTCAGTTGGCGCGCACGTTACAATACTTTTATTTATTTTCTACTCCTTTTAGTTCTGCATTTAATATGAACCCTGAGTTTCAAATAAACGTTTGAATTTTGAATAAAACCCACGCCAACCCGTCTACCTAATTGGCATCCGTCAGTGAAGCCCTCAGTGCTGCTTTCAGTGATCTAAAACGCTTACATAACCCATTGGCCTGTGGGTTGTACGCAGTTGTGTCATGACTTCTTTTGTTTTTTCTTTTGAATTCTTGGATGGAACATGGGTGGCCAATATAAGCTGCGGATTAAGCCATCACATATTTCGGATAACTTATGTTGAACTGTATAATCAGAGGAGCTATTGTCTAATTTGACCTTGTTGGATTTTATTACCCCCTTTGTTATATTATTCACTTTCTTTTAACCTGTACTCTTAATCTATTCGAAATAAAGATTAATTCATTCATTCGTTCAATTGCAACGCCCCCAGCCTGGGAGTTTGCAGATGCAGGACATGGACACAACACCAACACTTCAGTTTATTACCTCCGCCAAGGAGGTAATACTTTTACTACTGAACCACTAATCCTATCATTGTGAATCCAATTGCTACTCAGATGTTTTCATGGTCAAGGAATCTGACAACGTACACACAAACACTGTATGGGGGGAACTGTGGCGCTTGGCGGAGGTCTGCGCTCTCCGAGTGCTTTTCTAGTTTTTATTCTGTTGTGTACATTCTTTTCTCTGTGGATTAGTCTCTTAGTTATCAATATTATTAACTACTGCATGCCCGTAGAAAGCAAGTATCCATGTTTGAAACAGGTAGGCCAGTTAGGCTTTACAGGCCCAAATGTAGGCTGTGTTTGAAAGTGGGACAGAGAGGCTGGGAAGGTCACACCCATGAACATGATATTTTACAGCTCCACTTGTCTACTCTAAAGAACAGCAGGACTTAGCAGGACTTGAGCCAACCATCAGCTCCCTCATCAAAAAGGCTCAGCAGAGGATGTTCTTCCTGCGGCAGCTGAGGAAGCTCAAGCTACCCACCAAGATGTTAGTGCAGTTCTACACAGCCATCATCGAGTCCATCCTCACCACCTCCATAACCGTGTGGTATGCAGGAGCCACTGCCAGGGACAGACTAAGGCTGCAGCGCGTCGTGCGCACTGCTGAGAAGGTGATCGGCTGCAAGCTCCCATCTCTCCAGGATCTGTACATCTCCAGGACCCGGAGGCGTGCTGGCCGGATCATAGCCGATCCTTCACACCCTGGTCACGTACTGTTTGCCCCTCTCCCCTCAGGTAGAAGACTTCGGTCCATTCAGACTAAAACCTCCCGTCACATGAACAGCTTCTTCCCCTCTGCCATCAGACTGCTGAACACTAAGTGACTTATTGACTCTCGTGCACTATATACAGCAGCTCAACCAGACTCATGTCAATCATCACTGTTTTCTTCCTGCATTACCGACTGCACTATATGGTTGTCCACATTATCTGCTGCTGGCTAATATATTTAAACTGCTGACTAGAATTATTCATTCTTATTCTACACTTTATTGCATGTATAGTTTATTTCTTTTATTTTATGATGTTTAATGTTGCAGCATTGCACCGAGACAAATTCCTAGTTTGTGTACTACATGAACAATGGCAATAAATCTGATTCTGATTCTGATTCTGATTCTGACTTAACAGAGTGTTGTCTATAGTTTGAGAGATATGAGATAAAATGCCAACTACAGAGGACAAAGATGAATTTCCGGGTTTTAGGAGCTTAGGCAAATAGCTAATTAGCCAATCAATTTATCTCCCTGCCTATAAAGTGGTGGATGGCAGTGTGACCAGGTCGACACTGCAAGTAGTGGAGTTTAATTATCTAAAGGCTTATGAAATATTAAGAAACTGTAAATTCAAGTAATTTCAAGGTTTTGGAAAGTCTTTGTAATGAATACAATTTCATGGAATTTGCAGAATAAGTCCGGCAGCCCTAACATAAACATCAGCGTAAATGTCAATCAATCAATCAATCAATCTTTATTTCGGATAGATTAAAAGTACAGATTAAAAGAAACAGAATAATATAACAAAGGGGGAAAGAAAATCCAACAAGGTCAAATTAGACAATAACTCCTCTGATTATACAGTTCAACATAAGTTATCCTAAATGGGTGATGGCTGAAGCCGCAGCTTATATTGCCCACCCATATTCCATCCAAGAATTCAAAAGAAAAACAAACAAGCACGATTACAATTCAGAACAAAGCTAAGACAAAATGTGACAAAAAAAACTAAGCAACAACACAACGTAGACTGGATATGACAATCCTTATGTGATTTTACATGTCATCTTGTATATATGTTTGGAGTATTTCTTCCTTTAGTTTTTGTTTAAATTGTCCAAGCGTTGTACATGATTTTAATTCAGGTCCAAAATCGTTCCATAATCTGACTCCTTGCACTGAAACACAGTGTTGCTTGGTGGTAGTTCTCACTGAAGGTTTTTGAAATATACATGTTCCTCTGAAATGATATTGTTTCTCCCTTATTTGGAACAACCTTTGGATATTTGCGGGCAGTGATAGATTCTTCACTTTAAACATTATTACTGCAGTTTTAAAGTCAACCAGATCTTTCAACTTGAGAGCTTTTAATTTAAGAAAAAGTGGGTTTGTTGGTTCCCTGTAAGCAGCTTTGTTTATTATTCTAATAGCTCTCTTCTGAAGCATAAAGACTGGATATATGTTTGTTTTATATGTATTTCCCCATACTTCAGTACAATATGTCATGTATGGGAGTATTAATGAATTATACAAGGTACATAGTGTGGGTTGATTCAGCAAATATTTCACTCTGTGTAGTATTGCAATTGATTTGGATATTTTACCTTTAATATAATTAATATGTGACTTCCAACACAGTTTATTATCAATTATTACACCAAGAAATTTAGTTTCGGATACCCTTTCAATCTCTACACCATTTACACTGAGTTTAGATACTAAGTTGTTGTGATGGTTGTTAAAAACTATAAATTTTGTCTTACTTAAATTGAGCGTTAATTTGTTTGAATCAAACCACAGTTTAAGCTTTCCTAATTCCTTTCCGAGTGTATCCAAAAGTTGTTCCAAATTGCTTCCACTGCATAATAAATTAGTGTCATTGGCAAACAATATTAAATCCATTTTTTCTGAAACTTTACATATATCATTTATATACATACTGAATAACAATGGCCCCAAAACTGAACCCTGTGGGGCTCCACAAGTAACCTTCAGTAACTGTGAGTTTTTGTTACCAACACATACATACTGATATCTATTCTTTAAGTAACTACATAACCAGGACAGTGCTACTCCCCTAATACCACAATTTTGTAGTTTCTTTAATAATAAATTATGATCCACTGTATCAAATGCTTTTTTAAGATCCAGGAATACCCCAACTGAATACTCTTTATTTTCAACGGCAGTTGATATTTTTTTTCTATAAATTCCATTAGAGCAAATGCAGTTGTCCTCTTGTGTCTGAACCCATATTGCTACTCACACAATAAATTATTCTTCAGTATGAAGTTGTCAATTCTCTCATAGAATATTTTTTCAAGTATCTTGGAAAATTGCGGCAATAGTGAAATTGGTCTATAGTTTGAAAGTTCCCCTCTGTCACCCGTCTTGTATATCGGAATTACTTTAGCTATTTTCATTGCATTGGGAAATATACCTGTTTGGAGAGACAGGTTACAGATATATGTCAGTGGTTTCACTAAGCATTCAATAATAGTTTTGACTAAGAGCATGTCAATACCATCACAGTCCGTAGATGTTTTACTTTTAAACGATTTAACAATTTCAATGACCTCTCTCTCGTCTGTGTTCTTTATGAAAATGGAGTCTTTTATAGCAGTGTTTTTGCTTATTGTATCACCTATGGGTGCTGTAATGGGTATTTCTCGAGCCAAATTAGGACCAATGTTAACAAAAAAGTTATTAAATTCATCTGCAGGTGAAGCTGCATTCACACTCTGAGTCGTTTTATTATTTTTTGAAAAATTGGTTTGGTAGCTTGTATTTCTGTTTTTATTTCCAAGAATATTGTTAACTATTGTCCATGTATTTTTAATATTGTCTCTGTTTTTCTCCAGTTCTTTACTGTAACAGTCTCTTTTACTACATCTTATTATATATGTTAACTTATTTTTGTATGTTTTATACCGCTGCTCAGCTTCTTTTGTCCTTTTCTTTAGAAAAGCTTTATATAATAAATTTTTCTTTTTACACGCCTTTTGTAATCCTTTGGTTAACGATGGCTTATCGGCAAATTTATGTTTAAGCTTTTTCTTTACTAATGGACAATTTTTTTTTCATAAAGAGTGGTTACAATGTTTATAAATGTGTCATAGGCTTCATTTACATCTGATACATAGACTTTTGTCCAGTCTTGCTTCAGCAAGTCTTCTTCAAAAGAACTGATTGCATTTTGTGATTTGTATCTGAACGATTTTAAAAATTTTTCTGTATTGGCCCCCATGTGGCCATGGATAAGTGCAAAGGTTGGCAAATGGTCACTTATATCATTTATCAATAATCCACTTTCTATTTTCTTATCAATAATATTAACAAACAGGTTGTCAATAAGTGTAGCAGTGTGAACTGTGATTCTACTGGGATGTGTTATTGTGGGATATAGACTCATGCTGTACATAGAATTCATGAACTCTGTAATTACATTTTGTTGATATGGATTTAGTAAATCAATATTGAAATCTCCACAAATTACTACCATTTTCTTACTAGTAATATTATTGTACAGCTCGACTAATTTATCTTTGAATATCTCAATGCAAGTTCCCGGCATTCTATATATTCAACTTATAATTAGATTTTTTGTTTTATCTTGGTCAATCTCAACAGTAACACATTCCAAAATCCCTGGTAGTGCAAAGGACATTCCATTTACAAGCTTACACCTATACAGGTCATCAATATACAGTGCAACACCACCTCCCTTTTTTTGAGATCTGTTAATATGAAACATGTGATATCCCTCTATTGCCATCAGGGGAGCCTGCTCTTCATTAAGCCAAGTTTCAGAGACTGCGATAGCTGTAAATTTTCTGTCTAGCTGTTTTAAATAGTCCTGAATCTGTGGAAAGTTTTTGTTAAGACTTCTGCTGTTGAAGTGTATTATTGATAGTTTATCATCTAGTTGCACTTGACTTTTGAATTGCTTTTCAGTGTAATATTCACAATGATTATGAATATTATTGAAAAAGTGGTTATCAGGATCAATATCATTTTCCATCTCTTGTAGTTTATGTTCAGCATAATGGCATATTTTCAGAGTTTGAATTTCCTCACTCTGTGTCAAATGACTTCCTCCAACTGGGGATAATTGATGTCTACTCAAGTCAGTCATAAGTTTTTTTGTTTGTTTTGTTTATTTATTTATTTTTTTTTAAAGTACATTGACATGGTATGTCAAAAGAACTATTCTTGCCGTGTGTGGATATGGATTTTTATAGTCTCTTAATTTTCTTAATCAGTGTTCATCTGTATCTATTTAAGTCAGTAGCATCCCTGATTATTATACTCTTTGCTTCCTCAGGTGTTCCATTTAGTTTGATCCAAACTCTACAATTTCTTGTCCATGTTGCCTGTATCTTATTTTGTCTTTTCAGCATCCGTGCTTGCCGTGCTATTTCAGCATTAGTTTTTGTTAGGTGTACATTTAGGTAAACTTCTGTTCCCTGTAGCTTTCTGGCCTGCCTCAGTATGTCATTCTTTACCCTTCTGTTCACAAAGCGCATCACAATTGATTTCTTTGTTTTATTATCTTTTCTGGGTAAAGCATGACAGGCTGAAATTACATTTGCGTCGACCTTTATATCTCTACTATCAAGGAACTGAAGCACCTGGTTTTCCAGGGAGACTGATTCACTCAGGGGAGCATCCTCTCCTCTCAATCCTGCTGTAGCATGAGCATATGATTGATATTTAATGTCTAGTCCACTTTTAATTAAATCATCCATACGAGAATATTGTTCAAGATCCTCAGAACTCAGAACTCAGAAAAGGATTTATTGCCAAGTACATTAACAGTAAACAACTGATAGCATACGAGGGATTTGACTTGACACAGAAAATGACCTGCATTTCCGGTGACATGGCAGCGTCGAAACGCGCCTGTCATCAGATGGGTACAGGATGCATAGGGAAGAAAAGGATAACACAATAGGAAAGAGCAAAAAACCATTGATTGTCAGAATACCGGTCATATATGATCAATATTATGATTACAAGAAAAAAAGCCCTCAATGCACAATTAGCAGACAAGAATGTACACAAAGACACAAAGGGAGCAGTGAGTGAATGATCTTCTCATCAGTTTATTGAGTCAGTGTGGGTGTAGTGTTGAGTGGAGGTGTTTATATCAGTTAAGAACAACAGAGTCTCTTCGGCAGGAGATGTTTTGTCTAGCGGCTGGCATTTGTCCTTGAGCCAGGCAGCTGGCTGTCCATAGAGTCAATGCAGCTCAAATGTTTTGGAAAAAACAAAAAACTGCAGATAATCTGGAGGACATTGTGTGAGGGCAGGTCAGATTAGTCGAATAGTACTGATCCCAGAGAAAAAAAAACTTTATATTCTCTTACAGATTCAGTACTTTAATCCTTCAGTGCTGGACGTTGAATTCTTCATGGACGGCTCTCAGCGTGATCATGATGTAATCCATTTTCCTAGACAGTTCTCCATTAGCCGCTGTCAGAGTCCTCCCCATTTGTTCAATTTGATGGTTAAGCCTCGCCTGGCCAGCATTTTGATAGGCTACGTCCATCTTCATCAATTTACGGTACACCAGGACAATCCCAGATCCAATCAGAACGATCCCGATGACCATTGCTACGAAGATGTATAAATCTTCGACATCTTCGATAGAGAGATCAGACAGGCACAAGAGTTTCCAATTACTTGTGTCCCTCAAATAGCCCGCAGCCACAGTTCCTGCGGGGCAAACTACCTCCCCCGGGGCACTTTTCCTCGTTGAAAAAATAGTGTCAATTGCGTTCAAAGCCCAGCTTATTAAATCCATAATTTCGTTCGATAATCAGCAGTAGAGACACGCAGACAGACTATAGCAAGCTGGGATCCAGTCAGTTAGGGGAGGAAGGAGATAAAAAGTCAGAGCTGGAGAGAAGGAAAAAAGCGTCTGCTCTCTTTGGGAGGCGGAAGTGAAGAGGCGTCACTCCAAGTCTGTAATTTTTTTGTCTTTTTCCTTAATTGTTAATTTTAATTCTCGGACTTCTTCCATTAGCTCTATTATTTTAGCCTGCTGACTAACCACTTTGGTCAGTTCTTCTGACAAGAAGTTCAGAGATTTTTTGATCTCTTCCATTTCCTCCTTCTTTGGTGGCATTTTTACTGACCTGTGGTTAGTAAAACAATCTCTGCTGGTGTCGCCGGTATCCGATCCGACCAACCTCGAATCCAGCTGGGCCTCAGCAGCCCCCTCCGCTGCTAGTCCCGCTGCTTACCGCCGCCGTAACTGAGCTCCTGTCCAGCCGGGGTACCGGAAGCTCCTCCACCGAGTCCCGCCGCCCACCGCCGCTGTAGCTGAGCTCTGATCCTGCTTCTGTCCAGCTGGGGTCCCGGTAGATCCTCTGCTGAGCCCCGCCACCTACCACCGTCTGCCTCAGTAGTTCCTTCCTTCCTCCTACATATATAAATGTAGAATATAATGCAGAAATTTACAGATATAAGGTTCATTTAACAATTTTATTGCAACAGCAATATAAAATATTAATAAAAGTCATGAACATAAATACTTGAAAAGAAGTGCTTGTAAAATGATAATAAAATAGAATGAGCAAATAAAATTTTAAAAAAGGATTTTTTTTTCAATTATAATAAAAATAACGAATGCAAAATTAATTAAATTTCTTAATTTACTGAGGAGTCGGAGTAATCCAGGCGGGTAAGTATGCTGTATGAAAGCTCAGTCAAGTCAACTGGATTCAAATACTTTTTACTTCTGAAATGTTTCATCGTTCATCCAAATTCTATGGTAATACCAAGCAGCATATACTGTATGTGTAATTTTTTCCCCACAATACAGTGATTTTTTAATTTAATTTTATTATTTATTTATTTTTCTCAGACCGGAAGCTACGGAGGGTGACAATATGTACGGGTACATAATCATACCATGTAGGATAACTAAGTAGACGGTTATGCTGTTTCATTCCATCTAGCTACAATGCTCCGCACTGTGTGTTTATATATTTATATAGTGTTTATATATTTATTCCATCTAGCTACAATGCTCCACACTATGTGTGGAGCACTGTGTGTGTTTATATATTTACATATTTATTCCATCTAGCTACAATGCTCCGCACTGTGTGTTTATACAGTATATTCATATATTTATTCCATCTAACTACAATGCTCCGCACTGTGTTTATATATTTATATATTTATTCCATCTAGCTACAATGCTCCGCACTGTGTGTCTATATATTTATGTTTATATGTATATATGTATACTCGCTGCTCCTGTTTTTTCTTGCCTTCTGATTGTTGCTCTGAGTGTTGCTATCCCTGTGCTGTTGCAATCCTGGAATTTCCTCATTGTGAACTCAGAACTCAGAAAAGATTTATTGCCAAGTACATTCACAGTAAACAACTGATAAACATAGGAGGGATTTGACTTGACACTGAAAACGACATAGTTGACATTTTCAGTGACGCGGCAGCGTCAGTGACGCGCCTGTCAGCAGATGGGGAACAGGAAGCATGAGGGAGGAAGGGATAAACACAATAGGAGAGAGAAAAAAAGCATTGTTTGTCAGAATACAGGTCATAAATGATCAATATTATGATTACAAGAAAAAAAGCTCTCAATGCACAAGTAGCAGACAATAGAATCTATATGAGGACACAAAGAGAGCAGTGAATGAATAATCTTCTCATCAGTATAGTGAGTCAGTGTGAGTGAGGTGTTGAGTGAGGGTGTTTATATCAGTTAAGAACAACAAAGTCTCTTCAGCAGGAGATGTTATGTCTACCATCTGGCAAAGGCTTGTGTCCTTGCATAGCAGATGGTATAGTTTGCCAGACAGCTGGCTGTCCTTGAGAGTCAATGCTGCTCACATGTTTTGAAAACAAAAACTGCAGATAATCTGGAGGACTGTGACTGTGAGGGCAGGTCGAATGAGTCGAATAGTACTGACTTCAGAGAAAAAAACTTTATATTCTCTTACAGATTCAGTACTTAAATCCTTCATTGCTGGACGTTGAAATCATCATGGACGACTCTCAGCGTGATCATGATGTAATCCATTTTCCTAGACAGTTCTCCATTAGCCGCTGTCAGAGTCCTGCCCAATTGGTCAATTTGATGGTTAAGCCTCGCCGGGTCAGCATTTTGATAGGCTCCGTCCATCTTCTTCAACTTACAGTACCCCAGAACAATCCCAGATCCAATCAGTAGAATTCCGATGACCATTGCTACGAAGAGGTATAAATCTTCAACATCTTCGATAGAGAGATCACACAGGCACAAGAGTTTCCAATTACTTGTGTCCTTCAAATAGCCCGCGGCCGCAGTTCCTGCGGGGCAAACTGGCTCCCCCGGGCCACTTTTCCTCGTTGAAAAAATAGTGTCAATTGCGTTCAAAGCCCAGTTTATTAAATCCATAATTTCGTTTGATAATCAGCAGTAGAGACACGCAGACAGACAATAGCAAGCTGGGATCCAGTCAGTTAGGGGAGGAGAGAGATAAAGAGCCGGAGCTGGAGAAAAAGCGTCTGCTCTCTTTGGGAGGCGGAAGTGAAATTGTGGGACTAATAAAGGCTTATCTTATCTTATTTTTACACTATTATTTCACTATTCACTATTATTTCACTATTATTTCACAAACTTAAATAATGCTCATTTTGTTTATTTTTTCAAAATTATGCTGCTTAGTATTACCGCTGGCGGGGAGTCGGTGAGTGATTGACAGGGGAAATGCAGCATGAATGAGGCTTGGATGAGCATGAATGAGGCTGCGCAGTGAGTCTTTGGCTCTGACATCTGATCGGCTGCCATAATCATGTGACACGGCAGATCGTCTGTTATGCCCTGGCTGGTTTTTCACCGGTTTTCACGAATAACTTTAATGCATACAACTAAAAAAATAAATAAAAAAAAAAAAAAATCCATAACTTTAATGCGTAAAACTCTCAGAAGTGAAAACAAATTGCACATTTTTTTTTAATCAACACAGTGGTATCGCAATATTTTTAAAAGTACTGACACAAAATTATCGACAACCTAGCAAGGAACGGTTCTCCAACAGTTAGCTCCATTGGCTAATAACTACCGAGCATGGCTTCGCCTATGATTAAAACGGCGACGCAGCAGGTAAAAGGTGATCAGGCAAAATGAATTAGAAACAGGGCTGTAAAACAAATAACAGTCAAGAAGTGGCAATACCAAAGTATCGACTACCTGTATCGATACCTAGCAGCCCCATGTGGAATGGTGAGGGCACTACATCAGAATAATAACAGCGGTAGAAGTGAAAACTTTTATTAAAAATAATTACATATTTTTAAATGAATTAAGTGAAACAGGGTGGTAAAACAAAACAAAAAGTATCAATATCAAAATATCAACTACATGCATCGAAGTATCAATACCTAGCAGACCCGTGTGGAATAGTGTGTTAAGCTGGATTCATGCTGCATCTCTGCTGTCCGCTTACATGTAACCGGAAACGTCGTGTGACGAAATTTACATCATTGTCTCCACTCCGCTAGTGTCCGCAGTGCTCAACTGCGGATGACCACTTGGAGCCCAAATTTTGTGACCCCGCCGCCTGCCCACGACCTGAGCGTGTTGAAAAACGCATGCGCAAGACTGAACTTTCCATTCACAAGGTGGCGATATCGGCACAGCATACCAACACAAAGTAGACTTAGAAGACAGCGAGGAAGCGGAAGATTAGAATAAACATACATGAATCATACATAAATACTTCAGCAGCAGCGACAGCAGCATCTTTGTGGAAAAGGAGTGAAAACCGGGAAGTCAAGGAGCAGAAAGCAAGCAGTGTTTCTTCGTTGGTGAAAGTCCTGGCATGTCAGTGCATTGGCGTTACCTATCGGGCAGGAGTGAAACTCCAAATGATGGTTGTGTGTGCATGCCTCTACCGCTTGGCCTGGGTTGATGAAAAAAGCGAGCATGAACAGCGCCACATGCATGCCGGGCTCATCCAAAGCGCACGTGGACCAAAGCGGTCTAGAGGGGAAATGCAGCATGAATAAGGCTTAAGGCCCCGCGTGGAATGGTGAGGGCACTACATCAGAATAATAACAGCGGTAGAAGTGAAAATTTTTGTTAATAATAATTACATGTTTTTTCTGAACACCTCCATACTCAGGGATGTGTTATGTTCATAACTTATGCTAATAAGAATCAGGCTGAAGGTTTAGTTGAACATGACTTTATTAATAGAACCACACGGTAACACAGGTGCTCCGTATAGGCAGATGGTCGACAGTGAAACAGACAGTGTCCCTTCCGCCTATGCCTTTGATACCCCAGGGTGACGGCAGAACCGGAAGGGCGGAGCCGTCACCCCCAGTACACCCCAGGTACACCCAGTACCATATATGATACACAACACCCCCCCACCCCGTAGAAAATCCAAATCACACCAATTAGGCCCTCCCAAATTTAAACCTGACTCACACGCTAATAATAATATATGTATGTACACTACCGTTCAAAAGTTTGGGGTCACTTAGAAATTTCCTTATTTTTGAAAGAAAAGCACTGTTTTTTTCAATGAAGATAACTTTAAACTAATCAGAAATACACTCTAATATCTAATATGCACTGCTAATGTGGTAAATGACTATTCTAGCTGCAAATGTCTGGTTTTTGGGGCAATATCTACATAGATGTATAGAGGCCCATTTCCAGCAACTATCACTCCAGTGTTCTAATGGTACAATGTGTTTGCTCATTGCGTCAGAAGGCTAATGGATGATTAGAAAACCCTTGTGCAATCATGTTAGCACAGCTGAAAACAGTTTAGCTGGTTAGAGAAGCTATAAAACTGAACTTCCTTTGAGCAGGTTGAGTATCTGGAAAAAATTATTTCAAATACAAATCATTATTTCTAACCTTGTCAATGTCTTGACTATATTTTCTATTCATTTTACAAGTCATGGTGGTAAATAAGTGTGACTTTTCATGGAAAACACAAAATAATTGTCTGAGTGACCCCAAACTTTTGAACGGTAGTGTATAGGCACAACATAACTAAACTAGAGGGGACAGGAAGACTGCTCAGAACTCAGAACTCAGAAAAGATTTATTGCCAAGTACATTAACAGAGACTGATAACATACGAGGGATTTGACTTGACACAGAAAACGACCTGCATTTCCGGTGACATGGCAGCATCTGTGAACGCGCCTGTCATCAGATGGGTACAGGATGCATAGGGAAGAAACGGATAACACAATAGGAAAGAGCAAAAAAACATTGATTGTCAGAATACTGGTCATATATGATCAATATTATGATTACAAGAAAAAAAAGCCCTCAATGCACGGTTAGCAGACAAGAATGTACACAAGGACACAAAGAGAGCAGTGAGTGAGTGATCTTTTTCATCAGTTTTTGAGTCAGTGTGGGTGTAGTGTTGAGTGTAGGTGTTTGTATCAGTTAAGAACAACAAAGTCTCTTTGGCAGGAGATGTTTTGTCTTAGCTGCTGGCATTTGTCCTTGGGCCATGCAGCTGCCTGTCCGTGGAGTCAATGCAGCTCAAATGTTTTGAAAAACAAAAAACTGCAGATTATCTGGAGGACATTGTGTGAGGGGGGTCAGATTAGTCGAATAGTACTGATCCCAGAGAAAAAACTTTATATCCTCTTACAGATTCAGTACTTAATCCTTCAGTGCTGGACGTTGAATCCTTCATGGACGGCTCTCAGCGTGAGACCCGCCTCCACACGGCTAGGCGGGTTATTGGGCTGTCTGTAATCCTTCAAAGTCCACACAAAGAAAAAAAAAATAAAACAGCTATGTTCTTAATAACTAAAATAATCCTGGAACAATAGCATATACACCAACAAACTTTTCATCACATACAACAAAACAACAGTTAATATGTACATCTACACCCCGTTGTCAGCCCCCCTGCCAACACACCAACCCCACAACTTGGGTACTTCACACAATCACATTCACTTAACTGCAAATAAACAAACAGTGTTGAGGACTTTTTTTTTTTTAAATGGGGCAATAATACAATGGGTACATGTAAAGCATATTAACTATGTGACTTTTGGGCAATCAAACATATCAACACTCCTACCAAAACATGTTAATAGCCACCCCACAGACACCATACAGTCCCGATGGAAGGACCACCCCCTGGATTTCCGTCTGGCGGATCCCTCCCAGACTGTCTTCACCTCTTCGTCTCTGGGGATGAGCCACATCGGCATCTCTTCTCATCAACGTGCCATAACTCGGTGGGGTGTCTCCACGAGTCATCAGACAGCCCGAGATAGCCGTCCTCCTGGGCAGCCACCACCCGTAGCCGCCCTTGGTCATCTCATCATCTTCTCTTTGCATGGACCCCCCTCAGCCAAGCCTCCCCCCCGGGCCAAACCTCATCATCGACCCGTAGAGGAGCTCGACTCGGCTTCAAATGTCCACTGCTTTTCAACCGAGCTTCCTTTCCGGGTCGAATTGCTCCATCGACCCCCTGCGAAGCCCGACTCGGCCTCCAGTCCTCCTGTGCGGCACGTCTGTCCACCATGCCAGCCGGTCCTGCCCCACTCTCTTTCGTTTTGAACGCCAGCGAAGCCGTTGCAGCCCCATGCTTCTCAGTACCTCCCGGCTGAACTCCGAAAGCAGAGGGAGCTGTCCTCACAGCTCCACCCACCATCACGGGTGTTCCACCGTGCCATCCAGTTCCCACATCCAGGGCAACTTGGACACTGGCACCGGAACCCTCCCGCAATGGCCTTTTACGACACTGGTCCTGGTTATCTCCCAGAATACTAGGCCAGTCGCTGTCCCAAACCACATTGTCGTCCACGTACAGAACCGGTCAGTCCCACAAACCACAGCCCATCCATTCTTCTCTGACGCCACTGGTGATCATGAATCCCAGGCCGTAGAACATATCACATCCCATTATGTTCGACCCTTTGGCAGTCACCACGAATTGGACATTAGACATCACTGCCGACTTGTACCTTGCCGTCAACTCCAGTGAACCCATGATGGCTATCCTGTTTCCTCCATAGCCAAAGTATGCAGTCGACAGTCTCCTCATGCAGTAATGTGGGAAGAAACTCCTTACAGTAGGCAAGTTCAACACAAAAGCTGCTGCTCCCGTGTCCACCAACAATGGCACTTCCACGCCGTCCAGCAAAATGTTGCAGTAAATTCGCTCATCTGTGCTTGGGGAGACGGTATAAACAACCGTAGGAATTGTGGCTGGGGAATTCGCTCCACGTCGTCAGTCCCCTCGCTCAAAATTTTTGCAGGCCCCGGCGAAATGATGCAGGAGACCACACTTGCCACAGCATTTGCCTTTCGCCGGATACTGTCTTGCCTTATACCGGTGCCTGGTGGACCCACAGCCATAACATCTTGGCATACCCGGGGCAGACCTAATCTTTATAGCTGCAGTGTATTCCTCTTCTTCCACGCTGTCTTTGCTATCCAGGTCCACAGCCAGCGCCTTCAATCATGGTTCAGCATGCCCCAACATGGTTCTCTCACTGAGGTCCTCCGACAGTTTCTCAGCCGCTTCAAATTGCTGTGCTATCTCAACTGCCGGGGCTAATGTCAGTTCACCCGGTTTCCTCCCACAGGCCAAAAACATGCAGGTTAGGTTAATTGGAGACTCCAAAGTGGCCCTAGGTGTGAATGTGTGTGTGAATGGTTAAGGGATAGCACCGTACTGTGGCTGCTTCATCCATCCAGGTGGATGCCCTCAATTTCCCCTCTGGGGATCAATAAAGTATACAAAATAAAAAAAAAAAGAAGTCAGGAGCCTAGACCGTGCCACAGAACAAAGTGTATGGTCCACCAATTGATCACTGACTCTCTCTTCTTCAAAGGCTCCAAACTGGCACTCCCCTGCCAGCTGACGCAGGCCTGCAGCGTAATGCTGTAACGACTCTCCAGTCCGCTGGCGGTGCTGCTGAAACCTAATCCTCCAGACTATGACGTTTTCCGGAGCACGAAAATAGTGCGCCATTAGCCCGACCATGTCGTCAAAACTATCACATTCTCCCAATGTGCCGAGAATCTGTTGACCCTCCATGCCAAGATTATGGACCAAAATAACTTTCGCACGCAGTTTCTCTACTTCTCCGAGGTTCAGGGCCACCAAGTAATTTTGAAAAGCCACATACCACCTGGCCCAGGGGACCGGCTGCTCGCCCGGAACCTCCAAAAACGGCCAAACACCAGAAACAGCTCTCTCTATACCTTTATCCTCGTCGCCAAATGTTATGTCCATAACTCGTGCTAATAACCATCAGGCTGGAGGTGCAGTTGAACGTAACTTTATTAATAGAAGCACACGTAACACAGGTGCTCCATATAGATAGATGGTTGACGGCGCGGAGCCATCACCCCCAGTACAACCAGTACCATATTTGATACAGTACAGGATGCACACCCTTGTACCCTCAGGAAAGCATGTTTAAAATCTGAGGCCAGTCTGACAAATGGTTCAAGAGATATGCGTGAAACAGACAGACACACAAACACACAGAGATTTGCTGCATTTATAGATAGCTTATCATCTGTATGTGCCACGTTCTTATTTCCCCTCTGTTTTTTTTTTTTGGTGCATCCTCTGTGTGATTGTTTACTCAGCCCTGCCCGTCCTGTTCCCTGTAACTGTGCCCCGCTGCATCTGTTTGCCCTGATTATGTCACCTGTCCTGCATTGTGTCTGATTGCCCCTATGTGTATTTATACCTGCCCCAATCTGTGTGTTGGTCATGCTGCGTGATCAACATGCTTCTGTCTTTCTGTCCTGCTGTGACCTGACCTGTGTCTGCCTGTGTTTAGTAAGTTTTGTCACAGCCTATGTGCTGCCTGCTATTTTGTGTTTTGTATGAGTTGCACCCATTTGGCCAGCTCATGAATAAATCATGTCAAACTCTTAAGTACCGCATTTGGGCCTAATTTACCACCAACCGTGACAGTACGGCAATCATCATGGGCCCAGCGTACTTAGAGTTTCAGCAAATAGGTTTCAATGAAAGGGAACCCTGGGTGGCCCCCAATATCAAGGCCTATATCGAGGATGACTGTGCGTCCCGTTCGCCCGAGGAAGCCCTCCGCTGCCTGGAGTGCGCCAAGGAACTGGGTGAGGCATTTCCAGCTCTTCTACGGTTCCCAGTTCTGCCTGTCTGCATAAACTGAGCGTCGGCATGCAGATTATCTGCTGCAGGTTGATGGAGTCATTCCTGGCGGCAGGAGAGGCGCGGAAGGAGGAAGGACTGGATCCATCTGGGGGTGGGACTAAGTCCTCACCGCCACCGTGGGACACAGTGGCCCAGTTTCTCAACCCCGGCGAGGGAGCGTCAGACTTCCATTTCCTCCTTCAGCATGCCACCAGTGCATCATCATCAGGCATCCTCCCCCCATTTGACATGTCACAGCTTCTCCCGGGAGGACTCAGACGGCTCAGCGGCAGCAGAGCAGAAATTCAGGCAAGTACTTATTCATTTTTTTTATATCATGTAATGAAGGGACTTATCTGGTTCCCGATGGGGAGACTCAGTCATAGCTGTCTTCTGGTGCTGAGTGGTCTCCACCTTCCTCTGCAATAAACTCTGCTGCCCTTTCCATCCACCCATCCTCACCCACTCCTTCCCCTTCTGTGCTTGTTTGTTCGGAGTGTTTGCCAATACTGAATGGAAACCAAATCATCTGGGAGGAATCTGCTGTCCTGGAGGGCCCCCTAGCAACAGTTTCTTCCACATGGACACCACAGTGCCACCCAGCTCCAGAACCTGCACTGGCTCCTTTTCTACCTGCTCCAGCTGGTCACGAGGTGTGCTTTACAGCTCCAGCCGTCTTAGAGGTGCACACAAAAGCTCCAGCCACCCCTGAAGTTCATGTTACAGCTGAAGCCACCATAGAGGTGGCCATAACCGCACCGGCCGTACCTGAGGTGCACACAGTGGATCCAGCTGTCCCTGAGGTGCACGCAATGGCTCCAGTAGTCCCTGAGGTGCACGTATGGGCTTCCGCTGCCCCAAGGCACAGAATGCAGCTCCTGCTGTTTTCCCTGTACACACCTCTGTTCCTGTTCTGCAGGAGGAGCATGTTCCTGTTCAGCTCGAGGTCCACGCTCCAGATCCTGGGGTTCATCCTGAGGAGATCACCCCTGCAGCAGAAGATCAGGAGCTCAGGCAAGTACTTTTCTTTACTTTTATAACATCAATACTAGTAAAGTCTTGCCTAACTCCTAGTGTTTTTGTGACGCCTCACCATGCCCTTCTCCTGCGTTCGAGGTGACTACAACGGGGATGGTGTTCCAGGCGTTGGAGCCGGATGCTCCAACACCATACATCCAAGAGGTCGAGCACTCTGCTCCACCCACTGTCATTGTGCAAGAGGTTGAGCAGTCTGCTCCACCCGTTGTCGTTGTCCCAGAGGTCGAGCAGTCTGCTCCACCCTTCGTCATTGTCCAAGAGGTCGAGCAGTCCACTCCACCCGTCATCGTCGTCCAAGAGGTCAAGCAGTCCGCTCCACCCATTGTTGTCAAAGAGGCCGACATGCCTCCAACCATAGCCCAAGAGGCCGGGGTTCAGTGTGAAGCAGGCATGGGTCACAAAGCATAGGGTTCCTCTGTGTTTGTTGGGTGAACTCTGTATTTCTGCGGCCTCTATTCCACCTTATTCTCCAGTTCGGTGGCCTATGGACATGGGCAGGCCGCCGGACTGGCCCTGCATTCTGGTCTGGGGGTCCTTGGACAGAGGCAGACCCCCCGACCCACGTTGTTCTCCGGTCCGAGGGCCAATGGACTTTGGTAGACTCCCTGACCCCATGGCATGTTACGATCCGATGGCCCATGGACTTGGGTAGACCACCCGGCCTGTTTTGTTTTAGGTCATGGGGCCTTGGACTTAATTTTGCCCATGATCGATGTTTGTTTTGGTCATGTTCTGTAGGGGGGTTACACTTTTGTTTGGCCCACCTGACCTTGTAACCTCACCACTCACCCGGAGGGTCTCTTTTTGGTTTCTTCTGTGTTGGTATTCCCCTGGGGTCGTCGGTTGGGGGTGGGGGTGTTACAGTTTGTTTCAGGCCTCCTGGCTTTATTTATTTTCATTTTGAGAGAAAAATGGTAACAAATTTGAATTAAAGGTCAACAGTTTTTGGGAATGGGTTTTGTTTTTCTTTCTGGTGTTACCCTGGGGTCGTCTGGAAGCCACCCCTTAAGAGGGGGGTACCGTCATGGTGTGGGATAGGTCTCATGTCCTCATCCTAATTTGTAATTCTAGTGGTCTTGTTTTTCTGGCATTGGAGTCAGCCCTTGCCCTCACTTTAAGTTCATTTTTGGAATTTTCTGTATTTCATTCTGGTTGTTATTATGATCCTGGGTTGCCATTATTATTATTTTTATTCTGTTGTGTACATTCTTTTCTCTGTGGGTTAGTCTCTTAGTTATCATTATTATTATTATTAATTATCATCTGTATGTGCCATGTTCTTGTTTCCCCTCTGATGGGTTTTTGTTTTTGGTGCATCCTCTGTGTGATTGTTTACTCTGCCTGTCCTGTTCTGTCTAACAGATGCCCACTACATCTGTTTGCCCTGATTACGTCACCTGTCCTGCATTGTGTCTGATTGCCCCTGTATGCATTTATGCCTGCCCCAATCTGTGTGTTATTATGATTGCTGTCCATCATGCTGCGTGATCAACACACTTCTGTTCGTCTTTCCTGCTCTGACCTGACCAAACCTGTACCTGCCTGTGTTTAGTAAGTTTTGTCACAGCCCCTGTGCTGCCTGTTATTTTGTGTTTTTTATGTTTCGTTTGAGCTGCGCCCATTTGGCCAGCTTGTGAATAAATCGTGCCGAACTCTAAGTACTGCATTTGGGTCCAATTTACCACCAACTATGACATAATGTCCTCCAGCGCATAAGGTCATCTTGTGTTGTTTTTATAAAGGGAAAGTGATTTAGTCACAGTAACTCTTAAGAGCCTGGGCAAAATATATATTCCAAAATATTTAATATTACCTGACTGTATTGGAATAGTGGATATATTTGAAAAATTACAATTTATTGGTAAGACTGTTGATTTACCCCAGTTAATAGAGTAATTTGATAGTGATGAAACTTTATCAATGAGCACCACTGTCTGAAGAGGCCTTTGTGAGTTTTCATGGAAAATTGATCATATTGTCAGTATAAAGACTTATCTTGTGTTCTTTTTCTCCAGTTTGGATACCTCTAATATCAACATTTTGTCATATGGCTGCTGCTAATGGTTCGATAAAGATGGTAAAAAGGGAGGGAGAGAGTGGACAACCCTGCCTGGTGCCTCTCTGGAGATTAAAGCTTCGAGAAGTTGGATCATTAGTTATGACAGATGCAGTAGGACAGCTACTGTATATAGTGTTTTAATCCAATTTATAAAAGATGAACCAAACTCAAACTTGCTTAACACCATAAAAAGAAATTTCCAATTAACACAGTTAAAGGCTTTCTCTGCATCCAGAGATAATATTGTGGTTTCTAAATTATAATCTTACAGTAGTCTATTAAATTAAACAGCCTGTGTGTATTATTAGCTGAGTGCCTACCCTTAATGCAACCTGTTTGATCTTGGTGTATAATTACACAGAGTTATCCTTTACAGTCTTTTGGCGAGAGCTTTGGAAATTATTTTAAGATCGACATTCATAAGTGAGATGGGACAGTAGCTGGATGCAAATGTAGGTTCTTTTTCAGGTTTAAGGAGCAGGGTAATGCTAGCCAAGTTCATATTTGGAGGAATTACATGATCTTTAATTTGGGTCACCATTTTAATGAAGGTAGGTGCCATCACAGGCCAGAATTCTTTATAGAATTCTGCTGGAAAACCATCTGGTCCTGGAGCATTGTTGTTTGGGATGTGCTGAAGTGCCTCCTGGAGTTCGGACATTAGAAGAGGTGCATCCAGAGCTGTAATCTGTTTATTATTTAATTGTGGTAAATTAATATTGTCCAGAAATTAATTTATTTCTAAGTCAGATGGATTAATCTGAGATGAATACAGGTTTCCATTAAACTATCTGAAGGAGTGAATCATTTCTTCAGGATCATGGGTGATCTTTCCAGTCGTATCCTTAATAAAGGGGATAGTGGTTTTTTTTCTCTATTCAATCAAAGTTGGTTAGAAAGATATTTCCCCAATTCATTACTGTGCTCAAACTTCTCCAGATGCAGTCTTTGTATTAAAAACGGTGTCCTTTTGTTTGTAATTTCTTTTAGTTCCAGCTTTAATTTTCTCCGATTGTTGAGTACCTGTTCCTGTGGAGAAACGGCACAAGTTATCCCAAGTAATTTAATTTTCTGTTCTAATTCCAGTACCAGTGATTTTTCTTTTTTCTTTTTATACAAACAGAAAGAGATTATTTTACCTCACATGACCACTTTTGCTGCTTCCCAGAGAACGTATGGTGATATTCCTCGCACTTCATTATATTCCAGATACGATTCCCACTCTTTATTAAAATAATCAATAAAATCTTTGCCTTTGAGTAGTGATGTATTAAATTTACAGTTCCTAGTTTTCCTTGTAGCTTTTTTATTTACCAATGTAAGAGACACTGGATGGTGATCACTGATAGCTTGATTTGAGCAAATTTCAGTGTCTGTGATATCCTTCACAATGAAGTTAATGGCTAAAAAAGTCTAAATGAGACTATGAACCATGCACTGGTGAGAAAAAGGTGTATTCCCTAAGAGTTGGGTGAAGAGAATGCCATTCATCGCCAAGACCAAAATCATTCATGTATTGTTTTAGAGTGTCAGTAGCCTGCCTGCCATTTCAAATAATTCCCCACTGTACTGAGCCTGTCAACTGCATGTTTTAATACCAGGTTGAAGTCTCCTCCTATTATGAACGTGGCGCCCAACTGCTCAGACAGAAAAGTGAAGAAAGTGTGAAAATAGAATGGGTCGTCAACATTTGGGCCGTAAACACTTGCAATACATAGATCCAGATTTTGAACTGAGAATTTTAATATTGTAAATCTACTGTACCTTCTGGATCTGCTATGGTGTTATTCACAACAAACCATATTCTGTTTACCAATATGGCTACCCCTCTTTGCTTGGAATTAAAGCAGGCTGAGTATATGTGGGGAAATTCAGGGGAGGTGAATGCATCTACAGACAACTTAGAAACATGTGTTTCTGTAATTAGAAAAAGTTTGCCTGTAGATCCTTCAGTCCATTAAAAACTTTTAGCCTGTTCTCCCTGGTACTGAGTCCACATACTGTACAATGCATCCGGAAAGTATTCACAGTGCTTTACTTTTTCCAACATTTTTTTATGTTACAGCCTTATTCTAAAAGGGATTAAATTCATTTTTTCCTCAAAATTCTACACACGGCACCCTAAAATGACAACATGAAAAAAAGTTTTATTGGAGATTTTTGCAAATTTATTAAAAATCAAAAACTAAAAAATCACATGTACATAAGTATTCATAGCCTTTGTGTCATAAACTCTCTGTGCGCTTTTCCACAGTGCACGGAGGAGGAGAAGGATGGAAGGATTTAAACGCTGGGTTCACCACACACACACATTTATTAATGTGACACAGTTCAAAAATGAAGACTTACAGGAAAGTAATGATGTACACACAAAGGCTGACGCAGGAGCGAACAGCAGGCAGACCACTGTGCACTGTGGCCACAGAAAAATAGCAAATAATATACAGTGGGGCAAAAAAATATTTAGTCAGCCACCAATTGTGCAAGTTCTCCCACTTAAAAGATGAGAGAGGTCTCCAATTTTCATCATAGGTATACTTCAACTATGAGAGACAAAATGAGAAAAAAAATCCAGAAAATCACAATGAAGGATTTTTAATGAATTAATTGGTAAATTCCTCAGTAAAATAAGTATTTGGTCAATAACAAAAGTTCATCTCAACACTTTGTTATATACCCTTTGTTGGCAATGACAGAGGTCAAACATTTTCTGTAAGTCTTCACAAGGTTTTCACACACTGTTGCTGGTATTTTGGCCCATTCCTCTGTGCAGATCTCCTCTAGAGCAGTGATGTTTTGGGGCTGTCGCTGGGAAACACGGACTTTCAACTCCCTCCAAAGATTTTCTATTAGGTTGAGATCTGGAGACTGGCTAGGCCACTCCAGGACCTTGAAATGCTTCTTACGAAGCCACTCCTTCGTTGCCCAGGCGGTGTGTTTGGGATCATTGTCATGCTGAAAGACCCAACCACGTTTCATCTTCAATGCCCTTACTGATGGAAGGAGGTTTTCACTCAAAATCTCACGATACATGGCCCCATTCATTCTTTCTTTTACACGGATCAGTCGTCCTGGTCCCTTTGCAGAAAAACAGCCCCAAAGCATGATGTTTCCACCCCCATGCTTCACAGTAGGTATGGTGTTCTTTCTCCTCCAAACATGACAAGTTGAGTTTTTACCAAAAAGTTCTATTTTGGTTTCATCTGACCATATGACATTCTCCCAATCCTCTTCTGGATCATCCAAATGCTCTCTAGCAAACTTCAGACGGGCCTGGACATGTACTGACTTAAGCAGGGGGACACGTTTGGCACTGCAGGATTTGAGTCCCTGGCGGTGTAGTGTGTTACTGATGGTAGCCTTTGTTACTTTGGTCCCAGCTGTCTGCAGGTTATTCACTAGGTCCCCCCGTGTGGTTCTGGAATTTTTGCTCACCGTTCTCATGATCATTTTGACCCCACGGGGTGAAATCTTGCGTGGAGCCCCAGATTGAGGGAGATTATCAGTGGTCTTGTATGTCTTCCATTTTCTAATAATTGCTCCCACAGTTGATTTCTTCACACCAAGCTGCTTACCTATTGCAGATTCAGTCTTCCCAGCCTGGTGCAGGTCTACAATTTTGTTTCTGGTGTCCTTTGACAGCTCTTTGGTCTTGGCCATAGTGGAGTTTGGAGTCTGACTGTTTGAGGTTGTGGACAGGTGTCTTTTATACTGATAATGAGTTCAAACAGGTGTCATTAATACAGGTAACGAGTGGAGGACAGAGGAGCCTCTTAAAGAAGAAGTTACATGTCTGTGAGAGCCAGAAATGTTGCTTGTTTGTAGGTGACCAAATACTTATTTTACCAAGGAATTTACCAATTAATTCATTAAAAATCCTTCAATGTGATTTTCCAGATTTTTTTTCCCCTCATTTTGTCTCTCATAGTTGAAGTATACCTATGATGAAAATTGGAGACCTCTCTCATCTTTTAAGTGGGAGAACTTGCACAATTGGTGGCTGACTAAATACTTTTTTGCCCCACTGTACATGTGCTCGGGAGAGCGAGGAAGACAGTCAGAAGCTCAACTAACTTAAAGAAGCAAACTGGGCAACAGCCTGAGCGTAGCAGTT
Organism: Pholidichthys leucotaenia; assembly: GCA_020510985.1. Lineage (NCBI taxonomy): Eukaryota > Metazoa > Chordata > Actinopteri > Cichliformes > Pholidichthyidae > Pholidichthys > Pholidichthys leucotaenia. The sequence goes on along the minus strand of CM035837.1, from coordinate 443,169,376 downwards.
GAGCTGCAGGGAGAAATGCTACCAGGAAAGCGTAGCAGCTAACCGCACAGGGAAACGCAAAACAGTTTATTCACAGGCAGGAGCAGTCCAAAAAGTCCAATTGTCCCTTGAGCACGAACAACAAATCCCTCCAGACATGACGGGCACATGATGGCAAACGAGCATGTGACCCATATAATGGTCCAGCGGTGCTTAACTAGCAAAGACCTGCTTATGTACAAACACCGCTGGCCTAACAAATTTGGAACACCTGGGCAAGGCGCAGGAAAGATAATTACCGTGGCTGGGAACAGCTGATGGAAAATAAGGAGAGCAAGGCGGGCGTGGTTGGACTGGCAGACTGTCACCAGCGTGGGAGAAAGTAGGTCACAGAGGCTGTCTAACAGCTGCCGGTCAGGCAGTGGCTAAGGATATGGGAATAGCACAGAATACACAAAATGCACATGTACAGAAGAACCAAAACCCACAGAGAGATCAGGACCGAGCCGGGGGGAAACCAAGCCAGTTCGGTTCCTGACAGAGCCCCCCCTTTAAGGGGTGGATTCCCAGACACCCAAGGTAACATCATAACCCCCCCCCCCTCCCAACAGGAGCAAAAGCAACAAACAAAACAAACCTGGGTGGGAGGTAGGGGGAACAGGAAAGGAGGGAACACAATGCCCCACCCAGGGCCCACAATTACCCCCCGCCCAAGTCTACGGGTACTGGGGCTTAGGATGCTGCCCAGGGTCCCAGGCCCTGTAGAAAGTCCGGTGGACAGAGTCCGGCGGCCTGCCGGGAAACATGGGCCATCTGACCCAGGGAGTCGATTCCTCCAGCGGCTGGCCAGTGTAATTTTGCCACCAGGACTGGAGGGGTGAAGCAGGAGGTAGCCTGCCCAACAGAAGGCTCACTGGTGGATGTCTGGACCGGGGAGAGGGAAACTCCACGGCGTTGGGCAGGAAAAAGGGGACCATGCGTACTCAGGGTGGTCTGCAACTGTACCTGCGGTGGACCCCAACCAGGCCAGCTCCGCTGCACCCACAGTGGACCCCAACCAGGCCGGCTCCGCTACACCCGCGGTGGACTCCAGTGGGAGCCTAACTGCCCCTGCGGTGGGCCCCGACCGGGCTAATGCTGCACCCACAGTGAGCGGGCCAACCCGCAGAAACACCAAGCTGAGGAGGTGATGGATGGAGGAAGCCCTGACGACCCTGGCAGGATGGACCGGAGCAGTGGCATCCTCCTCCAGCCAGATTGGACCCTTGGCGACCTCCTGCAGGGACTCTGCAGCACCTGTGGTGGACCCCGATTGGGTCAGAGCTGCATCCACGATGGTCCTGGTCTGAGACATGGCTGCACCCACGATGGGCTCCGGTTGGAGCACCGTTGCACCAGCGGTGACCCCCATCAGGGGCCTCATTGCTCCTGCGGTGGCCTCCCCAGTGAGGGAGGTGGTGCTCCTAATGCTACCTGGTGCTGGATCCCGATCCTCTGCGGCTTCCGGCGAGGTCAGCTGCTCTCTGGCAACCCTGGCAGGGGGCTTCAAACCCGGAGGGAGAGAAAAAGAGACCGGGTCAGGGTCGCCAGCAGTGGCAGAGCAAGGGGAGGTGGCCCTGGGGGCTACTACGAGCTGCCCAGGGCCCTCCTCACCATGAGTCGGGCAGTGTGACATTGACATATGCAAAATTGACACAATGGAGCACACTTGGCCTGAACTCGGGCTCCACCGCCGTCCAGGACTCCAGCAGCTTGGGGTATGTCAACTCTGTTGTCTCGCCAGGTGCTGTGCCCCCATCAACCTCCTCTGGGGCCGCCAGCCTCCCGTCGTCATCAGTAGGCGACCCTGGTGGTGGCATCTCCTCTCCGGCGACTTTAGTGAGGGGCTTGACGAGCATGGGAGAGAAGGAAAGGTTAGGGTCGCCGGCAGCAGCAGAGCCCGGTGAGGGGAGCTCAGGTGCGGCCGGGAGCAACACCCGACTCTCCTCCCCAAGACCCCAGACAAGATCTCTTGATCATAGGCAAATGAACTACAGGAGAGATAACTTGCCTGTGCTTGAGTTCTACCACCGTCCACGACATGACGGTCCGGGTCCCGTCAGCTGGAGGTCTGGTCCTGGGGATGACTCTGCTGCGGCGGTGCCCACAACAGGCGTGATGGTGGTTGCAGTCCTGGTCCTCTGACACTCCTCCTCGACCCGGCTGTTGACTGCAGCGAGCAGGTTCACCCACTCCTTGTCTGATGGTGGAACCCTCACAGCCAGGGAAGCGCATCCTCGGACCTCCCTCTCACGGCGCTCCTCTTCGACCTGGCGGTTGAGCGCGGCAAGCATAGCTGACCACTCTTCGTCCACCGGCATGGCCGCAAGGGGACCTCTCCGTGCTGGCTCCGGGAAGGAATTGTCTGAAACCACCGGCTCCTCCACCATCTGGTGGCTGGGTTCTTGAACCGTCAGGCACTCAGGAGTTAAAGGAGGAGACACAGAGAGGGTAGAAAATTTTTTTTTAGCTGCAGCCGGTAGAGGGAGCCCAGCGGACTGCTGTAACTGGGCCCCTCTCCTGGGAGACAGAGAAGGTTTATTACTGTATAGATGAGTTGAAAGAAAAAACACTTGCCTGTCATCCCGGCCCTTGATGTTTACTGCTGTAACTGGCAGACTGTCATCTCTATTTGTGTCCACGGTGATACGGCCCTCTTCTACGGGTGGAGGAGGAGCCGTCTCCATGGCAACGGAGGTGGGGGTTGCCGGGGAGAGCACAGCGGACCTCACAGCAGCTGGAAAGGCGGCGGCCACTCCCGACAAGGAGGGCTTCTCCGGGCGTCTCGACGTGGAATGTCGCCGTCTTCTGTTTTCCAGGACTGACCGTGCTGGAGCAGAAGGAGGGTCGGGCGAAGAGTCCCAGAGAATGAAGGCCTGCTGGTCTCCGGGTCTCCGTCTCTATGCCGTGGGGAACGCCCACCCAGGGAAGGAGCGCTGGAGCGAGCAGACTGTGGAGGGCAGGTCGGCGAACTGTGGATAGCTCCATAACCTGGGATACGTCTCCAGAACCTCCACAGCTCCTTCCAGGCACTCCAGCCTCTTCTTCGGCCCCCGGGTGGCGAGGGCCTCATTAACAAAGCTCCAGATATATTCAGCGGCCCATCCCTCCTCCATCGTGCGAAACTCCACTGCCGTTTCTCTTCTGCCTCACCAAAAGCAGGGCATGGTTCTCCAAACACAGGTTAGTCCAAAAAAGAAAAACAGTTCTACCATTCTGTCAAATTCTCCGTGTGCTTTTCCACAGCGCACGGAGGAGGAGAAGGATGGAAGGATTTAAACACTGGGTTCACCACACACACATTTATTAATGTGACACAGTTCAGAAATGAAGACTTACAGAAAAGTAATGATGTACACAAAAAGGCTGACACAGGAGCGAACAGCGGGCACACCACTGTGCACCGTGGCCACAAAAAAATGACAAATAATAAACATGCGCTCAGGAGAGCGAGGAAGACAGTCAGAAGCTTAACTAACTTAAAGAAGCAAACTGGGCAACAGCCTGAGCATAGCAGTTGAGCTGCAGGGAGAAACGCTACCAGGAAAGCGTAGCAGCTAACCGCACAGGGCAATGCAAAATAGTTTACTCACAGGCAGGAGCAGTACAAAAAGTCCAATTGTCCCTTGGACATGAACAACAAATCCCTCCAGACATGACGGGCACACGACGGCAAACGAGCATGTGACCCGTATAATGGCCCAGCGGTGTTTGGCTAGCAAAGACCTGCTTATATACAAACACGCTGGCCGAACAAATTGGGAACACCTGAGCGAGGTGCAGGAAAGGTAATTACCGGGTCTGGTAACAGTTGATGGAAAATAAGGAGAACAAGGGGGGCGTGGTTGGACCGGCAGACTGTCACCAGCGTGGGAGAAAGTAGGTCACAGAGGCTGTCTAACAGCTGCCAGTCAGGCAGTGGCTAAAGATACAGGAATAGCACAGAATACACAAAATGCACATATACAGAAGAACCAAAACCCACAGAGAGGTCAGGACCGAGCCGGGGGGGAAACCAAGCCAGCTTGGTTCCTGACACTTTGCTCAATACTTTGTTGATGCACCTTTGGCATCAGTTACAGCCTCAAGTCTTTTTGAATATGATGCCACAAGCTTGGTACACCTAGATTTGGGCAATTTTGCCCATTCCTTTTTGCAGCAGCTTGCAAGCTCCATCAGGTTGGATGGGAAGCATCTGTACACAGCCATTTTCAGATCTCTTCAGAGATGTTCAATTGGATTCAAGTCTGGGTCACTCAAGGACATTCACAGAGTTGTCCTGAAGCCACTCCTTTGATATCTTGGCTGTGTGCTTTGGGTCGTTGTCCTGCTGAAAGATGAACCGTCGCCCCATTCTGAGGACAAGAGCGCTCTGGAGCAGGTTTTCATCCAGGATGTCTCTGTATATTGCTGTATTCATCTTTCCCTCTATACTGATTAGTCTCCCAGTTCCTGCTGTTGGAAAATATACCCACAGCATGATGCTGCCACCACCATTGGCATGGTTATGAGTGGTGCCTGGTTTCCTCCAAACATGACGCCTGGCATTCATGCCACAGAGTTCAATCTTTGTCTCATCAGACCAGAGAATTTTGTTTCTCATGGGCAGAGTCCTTCAGATGCCTTTTGACAAACTCCAGGTAGGCTGCCATGTGCCTTTTACTAAGGAGTGGCTTCTGTCTGGCCACTCTACCATACAGGCCTGATTGATGGATTGCTGCAGAGATGGTTGTCCTTCTGGAAGATTCTCCTCTCTTCACAGAGGAACACTAGAGCTCTGACAGAGTGACCATCGGGTTTTTGGTCACCTCCTTGACTAAGGCCCTTCTCCCCCGATTGCTCAGGTTGGACATCTGGGCAGCTCTAGGAAGAGTCCTGGTGGTTCTAAACTTCTTCCATTTATGGATGATGGAGGCCACTGTGCTCATTGGGACCTTCAAAGCAGCAGAAATTTTTCTATACCCTTCCCCAGATTTGTGCCTCGAGACAATCCTGTCACAGAGGTCTACAGACAATTCCTTTGACTTCATGTTTGGTTTGTGCTCTGACATGCACTGTCAACTGTGGGACTTACAGGTGTGTGCCTTTCCAAATCATGTCCAATCAACTGAATTTACCACAGGTGGACTCCAATTAAGCTGTAGAAACATCTCAAGGATGATCAGTCGAAACAGGATGCACCTGAGCTCAATTTTGAGCTTCATGGCAAAGGTTGTGAATACTTATGTACATGTGATTTCTTTGTTTTTCATTTTTAAGAAATTTTTTAAAAATCTAAAAAAAACAACAACAAAACAAAACAACAAAAAAAAACTTCACATCATCATTATGGGGCATTGTGTGTAGAATTTTGAGGAAAAAAAATGAATTTATTCCCTTTTGGAATAAGGCTGTAGCATAACTGATGGAAAAATTCTATGTTACACTGAGTTATATGAAATTTTATGAACATGAATATGAATTTTTCCCTTATAAAGTTTAATGTGTATACCTAGGAAGTCCGGTTAGCATATTTGGAGTTGTTGAGTAATGGAATAAAACAGACTGAAGGATGCTGATGTAAGTGTGAATGTTCAGTTCTATCACTGACTGGTCAGCTTACCACTAGTATTTTCTGCATGGACTCCACAAATACAATCTTAGTCATGAATGAAATATCAAGAGGCTGAGCAAACCTTATCACAGAGTCAGGGATGAACTCATCAAGAAGAGACCCCACCCCAAAGGTCCCTTGGATATATATTAGCCAGAAACACTCTGTTAGTTAAGCCAATGCACTGCATCAGTCTGTGAAAGCTGTACTCTGTATTGTCTTCCACTGATCAGTGCATATTAAATTTGCTGAAACTTTGATCCTGCCTCATTTTTGATAAGGAATTTTTCCAACATACTTAGTGCCCAAGCACAGGGACTCCAGATATCCCTCTTCTTCTGTTTCTGGTGTTTTTAGACCGAGACAGCTAGTGCACGGCTGCGGAAGAAGACCTCCTCCACCAACTTCAGCAAGTCGGCTTTGCGGAAGTGAGGCAAGGTCTGGAGACACTGGGAGCAGACCGGAGGGTGACGGAGCCGAACTGCAGGCAGATTGAAGTGAGTATATTTAATTATTAATAACTTAAAAAATGTTTTGTCCCGGTTCAAGTCCGCCGTCGGTCTGAAAAATATGCGTAAAGAGTTGAGAGTTAAGCTTTAGTTACTTTAGGTCTAGGTCTGTTTGGTAAAGCTTAACTGTGCCCCAGTTAGAGTCCGTCAATGATTTGCATTTCTATTAAGTAAACGGGTACAACAGCACGCAGGGGGATATCGTGGAAGGATATCCCGGAAAAATACAGCGGCAGGATACTGCTGAGTGATATTAATGGCCGAGAGAGCGAGAGAGAAATTATAAAATAGACAAAAAAAAAGAGAAGAAAAAGGTTATAACAAGAAATGACCTTAAAATAAAGAGTAATAACTTTAATATAATAAGGAATAAGCTTAATATAATAACAATAACTAAAATACCATAAGATATAACTTAAAATAAGCTTAGAATAAAATAGTCTTTAAACTAAGATAAAATAATAAAATAAATAACTGCAGTTTGTTTGTTTGTTTTTAAAAAAATAACGTCTCTAGGGTTTTACTTTGATGGAATATGAGAAAATCTCATAGCAAGAGTGTGAGCACTGACAGCAATTACCAAATGTAAAAATATGAAGGAAAATTATAGTCATGAAAGTGCCTGGCTGGTGTCTGTCTGGTCTGAAATGGGTTTTCCAGATGGAGGATCATTTAGTCTCCATCAATTACATTACTTGAAAGAAAAGTTAGGTAAAAAAAAAAAAAGAAAATAAGAATGTATGATAAAAGAGAGCTCCTTCCACCTGAATAAATTATGAAATCATGTAAGTGAAAAGTAAATTAGTTTCATAGGACATCATGTTAGAGACTGGACTTAGATGACCTGATTATCACTTTTAGAATGACTTCAGATGACACTGAAACTCTACTTCTTCTTTTGTTTAATGTCTGTTTGTTTTGTCCTGAATTATTTATTTAGTCTTTTGTCTACCTGCCCTTGGGGTGATGTAAAAAGAAAAAAAAAAGAAATGGAGGGGACAATATCTGGAATATACTTTATGGACAGTGTCCTTATTTGTTGACATTTTGTTTTAATTTTTCCCTATATATTCACTTATACAATGACAATATAACAGACAATATAATAGATAAGATAAGATAAGATAAGATAAGCCTTTATTAGTCCCACAACGGGGAAATTCCAGGATTGCAACAGCACAGGGATAGCAACACTCAGAGCAACAATCAGAAGGCAAGAAAAAAACAAGCAAGCAAGAGCGGCTAATATACATATGTACATATTACTATAAAATAAATATATACACACACACACACACACAGACACACAGTGCAGAGTATTGTAGCTGGATGGAATAAATATATGAGTATATGAACACACAGTGCAGGGAAAAGCCAGTGTGAACACACAGTGCAGAGCATTGTAGCTAGATGGAATAAATATGTAAATATATAAACACCCACAGTACGGAGCATTGCAGCTAGGTGGAATAAATATGCAAGTATATAAACACACACAGTGCGGAGCAATGTAGCTAGATGGAATAATATGTAGATATATAAAAACACAGTGCGGAGCATTGTAGCTAGATGGAATAAATATGTAAATATATAAACACACACAGTGCAGAGCATTGTTGCTAGATGGAATGAAACAGCATAACCGTCTACTTAGTTATCCTACATGGTATGATTATGTGCCCATACATATTCTCACCCTCCATAGCGACCGGTATGTTCCTAGTTGTATGCCGGAGGGGACCATTGTGTAAGTCTATTGCATCTTTTGCATTCAAAAAACTATTAGTTTGTTACGTCTTTTTGCTATCTCTGCGAGCAGCCCTGCTTAGGTTGTACAGTCTGACAGCCGTTGGTAGGAAGGACCTACGAAACCTCTCGGTTGTGCACCTGGGATGATGTAGTCTGCTAATAATGAGAATAAACAGACAATATAAGTTTGGCAAATCTTATTAATTTAGAGACAAGACTGATTAAAGTTTGGTTGGTTTAAAATACATTGTTATAAAAGAAGACAATGTTTGAAGAATAAAAGTTATTGGGGATTAACAATTATTGATATAGGTTAAATTATTTGGCAAGCAAACAAATTATATATATATATATATATATATATATATATATATATATATATATATATATATATATATATATATATATATATATATATATATAATTTTTTTTTTTAAAGGCAGAATGTGTGTCCTGGGATCTGAGATGAGGGGGATTGATGTCCAGCAGGAGGGTAGCTGACTCTGCTATGATAACCCATCTTTGAAAATAATTTTTGTATGCCTGATAAGAATGGGAATTTCTAAATTAATAAATTAGTAAGTTAAAAGGGTATTTTACTGAATCCATTGATAACTTGAATGATTGATGAATGAGGAACTTTGTTGAATTTAAACCAAAGTTGATGAATTTAATGACCTTTTAACAGACTGGTAAACAGGAAAAAATGAAGCTGAAGAAAGTTAAAATACTGACATAAAAAGTGAGTATATTATGGGTAAATGAAATCTAGAAAATTACTGGTTTAACCCCTTGCACTCCGGTCAATTTTCCTAAAAATGCCAAAAAAAAAAAAAGTGCCCAAAGTAAATCGAAAGCTGTTCTTCAACCCTTTGCAGTATCTTCATGGAGTTGGTCTCATTTAAAAGAAAACACTTTGAATTTTTTGGCAAAAAAACCCATGATCTCTCTAAGTGCTCCGGCGACTGAGTTACAGTCATCTAAACATAGTGAACTTGAAGAAAATAAATTTGGCCTGGGTGTTTTTTTGGATACAAATGCTTGCAAATAACACACAACTTCAGATCCGGGCTGGAAAATGCAACAGAAATGTAGAACCAAGTGTTATCCAGCTGAGGTCCAAATTTTGTAACAATACCACAAAAAATGAATATATTACACAGCTTTTTTCTCAGGTTGTTCCCAGACGTTTTGGAACTGTGCCAAATTGTGCCAAATGGCACAGTTTGGAAAAACGTCTGTAACTTTTGAATGATTCAATATAGAAGCTTCATTTAGGGCTCTAATGAAAGGTCACATTCAGGGCTCTGTGTGTGTGTGTGTGTGGGGGGGGTGTTGTCCACCCCCCCCCCCGCAACAGAGGACGGAGATCCGCCCTCGCTACATGACGGATTACACTTGGATAAGGCATGTTTCCACAGCACCGCTGCCACTGCAGCTCCCCCCACCCCCCCGCTACAGAATCGTAGTGGCGGGGGGGGCGTTCACGGTCCGGAGGCGGCGAACGAACCGTGTAACGTGGCGCACGCACTTCGGACATCGTGCGTCGCACAGTTGTAATTGACCGATCGGTCAAAAGTCATTTTTGATTACAATTTTCAGGGATAAAAAATAATTTGGCTTATAACACCTTACCTCTTCACAACCACATTGTCCTGGCCAACTTCTCTTCCTCATTGTCAGACGAACCGACGCTGGTCCGCTTGTTCTGGTCTCGCGACCCGGTCAAAACATAATTCCATGATTGCGGTTTTGGCGAATGATTTACGACCTTCGTCGTCGGCCTCCGTCGGTCTATGATGACCATATAAGAGAATCCTAAACACTCTGCTGGAATTAAAAAAAATAAATAAATAAACCACTGCCTGTGGCTGCTGAAGCAGTCTCTCTTCACCCAGCTTTAGAAAAACCAGCTCAGCGAACGTCTGTGCTTCAATTGGCTCGCAGCTTGGGAGGCGGGTCCTTCTGGCTAGGTTTTCATTCATTGGTTCTTCAAGGTTTCAGAAACCCAATTCAAGGCTCTTATTAGTCGAATGAGAGGTCAATCAGATGAACTAATCTGTTCGCGGCTGTGTCTGCAGCTTTTATTTTCAGTGCACGCTTGGACGCCATACACCACCTACATCAAAATCTCCATGATGCGTCCTAGAGCGCACGAGAGCGCCCTCGTGTGCTCTCGTGCACTCTAGGATGCAGAGACTTGCCCACCCGTGGGACAACAGAGCGCAAGAGGTTAAGCATTCATGTCTGAGGAAAATGCAGACCAAGGATCCATCAAGCAGGTTTTTTCTGTGAGGTTGAGTGAGTGGGTGTTCTTGTTTAGTGCCATAAGATAAGATAAGATAAGCCTTTATTAGTCCCACAATGGGGAAATTCCAGGATTGCAACAGCACAGGGATAGCAACACTCAGAGCAATAATTAAGAAGATACGAAAAATATAAATAAGAGCAGTGGATATACATACGTACACATAAATATATAAATACTGTATATATACAAAGTGTAGAGCATTGTAGCAAGATGGAATAAACAGCATCACCATCTACTTAGTTATCCTACATAGTATGAATATGTACCCATACATATTGTCACCCTCCGTAGCGACTGATATTGTCCTAGTTGTATACTGGAGGGGACCATTTGTGTAAGTCTGTTGCGTCTTTTGCATTCAATACTATTAGGTCGTCATGTCATTTTTGCTATCTCTGCGAGCAGCCCTGCTTAGGTTATACAGTCTGACAGCCGTAGGTAGGAAGGACCTGCGAAACCTCTCGGTTGCGCACCTCGGAAGATGTAGTCTACTGCTAAATGAGCTCCTCAGTGCGTTCAGTATGTCCTGCATAGGGTGGGACTCGGACTCCAGCAGAGATGACAGTTTAGCCACCATCCTTCTCTCTCCTATCTCCTCCACTGGTTCAAGGCGTCGCCCCAGGACAGATCTAGCTTTCTTGATCAGTTTGTTCTGTCTCTTCCTATCGGCTGCTGTAATGCCATTTCCCCAGCAGACCACACCAAAAGTGATGGCTGATACCACCACCGTGTCGTAGAATGTCTTCAGCAGCACTGCTTGTACACCAAAAGACCTGAGCCTCCTCAGTAGGAACAGCCTGCGCTGTCCCTTCTTGTAGAGCGCGTCGGTATTGTGTGACCAGTCTAGTTTATTGTTCAGATGAACACCAAGGTACTTGTAGGATGTCACCATCTCAATGTCTGTTCCCTGGATGTTTACTGGTGCTGTGAGGGGTTGTCCTTTCCTGCGGCAGTCCACCACCAGCTCCTTAATTTTCCTCGCGTTGATCTGGAGGCAGTTTCGATGGCACCAGTCCACGAAGTCCTGGATAAGTCCTCTGTACTCAGCTTCGTCTCCGTTGGGAGATGAGGCCGACGATCGCAGAGTCATCAGAGAACTTCTGTAGATGGCAGTGTGTTGTGTGAGAAGTCCGCAGTATAAAGGGTGAACAGGAAGGGAGCCAAAACCGTTCCCTGGGGGGCCCCCGTGCTACCGATGATCGTGTCAGACACACAATCTCGGGTACTCACAAACTGTGGCCAGTTAGTGAGGTACTCCAGGATCCATGATGACAGGTGCTGGCCCACCCCTGCGCACAGCAGCTTGTCCTTCAGGATCATCGGTTGAATGGTGTTGAAAGCACTGGAGAAGTCAAAGAACATGATCCTCACCGCATTCCCGGGCTTCTCCAGGTGGGACAGAGAACGGTGAAGGAGGAAGATCACTGCATCCTCCACCCCAATGCCATGCTGGTAGGCGAACTGGAGTGGATCCATCGCCGGTCCCACCAGGGAGCGGAGGTGAGCAAGGAGCAGTCTCTCCAGGGTCTTCATCATGTGAGACGTCAGGGCCACTGGTCTGTAGCTGTTCAGATCTTTGGGGTGGGAAGTCTTTGGTACAGGTACCACACAAGATGTTTTCCACAACTGTGGTACTCTCCCCAGCTTCAGGCTCAGGTTGAAGAAGTGCTACATAATCCCACACAGCTGGTCTGCACAGGACTTGAGGAGCTTCGCGCTGATGCCGTCCGGTGCCGAGGCCTTCCTCGCCTTGATCTTCCTCAGCTCCGTCCTCACCTGGGTCTTAGTGAGGGTCAGGTTGGGGGGCTGTGTGCTAGGAGTGGGGGGGTGTTGGTGGAGTGGGGTGTGGACAGCAGGTCTCGATGACTTTAGAGGCAGCAGTGGTTGTTGTGCAGTCGGGGGGGAGGGCGATTGGTCAAACCTATTAAAAAACAGGTTCAGATTGTTCGCCCACTCCCTGCCCCCTGTGGCCTGGGGGGAGGTATTTTGGAGCCCAGAGATGGTTTTAAGGTTTCTCCAGACCCCGCCAATGTCGCTCTGTTGCAGCCTGTCCTCCATCTTCTTCCTGAAGCTGTCCTTGCCTTCTCTGATCTTCTTCCTCAGCTCCCTCTGTACAGACCTCAGCATCTTCCTGTTCCCAGACCTGAAGATCCTCTTCTTCTCTCTCAGAAGTGTTTTTATCTCAGGGTTGATCCAGGGTTTGTTGCTCGAGCAGCACCGTATGGTCTTGGTGGGTAAGGTGTTGTCCACACAGAAGCCGATGTAGTCCGTGATGGTGTGAGTGAGGCCATCGATGTCCTCACCATGTGGATCGCAGAGCTGCTCCCAGGCAGTGATTTCAAAACAGTCCTTAAGCGCGTCCATTGCCTCCTCAGACCATAACTTCACCATGCGCATGACCGGAGGTTGTGTACTAGGGGTTTGTGCACCGGCAGGAGATGAACCAAGTTGTGATCCGATCTCCCAAGTGGGGGGAGTGGTGATGAGGTGTACGCCTCCTTAGTATTTGCATAAAATAAGTCCAGTGTTTTACTGTCTCTAGTGTGGCATGTGACATACTGGGTGAGCGTGGGTAGAATGGGGGACAATGAAATATGGTTGAAATCACCTGAAATGAGGAGAAGAGCATCTGGGTGTTCTGTCTGCAGCCTGCCAGTTACTGAGTGGATGACGTCACGCGCTGTCCCAGCGTTCGCCGTCGGATTTGCATAAATAACAATGCAGATCACGTGTGAGTATTCCCTCGGGAGATACTGTATGTAGGCCACATGCTAACAGCTAGCAACTCGATGTCTTTGCTACAGTGCTGTTCCTTAACCGTGATATGTCCCGGTCTGCACCAGTTGTTATTGACATACATTATCACTCCTCCGCCCCTTGTCTTCCCACTGTCTGATGTCCGGTCTCCCCGTATTGCGTGGAAACCCTCCAGTTCGATGTTAGCATCTGTTGCTAGTTCTGTTAGCCACGTCTCGGTATACAACATCAAGCTAATCTCTCTGAAGACGCTCTTGTAGCGGGAGATAGCCGCTAGCTCATCAGTCTTACTGAGTAGCGATCGAACATTCCCCATAATAATGGATGGGAGGACGGGCCTGTACCTTATATTCCTCACCCGCCGTCTTACTCCAGCTCGACATCCACGCCGTTTCCATCTTATTTCTCCCGGTATGTCGAGTTTTTGCGTTAGCATCGTGGGCCGGTTAAGTGCTAACAGCTGGTCTCTATTGTACTGCCTCCTGCAAGAAACAGTGGCTCCGTCCGCTGGCTCAGGAGACATTTGGGCGATCTACGTGTTCGGATGGAATAAAGGTGACGCTGGATCAGAAAGACTGGCAAGAGAGCCAGATAGTAAATAAAAATAAGCAGAAATTGATCCGCTGTTGCAAAAAGGCAGCCTACTCGTGTGGCGCTGGAAGAATTATGTCAGCATCTATGGCTATTTCATGGCAAAATTAGAACTAATAAGAAAATTGAGTTAAAAATTATATATAGAGAGGATAGTAAATGAAAGGATGAATAAATAGAGTGAGATAGATATGTAGATACAATAAAACAGAAAAATTAAATAAGATGCTTCAGATGCACATGTGCTAAAAACCCTAAAATTTTCTTTGGTGGTGCCTTATTAAAAATATCCTTCAGTGACTTTTGAGTATAAAAATGTTGTGTTGCTGTCATGACAGCAGGACAGTCAAGTAAAATGTGCTTTATTGATAAAAAAAAAAAAACCTCTGCAAAACTGACAAGATGGTGAGACTTCACCTTTTAATAAAAAGCTGTGCGTAAGCCTCGAGTGGCCAATACGGCATCTAGTCTGGTCCTTCCTACCAACGGCTGTCAGACTGTACAACCTAAGCAGGGCTGCTCGCAGAGATAGCAAAAAGACGTAACAAACTAATAGTTTTTTTTGAATGCAAAAGATGCAATAGACTTACACAATGGTCCTCTCCGGCATACAACTAGGAACATACCGGTCGCTATGGAGGGTGAGAATATGTATGGGCACATAATCATACCATGTAGGATAACTAAATAGACGGTTATGCTGTTTCATCCCACCTAGCAACAATGCTCTGCACTGTGTGTGTTTATATATTTACATATTTATTCCATCTAGCTACAATGCTCTGCACTGGGTGTGTTTATATTTATATATCTATATATTTATTCCATCTAGCTACAATGCTCAGCACTGGGTGTGTTTATATTTATATATCTATATATTTATTCCATCTAGCTACAATGCTCCGCACTGTGTTTTTATATATCTACATATTATTCCATCTAGCTACATTGCTCCGCACTGTGTGTGTTTATATACTTGCATATTTATTCCACCTAGCTGCAATGCTCCGTACTGTGGGTGTTTATATATTTACATATTTATTCCATCTAGCTACAATGCTCTGCACTGTGTGTTCATATATTCATATATTTATTCCATCCAGCTACAATGCTCTACACTGTGTGTCTGTGTGTGTGTGTGTGTATATATATACAGTATTTTATAGTAATATGTACATATGTATATTAGCTGCTCTTGCTTGCTTGTTTTTTTTTTTTGTTTTTTTTTTTGTTTTTTTTTTTCTTGCCTTCTGATTGTTGCTCTGAGTGTTGCTATCCCTGTGCTGTTGCAATCCTGGAATTTCCCCGTTGTGGGACTAATAAAGGCTTATCTTATCTTATCTTATCTTAGTGTGCACTACCTCATCATGTCGGTTTTGAAAGTAATGCAAGTGTCTATGGCTTATGGCATGTTCAATATCATGCAGTTTATTTGCAGTACATGTGTCCCATTCAGTCTGCCACTTCTTTAAAATATAGGAGGTTATTAGAGGCCTGAGGTCTGAGGCTGGGATCTGGCATTGAGTGACTTCTTGGGTAAGGGCTCTCTTGGCAGCATTGCCTGCTCATTACCTGACAGGCCAACATGGCTGGGGATCCAACAGAAGATGATATTAAAATTGTTTCTGAAAAAACCTAGTTTCCCTAAAATCCGGACAATAATGGGGTGATCAGTCTTTAAAAACCCAAGTGCCTGAAGAAAGGATCTGGAGTCAGTAAAAATTAAGGAACTCTGTTGTTTGGTTCTCTCAATAGTTATGTTTACATGGACACAAGTAACCGGATTAAAAGCCTGATCGGAATAAAAATGCTTCATGTAAACACACCAATCTGAATATTCTAACCCGATCACACTCATTTGGATCAAAATTTCATTCCGATTGAGAGGGGTGGGTTATTCAATTCAATTCAATTCAACTTTATTTATATAGCGCCATTTCACAACAACAGTCATCTCATAGCACTATCAACTGTAGGGGGGAACCCCCACAGTTGCAGAAAGACCCCAGCAATCAGGTGATCCCCTGTGAGCAAGCACTTGGCGACGGTGGAGAGGAAAAACTCCCTTTTAACAGGAAGAAACCTCCAGCAGAACCAGGCTCAGGGAGGGGCAGTCATCTGCTGCGACTGGCTGGGGGGTGAGGGGAGAGAGAAGATGAAAAGAACAGACATGTAGAGAGCAAACAGCACGATGGGACTCAATCTATGGGAGAGAACAAACAAATGTTAATGACCAGCAAAAAAAAATATTTCATAGAGAGTGAGGAAAGGAGTGAGGCCCAGTGCATTACTGGAGGTCCCCCGGCTGACTAAACCTATTAGCAGCATAACTAAGGGAGGGTTCAGAAACACATGATCCCTCCCTAATTGTAGGCTATATCAAAAAGGTAGGTTTTAACCCTAATCTTAAAAACAGAGATCGAGTCTGACTCCCGAATCCAGATTGGCAGCTGATTCCACAGGAGAGGAGCTTGATAACTGAAGGCTCTGCCTCCCATTGTACTTTTGGAGATTCTAGGTATTACAAGTAGTCCTGCATTTTGGGAGCGTAGTGCTCTGTTAGGATAATACGGTAGTATCAGATCTTTTAAATAAAAAGGAGCCTGATTGTTTAGAGCTTTGTAAGTAAGAAGAAGGATTTTAAACTTAATTCTAAACTCTATGGGAAGCCAATGAAGGGAGGCCAGAACCGGAGAGATATGATCTCTCTTTCTAGTACCTGTTAAAACTCTTGCTGCAGCATTTTGGATCAGCTGAAGACTTTTTAAAGATGTTTTAGGACAACCTGATAATAAAGAATTACAATAATCTAATCTCGAGCTAACAAAAGCGTGGATCAGTTTCTCAGCATCACTCTGAGACAAGATGCTCCTAATCTTGGCAATATTACGCAAATGATAGAAGGCAGTCTTAGAAACAAATTTAATATGTGAATTGAAGGACAAATCCTGATCAAAAATAACTCCAAGGTTCCTCACAGAGCTATTAAGAGAAAGAGTAACTGCATCCAAACTGAAAGTTTGATTTGGAAAGGAATTTCTAAGGTTTTTTGGACCAACAAGAATGACTTCAGTCTTATCTGAATTTAATAGCAGGAAATTACAAGTCATCCAAGCTTTGATTTCCTTAAGACAGGCTTCTAACTTGGCTAATTGATTACTATCATCTGGCTTCATTGACAGGTATAATTGTGTGTCATCTGCATAACAATGAAAATGTATACAGTGCTTTCTAATAATGTTGCCTAACGGAAGCATATATAAACTAAAAAGAGTAGGGCCTAGCACAGATCCCTGTGGAACTCCATGACTAAGCTTTGAGTTGAAAGAAAACTCATTATTTACATGAACAAACTGGAACCTATCAGATAAATAAGATCTAAACCACTGCAACGAAGTTCCATTAAGTCCAACATAGTGTTCTAATCTATCAAGTAGAATATTATGATCGATAGTATCAAAAGCTGCACTAAGGTCTAAAAGGACAAGTACAGAAACTAGTCCATTATCAGATGCAATGAGGAGGTCGTTAGTGACCTTCGCTAAGGCTGTTTCAGTACTATGATGGATTCTAAACCCAGATTGAAACTCTTCAAGTAAACCATTTCCCTGCAGGTGGTCGAATAATTGCGTAGCAACAACTCTTTCTAAGATTTTTGAAATGAAAGGGAGATTAGAGATTGGTCTATAGTTAGCTAAAGCTCCTGGATCTAGCGTTGGCTTTTTGAGTAAGGGTTTAATTACAGCTGTTTTAAAAGCCTGCGGTACATGGCCTAAAGTTAATGAAGAATTGATTATATGAAGAATAAAGCTACCAATAAGTGGGAAGACTTCTTTAAATAACCTAGTAGGAATAGGGTCTAAAAGACAAGTTGAAGGTTTGGATGAGGAAACTATTTTGTCTAACTCACAAAGGTTGATTGGAGTAAACTCATCAAGACAGACATCAAAAGAAGGAGTTGTAGTAGTTACAGTATTTAAGTTAACTGTGGGAAGAATCTGATTGATTTTATCTCTGATGGATGAAATTTTATTATTGAAAAAGTTCATAAAGTCCTGACTAGTAAGCTCTAAGGGAATGCTAGGATTGACAGAGTCCTGACTCTTTGTCAACCTGGCTACAGTACTGAAAAGAAACCTGGGATTATTCTTGTTCTCTTCTATTAATGCAGAGTAATAACTTGGTCTAGCTTTTCTAAGAGATTTTTTATAAATTAAAAGATGATTTCTCCAAGCTAAATAGATTTCATCTAAATTAGTAGAGCGCCATTTTCTTTCTAATTGACGAGTCTTCTGTTTTAAGCTACGAGTTTCTGTGTTGAACCAAGGAGTTAGAAATCTCTGATTAGACTTTTTCTTTTTTAAGGGGGCCACCAAGTCTAGAGCCTGATGCAGAGAAGCTGAAACACTATCCACCATGTTATCAATTACAGAAGGAGCAAGCTGTCTATAGCTTATTTCCGTTGTGTTGACACATGGCATAGAGGAAACAATCTGCATAAATTTGGAAACAGCATCATCTGAGAGGCATCTACTGTAATAGTATTTTTCTTTAGGAGCCAAATAGTCAGAAATGGTAAAATCAAAGGTTAACAGACAATGGTCTGACAGTACAGGGTTATGAGGAGACACTACAAGATTTTCTATTTCTATGCCATATGTCAGAACAAGGTCCAATGTATGGTGGAGGTAATGAGTAGAATTTCCTACTTTCTGAGAAAACCCAATCGAGTCTAATATTGAATTAAAAGCCACATTAAGGCAGTCACTATCTACATCCACATGTATATTAAAGTCCCCTACTATAATTATTCTATCAGATTTCAGCACTAAATCAGCTAAGAAATCAGCAAATTCGGATAAAAATTCTGAGTAGGTTGATGGGGGACGATAAACTATGGCAAATAAAATTGGGTTTAACCTAAAATTGCTAAAGTGCCCAATACTGAGGACCAGGCCCTCAAAGGAATTATAACATGTTTTTTGCTTTACATTAACTAGTAATTTGGAATGGTAAATTGTTGCTACTCCTCCTCCACGACCAGAACTTCTGGGATTTTGACAGTTTAAATAACCAGAGGGAGTTGATTCATTTAAACCAACATAATCCTCTTGCCCTAACCAAGTCTCTGTAAGGGAAATTAAATCAATCTGATGATCAATTAACAGATCATGGACTAACAGAGACTTGGGAGTTAGAGACCTAATATTTAGTAAACCACATTTAATTTTTAAATTATGAGGAGGAACAGAGGCCAAATCATTCAATTTAGAGGCTTTATGTTTAATTTGAGTTTTACCAATGTTTTGCTTTATCACTTTGGGATGCTTATGCATGATATTTTTATTTACTTTGGAGGGAGCAGACAACGATTCTCTGATGGGGAAGACGGGGGCTAAGCTGAGGGGTGGCGGATGAAGAGGAGCTGCAGAGAGGCGTGTAAGACTGCGACTCTGCTTCCTGGTCCCAACTCTGAGTAGTCATGGTTTTGGAAATTTGGATAAAAAAGATGCCAGATTGTTAGATAAATGAGAAGCACCATCCAAAGTGGGATGAATGCTGTCTCGTCTCATAAGACCAGGTTTTCCCCAAAAAGAGCTCCAATTGTCAATGTAGCCCACGTCATTTTTAGGACACCACACAGACAGCCAGCGGTTCAAGGATGACGAGCGACTAAACATGTCATCACTGGTCAGATTGGGGAGGGGCCCAGAGAATACTACAGTGGCAGACATCGTTTTTGCAAAGTCACACACCGATTCTACATCAAGTTTGGTGACTTCCGACTGCCGGAGACGGATGTCATTAATGCCGGCGTGAATAACAATTGTGGAGTATTTACAGTTACTTTTAGCCAGCATTTTCAGATTTGACTCGATGTCGCCTGCTCTGGCCCCAGGAATGCATTTGACTATGACCGCTGGAGTCTCTAGGTTCACGTTTCTGACTACAGAGTCGCCAATGATCAGAGTTTTTTCCTCAGCGGGTGTGTCGCTGAGCGGGGAAAAACGATTAGAAACGTGAACAGGTTGGTGGTGAACCGGGGCTTTGCGACTAGGCTTCCTTCTCACCGTCACCCACCCAGTCTCCTCGCTGCTGAGGAGAGCCGGGGAACCGCTGACAGGGGGGCCTAAGCTAGCTAGCTCCGCTGCAGCTAATGGGCGTCCGTCGAGATTAACTGGCGCAGACGGTGTTTCAATGCAGCGGAGCCGGGATTCCAAATCAGACAACCTCGCCTCGAGCGCCTCAAAAAGACAACATTATGCCGATTGTTAATCCGAATGGTGCGCATGAAAACACTTATTCCAAATGTAGGGCAGAAAATATGTTTACTGCGCATGTCTCTACACCAGCCGCATGTCGACGTGACGCATTTCCGCCTTAGCAGCAGCTAGCGGAAAACATAGCGGGAGTAAAACAAAACTGGTCTATATTGTCCTGCTGTCTCCCTCTGTTCATCATATGCAGAAGTATGTACTTGTAGCTGCAGTACGGAGATCAGCAGAAACAAAAGTACAGTCTGAATAACACAATACAGGTCAATTTTGACATGAAGCGGGGCTTGCTAACATTGGAAGTTGCTTCTTCTACTATTTTCGGAATGTCGAAATGTCAACGTGCGCATGTCAAAATGATTTATTCTGTTCAAATGTGTGACACATGGAAACGCACGTCCTAATTGGATCAGCTTTTTCAGGTTCCATGTAAACAGTAAAATTCTGATCTGAATTGTAATCAGATTGAAGAAATTTTGCCCATGTAATGTGTTCCAATGCTAGAAGCAAAGCAGGAGCCTCTGCTGTAAAAATTGAACATTGTTTGGGAATCCACAAACCATGCTGATTGTGCCCAGTGACAATTGCAGCAGAGACTGAGCTATCTACTTTGGATCCATCCGAGTATATGGAAATATGGTGAGGAAAACTGCATTTTATGTCTCAAGATCTGCTGCTGGTACACATTTGGGTGAGTGTCTTTCTTTTTGTTTTGGCTCAGATCCAGAATGATATTGGGTTTCCTCGAACTCCATGGTGGAATGGGACAAAACTCTTGTCTGTATTATGTTGCTCATATCAGGGTTTAATTTTACCAGGTGAGGTTTTATACGGAGTCCAAAAGGAGTGATGCTCTTAGGTCTGACCTTATACATTTGCAAAAATCGAGGGTGAAAAACTGCAGAGTAGGCTCGATTTCTGTGGTCTGCTTTAAGTATAACCATATACTGGAGAGCCAATTTCAGGTGCCTGTTTTGAAGTGAAGGCTCGTTTGCTTCAACATACAAACTTTTAACAGGAGAGGTTCTGAACGCCCCCAAGGCAAGCCTTAGCCCCTGGTGATGGACAGTTTCCAGCGTCCTGATGTATGTTTTCCTTGCTGATCCATAAACTATGCTCCCATACTCTAACCGAGATCTTACAAGTGCTCTATAGAGATGCAGCAGCACAGTAGAGTCCGCACCCCATTTAGTTTTTGGCAAAACTTTCATAATATCAAGGGCTTTAAAACATCTGATTCATAGACATTTTATATGTGGACTAAAAGACAGCTTATTATCAAAAATAAGTCCAAGGAATTTGGTTTCTTTTACCACCTTAACAGCTTCTCCATCTATGAAAAGCTCAGGGTCGAGGTGAAGAGACCGCAACAGGCAAAAATGCATGCAGACAGTTTTTGTTTTTGAAAATTTAAAACCATTACTGACTGACCACATATTATCCTTGTTTATGCACAGCTGTAGCTGCTTTTCGATTGTGCTCATGTCTTTCCCCCTGTAGCAAATACAGAGGTCATCTACGTAAAGACTACAAAAGGTATTTGGTCTAAGAGCACCAACTATATTATTAATCTTAATGCTAAAAAGAGTAGCCAAGAGGATGCTTCCCTGGGGGACTCCTTGTTTTTGCACATGGAGCTCTGAAAGGGTATCTCCTACTTGGACTCTTAAGTGTCTATTGGACAAAAAGTTTGAAATGGAAAAAAACCATGCCATGTAGGTTTCTTAAAATACCATATTTCCATGTTGTGTCATATGCTTTTTCTAAATCCAAAAATACAGCAACTACATGTTTTTTTTTAATAAAACCATCACATATATAGGCCTCTAATCTGATAAGGTGGTCTAAAGTGCTTTAACCACATCTGAAGCCATACTGGTAATCAGTTAAAAGGCTTTCAGACTCAAGCACCCACACAAGGCGATTGTTTACCATTCTTTCCATGGCTTTACAGAGGCAAATTGTCAGAGCTATTGGACGGTAGTTGTTGGTATCATTATGATCTTTCCTGGGGTTTGGAACAGGTATAACTACTGCTTCTTTCCAGCTTTCAGGAATACTGCCTGATTTCCAGATGTTGTTGAAAACCATCAAGAGAATTGACAGTGCACTGGGGGGTAAGTGTTTTAAAAACTGACAATGAATTTTATCTGGCCCCACAGCAATGTCATGAGAGTTCCTTATTGAGAACAAAAGTTCTTCCATAGTGAAATCTTGGTTGTATGCTTCTGAGTTATCTGAAGAAAAGGTTTTTTCTTTTTGTTCTTCTTGTGTTTGTATGATTTGGAACTCAGGAAGATAGTTTCCAATAGATGAATTCTTCTCAAACGATTTTGCTAGTTGATTAGCTATTTCATATTTTGTCGTCAGCAGATTACCCTGATGATTAATATGCTGTATTTGAAGTCCATTCTCCTTACCCTTCATCTTTCTAATTAAATTCCAGATCTTTTTGGTAGATGTGTTGGATGTGAGGCTTGATACAAATTCCCTCCAGCTCTGTCTCTTTGCTTCATTGATGATCCTGCGTGCTTTAGCTCGACAGAGTTTAAATCTGGTCAGGTTTTCTGTTGTTGGATGTTTATTGAACATCCTTTCTGCTTTTTTTCTTGCCTCAGTGGCCTTTTTGCAGTCATCATTGAACAATGAATTGGACCTATGGTGTGGCTTTTTCTGATGTTTTTGGGACAGTCTTATCTGCAATTGTAGTTAAGGTTTGAGCAAAGCTCTGAACCGAGTGACAGTGTGGTTGAGGTTTTTGGCTGAATTTCTCTTTGCCCAGAGAAACAAAGGAAGCCCAGTTTGCTTTTTTGAGTTGCCATTGCAGAGTTCTTGATTGCACATCCACTTCTGTAGATGTCAGTGTTAGTGGAAAGTGGTCACTTCCACAAAGATCATCCAAGACCCGCCACGAGAATTCCAGCACTAGCTCAGGATCACATATAGATAGGTCAATTGCAGTATAGGTTCCATGTCCTGGGTGGAGGTATGTGTGAGACCCATCGTTCCAAAGACATAGATCATCTTTAGCAATAAAATCCCCCAGTATCTTACCTTTTGCATTTGAGCAAATTCCTCCCCACAGAGGATTATAACCCCTGATTTATGTGCTATCTCTGACCTGGCCCTTTTTAAATCAGAACTTAAGACATATTTGTTTAGGATGGCTTTTAATACCGCTTGTATCCGCGATCTCGTTCTTTCGGTCATTACCCAAAGCTCGTGACCATAGGTGAGAGTAGGAACGTAGATTGACTGGTAAATCGACAGCTTTGCCTTAGAACTAAGCTCCCTCTTCACCACAACAGACCGGTACAACGTCCGCATCACTGCAGATGCTGCTCCAATCCGTCTGTCGATCTCTCGCTCCATTTTCCCCTCACTCGTGAACAAGACCCCAAGATACTTAAACTCCTCCACTTGGGGCAGGAGCCTGTCCCCAACCCGGAGAGGACAATCCACCTTTTTCCGGCTGAGGACCATGGACTCGGACTTGGAGGTGCTGATTCTCATCCCAGCCGCTTCACACTCAGCGGCAAACCGTCCCAGCAAGAGCTGTAGGTCATTGCTGGATGAAGCCAACAGGACAACATCATCTGCAAACAACAGAGATGAGATCCTGTGGTCACCAAGCATGACACCCTCCATTCCCTGGCTGCGCCTAGAAATCCTGTCCATAAAAATTATGAACAGGATTAAGCCGGATACAAGCGGCTGAAATGAGCTTTCTCCGTAGGATTGCTGGACTCACCCTCAGAGATAGGGTGAGGAGCTCAGTCATCCGGGAGAGGCTCAGAGTAGAACCGCTGCTCCTCCACATTGAAAGGAGTCAGTTGAGGTGGTATGGGCATCTGATTAGGATGCCTCCTGGACGTCTCCCACTTGAGGTGTTTCAGGCACGTCCCACTGGGAGGAGACCCCGGGGCAGACCCAGGACTCGGTGGAGAGACTATGTCTCCCAGCTAGTCTGGGAACGCCTTGGTATCCCCTCTGAAGAGCTGGAGCAGGTGGCTGGGGAGAGGGAAGTCTGGGCTTCTCTGCTTGAACTGCTGCCTCCGCGACCCGGACCTCCGGAAAAGCGGTAGAAGATGGATGGATGGATGGATGGCTTTTAATACCCAGTAGTGGTGATATTTGTCTTGGCATTTGTTTTTATTTTTTTTTTATTTTTAGGTATTTTTTTTATTTCTTATTTTTTTGTTTGTTTTTGTTTATGTTATTTGTTTTTAATGCTCTGTGTGTTTTTAATGCTGTTTATTTTCTGTAAAGCACTTTGGTTACCTACGGGTTGTTTTAAAGGGCTATATAAATAAAGTACATTACATTACATTACATTAAAATCACCCATAAGGATGTATGGGGATGGCAACTGATTATGAAGGGCATAGGTTATTGCTTTATGCAAAGTTAGATGAACTGCCACTACTTGCAAGTTGGAGACTAAAGCCAAGTGGCTGTGAATTAGGTCATTCCTGACTAAAATTGTTGAACCACCAGATGGACGATGCACATTTGGACCATATGTATTATACATAGTATAATGTTTCAGAGACATGGGGTTGGTTGATAGCAGAAGAGTTTCTTGAAGGCAAAAAGCAAGGGGGATTAAAACTAGCAGCTAAACGCTGCACAGTGTGTGAATGCGTGTGTGAATGGGTGGATCTGTAAAGCACTTTGGTCATCAAGAGATGAGAATAAAAGCGCTATATAAGTGAATGCCATTTACCATTTACCATTTACTTCAGAAAAATTGGCCTTAAAGCCACGACAGTTCCACTGGATAATGTGGCTACCCACCATCAGGTAGGTAAAACAAAAGCACGCTCCTTATGCTTGCTTTTGGGGGAGGGGCTGCGACTACGGAAAGTCGTGACTTCAGACATTTCTGCATCTTCTGGATTCCCATTCTTTTGCAATTTGTTTTCTTGGCTTGATTTTGCCTGAGTAGAGGAGCTGGGTTTTTTTCTTTTCTTTTGATGATTGGTTTTGTTCTGCGGACTTGCTTAGACTTTGACTTAAGGGTTGACTTATTGTAGTCAGGCTTTGAGTTCTCGTTTTACTTTTAACTGGGACTCTGGAATTTTTAATACTACTTAATAATGAGGGCTTGTCTTTAGTTAACCAGGTCAGATCTGTCTGGCACTCAGCAGGCTGCATCTTAGGTTTCACAACAGAGGAGAAAGTCTGCTGGAATTTTTACTTTAGGAAACCTTCTACCAGTTTACGTGCCTCAGGGTAGCTAATTTTCTTAGTACATTTGACAGTTTGAATTTCTTTTTCCTTGATCCAACAAGGACATTCCTTCGATGATGCTGCATGATTGTCTAAACAGTTACTACATTTGGGAGGTGTTGTGCAGGCCAACTCATGCTTTTCCTCTCCACATTTGCAGCAGACTGGTTTATTCCTACATCCTGCAGAGCCATGGCCAAACTTTTGGCAGATAAAGCATCTCAACGGGTTTGGAATAAAGGTATCAACAGTTACAGTCAGCTGTCCTATTTGGATTCTTCCTGGGAGTTGATGCCAGTTGAACGTCAGAATGTAAGTGCCAGTTTTTACTGTTCTGTCATTTTTTTTAATGGTTATCCTCTTCACATGTGTTACTCTTTGTTGTTGCAGTTCTGAGGCTGTTTCATCCCCTTCCATATCGTGGAGTTCTCTAGTATGAATTACTCCTTTGCAGCTGTTTAGAGAAGGGTGAGGAAAAGCCTTCACTGGAACACCAGCCAGCACATTACACCGCAACAAATTTTCTGAATGGGATTTCTTTAAGCATTCCACCAAAATCTGGCCAGACCTCAGTTTTTTAACATCCTTAACTGACCCTGCAATACCTGAAATTCCTTTCTGTACAACAAAAGGGGACAGCTTAGAGGCATATCTGATTAGAGCGACTCTAAAACAATAAGCCTCGGCCAATTATCACCATTTGCAAGAGCCATCCTGCTAATTCCTGGGTCATCCACATCATCTTTCAACATTCGTTTTTTAGGGGTTTGTTTAGTAGCCATATTTTATAGAGTATGATTCATCATCCATGCTCCCCACCCTCCTCAGAGCCCTACACACACACACACACACACACACACATATATATATATATATATATATATATATATATATGCCTATCCAATCGCACAACATAACTAAACTAGAAAAGCACTCGGAGAGCGCAGACCTCCGCCAAGCACCACAGTTCCCCCCATACAGTGTTTGTGTGTACGTTTTCAGATTTCTTGACCATGAAAACATATGACTAGCAATTGGATTGACAATGATAGGATTAGTGGTTCAGTAGTTATTCACGAAAATGGCATTTTCCGTAATGGCGGCCACAGTTCCCCCCATACAGTGTTTGTGTGTATGTTTTCAGATTCCTTGACCATGAAAACATATGACTAGCAATTGGATTGACAATGATAGGATTAATGGTTCAGTAGTTATTCACGAAAATGGCATTTTCCGTAATGGCGGTTTTCTTCTGGATGGTGGTGATCCGGTGATCCGGATCACCACCAAAATGCAATCATTTGTAGGATACCCCATTTCTGACAACCTGTGAAAATTTCATGAAAAATCCATCCATAAGTTTTTGAGTTATCTTGCTAACAAACAAACAAACAAACAGACAAACAGACAAACCAACGCCGATGATCACATAACCTCCTTGGCGGAGGTAACTAGAGGGGGACAGGTAGATTGGTGATTCGCCTCCACACGGCTAGACGGGTTATTGTACTGTCTGTAATCCTTCAAAGTCCACACAAAAAAAATAAATAAATAAATAAATAAAACAGCGATGTTCCAAATAACTAAAATAATCCCGGAATGATAATATTGTAACGTGCTGCTCGACATGGCGACGTCCCACCGGGAGATTTGAACTCACGCCTCCCGCCCCGGAGTCCCACACTCTACCTGTGTCGCCAATAGGGTCAACCCACTTGGAAAGCCAAGTAGGGTGCTCATATTGAGTTCGCTACACTACTCCCCTCTGGTTCTCGACATCGTCCCGATGTCAGCGCCCCATTACTGCTTTGGACAGGAGATCCCACTTCTGACACTAATGTAACGTGCTGCTCGACATGGCGATGTCCCACCGGGAGATTCAAACTCACGCCTCCCGCTCCGGAGTCCCGCACCCTACCTGTGTCGCCAATAGGGTCAACCCACTTGGAAAGCCAAGTAGGGTGCTCATATTGAGTTCGCTACACTATATACACCAACAAATTTTTCATCACATACAACAAAGCAACAGTTAATATGAACATCTACATCCCATTGTCAGCCCCCACCCCAGCACACCAACCCCACAACTTGGGCACTTCACACAATCACATTCACTTAACTGCAAATAAACAAACAGTGTTGAGGACTTTTTTTTTTTTTTAAATGGGGCAATAATACAACGGGTACATGTAAAGCATATCAACTATGTGACTTTTGGGCAATCAAACATATCAACACTCCAACCAAAACATGTTAATAACCACCCTACAGTCACCATACAGTCCCAATGGAAGGATCACCCCCTGGATTTCTGTCTGGCGGATCCCTCCCAGAGTGCCTTCACCTCTTTGCCTCTGGGAATGAGCCACATTGGTGTCTCTTCTCATCGACGAGGCGCCGTAGTTCATTGGGGTGTCTCCACGAGTCATCAGACAGCCTGAGATAGCCATCCTCCTGGGCAGCCACCACCCATAGCCGCCCTTGGTCATCCCGTCATCTTCTCTTTGCATGGACCCCCCTCAGCCGAGCCTCCCCCCTGGGCCAAACCTCATCATCGATCCATAGAGGAGCTTGACTCTGCTTCAATCGGGCTTCCTTTCCGGGTCGAATCGTTCCATTGACCCCCTGTGAAGCCCGACTCAGCCTCCAGTGCTCCTGTGCGGCACGTCTGTCTACTGTGCCAGCCGATCCTACCCCGCTCTCTTTTGTTTTGAACGCCAGCGAAGCCGTTACAGCCCCATACTTCTCAGTACCTCTCGGACGAACTCCGAAAGCAGAGGGATCCATCCTCACAGCTCCACCCGCCGTCACGGGTGTTCCACCGTGCCGTCCAGTTCCCACATCAAGGGCAACTTGGACACTGGCACCAGAACCCTCCCACAATGGTTCTTTACGGCACTGGTCCTGGTCATCTCCCAGAATACTAGGCCAGTTGCTGTCCCAAACCGCATCATCGTCCATGTACGGAACCAGTCAGTCCCACAAAACACAGCCCAACCATTCTTCTCCAACGCTGCTGGTGATCATGAACATATCACATCCCATTATGTTCGACCCCTTGGCAGTCACCACGAGCTGGACATGAGACATCATTGCCGACTTGTACCTCGCCGTCAACTCCAGTGAACCCACTATGGCTATCCTGTTTCCTCCATAGCCAAAGTATGCCGCTGACAGTCTCCTCATGTGGTAATGCAGGAACGAACTCCTCACAGTGGGCAAGTTCAACACAGAAGCTGCTGCTCCCGTGTCCACAAACAACGGCACGTCTACGCTGTCCAGCAAAATGTTGCAGTAAATTCGCCCATCTGTGCTTGGGGAGACGGTATGAACAACCATAGGAGTTGTGGCTGGGGAATTCGCTCCACGTCGTCGGTCCCCTCCCTCAAAATTTTTGCAGGCCCTGGCGAAATGATGCAGGAGACCACACTTGCCACAGCATTTGCCTTTCGTCGGACACTGTCTTGCCTTATACTGGTGCCTGGTGGACCCACAGCCATAACATCTTGACGTACCCGGGGCCGACCTAATCTTTATACCTGCAGCGTATTCCTCTTCATCCACACTGTTTTCGCTATCTAGGTCCACAGCCAGCGCCTTCAATCGTGGTTCTGCGTGCCCTAACGTGGTTCTCTCACTGAGGTCCTCCGACAGTTTCTCAGCCACTTCAAATTGTTGGGACTATCTCAACTGCTGTGGCTAATGTCAGTTCACCCAGGTAAGTCAGGAGCCTTGACCATGCTGCAGAACAAAGTGTATGCTCTGCCAATTGATCACGGACCATCTCTTCTTCAAAGGTTCCAAATTGGCACTCCCCCGCCAGCTGACGCAGGTCTGCAACATAACGCTGTACTGACTCTCCAGTCCACTGGTGGCGCTGCCAAAACCTAGTCCTCCAGACTATGACGTTTTCCGGAGCGCGAAAATAGCGTGCCATTAGCCCGACCATGTTGTCAAAACTATCACATTCTCCCAACGTGTTGAGAATCTGTTGACCCTCTATGCCAAGATTATGGACCAAAATAGCTTTTGCACGCAGTTTCTCTATTTCTCCGAGGTTCAGAGCCACGAAGTAATTTTGAAAAGCCACATACCACCTCACCCAGGGGACTGGTGGCTCGCCCGGATCCTCCAAAAATGGGCGAGTACCAGAAACCGCTCTCTCCATACCTTTATCCTCGTAGCCAAATGTTATGTCCATAACTCGTGCTAATAAGAATCAGGCCAGAGGTGCAGTTAAACGCAATTTTATTAATAGAACCACACGTAACACAGGTGGTCCGTATAGGCATATGGTTGACGGCGAAAGAGACTGTGTCTTCTTCTTCTTCTTCTGATGTTTTATGGCAGTTGGCAAACAGCTTGTAGGTGCATTACCACCACCTTCTGGAATGGAGTGTGATTCGAAATGGCATTACTCTCCTATATCCTTGAAATTAGGCCTGTTGTCCTAATAAACCTAAAAACTGCCTTATAAACTGCATCCCCTGAACTTCTCTGCAAAATCTCTTTCATATTGAGCTGGGTTTTGTTCCTGTATAGACTGTCCACCAATGCTAACCGTGCAAACTCATACTTTGGACAGTGCATAAATATATGTTCAACTGTTTCGTCGTTTCCACAGTAATCACATTTCACACGTGGACAAAATTGTTGGTACCCCTCTGTTAATGAAAGAAAAACCCACAATGGTCACAGAAATAACTTGAATCTGACAAAAGTGGTAATAAATAAAAATTCCATGAAAATTAACCAATGAAAATCAGACAATACTTTTGAATTGTGGTTCAACAGAATTATTTTCAAAAAACAAACTCATGAAACAGGCCTGGACAAAAATGATGGTACCCTTAACTTAATATTTTGTTACACAGCCTTTTGAGGCAATCACTGCAATCAAACGATTTCTGTAACTGTCAATGAGACTTCTGCACCTCTCAGCAGGTACTGTATTTTGGCCCACTCCTCATGAGCAAACTGCTCCAGTTGTCTCAGGTTTGAAGGGTGCCTTCTCCAGACGGCATGTTTCAGCTCCTTCCACAGATGTTCAATAGGATTTAGATCAGGGCTCACGGAAGGCCACTTTAGAATAGTCCAACGTTTCGCTCTTAGCCATTCTTGGGTGTTTTTAGCTGTGTGTTTTGGGTCATTATCCTGTTGCAAGACCCATGACCTGTGACTGAGACCAAGCTGTTGACACTGGGCAGCACATTTCTCTCTAGAATACCTTGATAGTCTTGACATTTCATTGTACCCTGCACAGATTCAAGACACCCTGTGCCAGATGCAGCAAAGCAGCCCCAGAACATAACAGAATCTCCTCCATGTTTCACAGTAGCGACAGTGTTCTTTTCTTGGTATGCTTCATTTTTGCATCTGTGAACATAGAGCTGATGTGCCTTGCCAAAAAGTTCCAGTTTTGTCTCGTCTGTCCATAGGACATTCTCCCAGAAGCTTTGTGGCTTGTCAACATGCAGTTTGGCAAATTCCAGTCTGGCTTTTTACCTCCGCCAAGGAGGTAATGTTTTTACCGGGTTCTGTCTGTCTGTCTGTTACCAACATAACTCAAAAAGTTATGAACGGAGTTCATAGAGTTACGGAGTTAGTGAAATTTTCAGGAAAGGTGTGTAATGGCACTGGGAACAGATGATTAGATTTTGGTGATGATCTGAGAGTGCATACCTCCACCAAGGGCTTTGTTTGTATTTGTGCAGCAGGATTACACAAAAACTACTGGATGGATTTGGATGAAATTTTCACCAGAGGTGGTTCTTGGGCTAGACAGGAACCCATTATATTTTGGTGATGATCTGAGAATGCATACCTCAGCCAAGGCTCTTATCTTCTCACAGTGTTATATTTATATTTACTTATTTTTGTAGGTTTTTTTATTTGGGTTCTAAATCTTTTATTGGGTTTTAGACTTTTGAGTTTTTAACCTCTTTGACTAGTCTTTAACTTTTTAATATGGCCCTTCTCTCTTCTCTCTGGTTTTTCTCTCATCTCTTTGTCTTATATCCTGATTGATGGAGCCTTGAGTATTTTTGTCATGTTTATAGTCAGCTTCATGTGTGCCTGTGTTTGTGTTTATGTTGAATGTAATTCATTCATTCATTCATCTTCTTCCGCTCAATCCTTTTCGGGTCGTGGGGGGGCTGGAGCCTATCCCAGCATCTGTGGGCAAGAGGCAGGGTACACCCTGGACAGATCGCCAGTCCATCGCAGGGCCAACACAGAGAGACAGACAACCATTCACTCTCACAGTCATACCTAAGGGCAATTTAGAATCCCCAGTTTGATGCCAATTAACCTAACTTGCAGGTTTTTGGCATGTGGGAGGAAACCGGAGAAATCCCAGCGTAAACCCACACAGACACGGGGAGAACATGCAAACTCCACACAGATCACTGTTGGTCGGGGGCTGGGATCGAACCCAGGATCCCCCGCCCAAGGGTGAGTTGCTGTGCTGCCGCAGTGCTAACCATTCCGCCACCACGCTGCCCTGTTGAATGTAATTGTGATTTGTAAATATGGATGTCACCTGACTGCAAAACAAATCTACCTACGGGTACAAATAAAGTAACCTGAACCTGAACCTGAACAGTGTGTTAGCAACAATACTCAAAAAGTTATGAACGGATTTTGATGAAATTTTCAGAAAAGGTGTGTAATGGTACGGGGAACAGATGATTAGATTTTGGTGATGATCTGAGAGTGCATACCTCCACCAAGTGCCACGATGGGATGAGACGCTGTATGATCCGGCGCTCAGACCATATTCCTCCTCTACCCGGTCCTCTCCTTGACAGCGTCTCAACGGGCTCCCAGCTGTCAGTGTCACGGGACGGCTGGAGCCCAATTATCCCTCATCAGCTGAGGCGCTGCTAATGGGTTTAAAAAGGAGCAGCTCCGATCATTCGGGGCTGTAACTTCGCTCACCATAGGCTGGAACCCCTTCGTCTGGCGCTAGCCTCCTGCCTTTCGTTCCGCAGTATATGTGAGTGTTCCTCTGTATGGTTTTTTGAGCCTTTTGGCCCCACGAGGCCGTGTTCCTTTTCCCCTGTTCCCTAACCTAATAAAACATCGCAACTCACTGGCTCGCCCCCAGCTCTTATTGTTTGGCTCGCGAGGGCCACACGTAACAGTAAGTTACAGCCAGGCGAGTTGCCGGCGGCCGTGAGTTGCCGTTGGACTTGCGCCTTCCCTGTCTGGGTGTCAGCCCTTTTGACATGCCATCTCCCCGGAGTCACGTTCGGCTCCAGGGCAGAGAGCTGACGGCCATCTTGGAGGAAGTCGACGGGACACTCTTCTCCGCTACCCTGGACGACGACCCCAATGAGAGACGCTGGCACCTAGAGTTTGCTGAGAATCTCCTGGACAGTCTCCCTCGCCATTCCACCCATCCTGAGGCCTGTGCCAGGAGGAACGCCATCGCTGCGCAGCGAGAGGAGCTCCGTGGGTTGGAGGGAAATCCCGGCAGGAAGCCAAAGAGGAGGAGACGTTACCCTTCGCTTCGGGATCCCGGTCCTGCCTCCACTCCGGACCGTGAGTGTGCGCCACCCAGAGGGCTTTCCCCGTCCTGCATGATATCACTCGGGATTCCCCCGGAGGATCTGCAGCTGACGGCAATTAAGGTCCGGGACCTTAATTGCTGCTCGTTCCGCTGTGCACCCGTCCGCCATTATGAGGCATGTGGCGGCCGCTGTTAGACTGGTGGAGAGGAGTCCGGGGCTACGCAACTTCCCAGAGTTCGACGCCCTCCTCGCCTCTGTCTCTGCCCAGGAGCGGCGATTTCCGGATCTTTCCTTCGCTTCGCCCCCTGTGAGTAGCTGTCGCCACACAGCCTCATCTTCTCAGCATAAGCCCCGTCTGGATCCAGTTCCGGGTCGCCGCAAGGTCTCATCCTCCCACGCAGCTATCTTTCTGTGCCTCTCCAGAGAGGAGATCTCTCAGCCTCTTCTCCCGAGCCACTTCCCTCAGCTGTCACGCCAGCGCTTCGGGTCCGGCTCAGCTGTCGCCCCCTCCTCCTCGACGCGCTCCCCGACTGCTGTGTGCATCCTGAATCCAGACCTGGTGAACTCCATCCCGGAATCCATGCGAGTGGCTCCCCGACGTCCTCCCAGGGGGTCCTCCGTCACCGCCCGGCGGGGAGAGGGCGGAGCAAAGTCCATGACAGCAGGCACCATCCAGCCTCCAGGTGACAGGCAAGTCTCGGTTTTTTCACATTCATCTGATGATTTGCTCTGTCAAATTCCTGGAGGTGGAGTTCGGGGTTCGCAGCTCCCCGAACTCCCACCACCTGCTGTAGCTGTAAACATTAATCCTGCATCCTCTGTGTCTCCCTCCGCTGAGCGGTCCCAGGTGCCAGGCCAACATCGTGGGATGAGGAGGGGGCCTGCGGTTCTGGACAGCCCGGTTCCGGTCCCGCAGCTACGCCGTGGATGGAGGCGGATGGCGGATTGCTACGTGGAGCTTGCGTCGATGACCAAGCGTCCCCGGGTCTCCACAGAGGAGCGGTCCGGTCCAGCGGGACGAGGTTCTCCTGCCACCACGCCGTGTGGGCTGTCGGCATGGACACCGGGGCCAGAGGACTCACAAGCTGCGCTGTCCATCATGCCAGCTGCGGAGCCCGACGCAGCTGAGTGGGAGCCTGATGACGACCTCCTGATGCTGGATCCCGGATCTTCGCAGTCCTGGACAGCGTCAGAACCCGAGATCAGGCAAGTGCTCTATCTCATCTTTCTTTTCCTCACTTTAGAGCACTCTAGCCTGTCTCTTGGGGAGGTGAGCCGGGTGCAGCCGGGTGCAGCCGTCCGCTGCGTCCGAGCTTATCTCGCCGGGTTCTGGCGCTGCCGGTGATCCTGATCCCGGTTCTGTTCTCTCTCCTGAGCCTTCTCCCAGGGTCGCCGGCGAGGAGCTGCCATCACTCGTGGTGCTAGAGGGTCCAGGTTCAACGTCGGAGGTCGGTTCTGGTGCGGCGCCGGCCCAGTCGGGGTCCGACGAGGGTTCGTCCGAGTCCCATTCGGGGTCCGACGTGGGTTTGCCTGAGACCCATTCGGGGTCCAACGTTGGTTCGCCTGAGACCCAATCGGGGTCCGACGTTGGTTCGCCTGAGACCCAATCGGGGTCCGACATTGGTTCGCCTGAGACCCAATCGGGGCCCAACGTGGGTTCTGCTCCAGCAGTGTCCGGGTCCAGTGAGGGAGCTGCGGATCTCCTGTCATCTGACCTTCGACCACCTCGTCGTCAGCTCTCCCCCAAGCCTCTTCCACTGGGGCCCGTTTGGACTTCTCCCTTTCCCCTACAGGCCTGGTGGTTGAGCAAGCGGGTCGGCCGCCAGAGGGCCTGCCATGCCCGTTCAGCCCGCTTGTGCGGCTGCCCGACCCGTTAGACTGTTTGTTCGGCGATCTGGTTCGGCCTCCCGAGGAACTGCGTTTTCTGGCCTGGGGTTCGGGTAGGCCACCGGAACTCTTCCCTTCACCCTTGTTAGCGGTATGGACGCTGGGTGCGGGGAGACCCCCCGAACTGAATGTCTATTGCTGTACTTGTGTTGGAGTGGGTACAGCTAAATTGTTATTTCTGTCCCGCATTTAGCGTGGTTTTCTTTTTTAGGTTTCCCCTCCTGTTTGAGGGATGGCTGTAATGTTCTACTTTTCGCCCTTGGGGGTTTTTTCCTCTCGTTTTGGGGGTCCACGGGGTTGTTTTATTTTGTATTTGTCTGTACAGGGTTTGTGGAGTATTGTGGGGGGGGGGGGGTTCTCTTCCCTGTGTGTTGGGTTGTAATTCCTGCAATTATCCTCTGCCTGTATGAGTTCCTCCCTCGTGGTATTCTATGGAGTATTTTGTTTGGGGTTTTTTTTCCCCTGGTACTCTATATTGGGTTATTGTCTTTTTTTTCTCCCCCTTTCTCTGGGTTTCTGTCATGTTATATTGTATGGAGTATTGTGTTTAGGTTTTTTCTCTGCCCTGGTACTCTGTATTTGTTCATTGTCGATTTGTCCTTTTTTTTTTTTTCTCTGTTCCTCTCCCTCCGGTCCTGCCTCCCATCCGCCCACCGTAGGTTGGGGGGGGGGGGGGTCTCGGATGTTTCGGGTCGTTCGGAGTCCGACCGTGAGGGGGAGGCTCTGTCACAATGGGATGAGACGCCGTATGATCCGGCGCTCAGACCATATTCCTCCTCTACCCGGTCCTCTCCTTGACAGCGTCTCAGCGGGCTCCCAGCTGTCAGTGTCACGGGACGGCTGGAGCCCAATTATCCCTCATCAGCTGAGGCGCTGCTAATGGGTTTAAAAAGGAGCAGCGCCAATCATTCGGGGCTGTAACTTCGCTCACCATAGGCTTGAACCCCTTCGTCTGGCGCTAGCCTCCTGCCTTTCGTTCCGCAGTATATGTGAGTGTTCCTCTGCATGGTTTTTTGTGCCTTTTGGCCCCACGAGGCCGTGTTCCTTTTTCCCTGTTCCCTAACCTAATAAAACATCGCAACTCACTGGCTCGCCCCCGGCTCTTATTGTGTGGCTCGCGAGGGCCAGGATTATACAAAAACTACTGGATGGATTTGGATGAAACTTTCACCAGAGGTGGTTCTTGGGCTAGAGAGGAACTCATTATATTTTGGTGATTATCTGAGAATGCATACCTCAGCCAAGGCTCTTATTTTCTCACAGTGTGTTAGCAACAATACTCCAAAACTGATGGACAGACTTTGATGCCATTTTTACCACAAGTGGCTATAGGCCTACACACAAACCCATTACATTGTGGAGGTGATCCATGACAAATGGAAGGAGCCTTGGTGGAGGTATGCGCTCTATGAGTGCTTTTCTAGTTTATGATTTGTTTTCAACAGTGGTGTCCTCCTTGGTCGTCTCCCATGAAGTCTACTTTGGCTCAAACAACAACGGATGGTGCGATCTGACACTGATGTACCTTGACCTTGGAGTTCACTTTGAATGTGCTTAGAGGTTGTTCTTGGCTCGTTTGTTACCATTCGTATTATCCGTCTCCAGTCCCATGGATCTTAAATTTCTGAATAATATGTGCAACTGTAGTCACAGGAACATCAAGCTGCTTGGAGATGGTCTTATAGCCTTTACCTTTAACATGCTTGTCTATAATTTTCTTTCTAATCTCCTGAGACAACTCTCTCCTTTGCTTCCTCTGGTCCATGTTTAGTGTGGTGCACACCATGTCAACAAACAGCACAGTGACTACTTGTCACCCTTTAAATAGGCCGACTGACTGATTACAAGTTTGTAGACCCCTGTGATGTTAATTAGAGGACACATCTTGGTTGAACATGTCCCTATGGTCACATTATTTTCAATCTTTTCTAGGGGTACCATCATTTTTGTCCAGGCCTGTTTCATGAGTTTGTTTTTTAAAATAATTCTGTTGAACCACAATTCAAAAGCATTGTCTGATTTTCATTGGTTAATTTTCACAGAATTTTTATTTATTACCACTTTTGTCAGATTCAAGTTATTTCTGTGACCATTGTGGGTTTTTCTTTCATTAACAGAGGGGTACCAACAATTTTGTCCACGTGTGTAACTAATGTACTATTCAGCCCTGTGTGCCCTA
Organism: Pholidichthys leucotaenia; assembly: GCA_020510985.1. Lineage (NCBI taxonomy): Eukaryota > Metazoa > Chordata > Actinopteri > Cichliformes > Pholidichthyidae > Pholidichthys > Pholidichthys leucotaenia. The sequence continues at coordinate 443,132,761 of CM035837.1, read as the reverse complement.
ATCTTAACCTGGATATGATGTCCTCCTCCTTTCTGTTCCTGTGTCCTTCTCTAGTTTCCCCTACTTTCTTTTGTATGCCATACAGGCTCCGTCCTTTACTTCCTCTGTCCCATTCTTCCTGCTACTTCTTTTTAATTTGCGTTTTGATAATGCTCTTGACCTCTGCCTTGCTATATTTCACATTTCTACTAAGTTGACTCTTCCTAGTTGCACTTTTTGCATATTTATCTGCTAGCTCATTCCCCTCCACTCCAATGTGTGCCGGGATCCAAATGAATCTAATGTCCACACCTGCCTTTGAAATTGTCATTACTGAATGTACAATTTCCATTACCAAATCCTGTCTTGATTCTGAATGCATTTGCCCAGTACTTTCCATTGCCCTGCAATTTTGATAGTCAGACCCTATCAAAACCTTTCTGGGCTTTACTTCTTCCACCCAACCCAATGCCAAAAATATTGCCAGAAGCTCACCAGTATACACAGCTAAGTCATCATTAACCCTTTCCTTCTTCATGACTTCTAATTCTGGAATGATGAATGCTATTCCCACAATGCTGATTTAGATGCATCCTGATAAATCTTTATACAGTCAGGATAATTACTGTCTAAATAGTTATTGACCTCATTCTTGTTTATCCTCCTTCTTATGTCATTTTTTAAAAGTCTGAAATCCACCTTTACTTCTTCCAGACACCATGGTGGATCTGCAGAAAGAGGGACTGTTGGACATAGTTCTTCATCGGCAACCCTTAGCTCCCTGACTTTATTCTCTATTGTCCATCCAAAGTTTCTCATTTGTCTCTTTTCCTTCTCTTGGCAAGGCTTCAGTACACTGTGTACAGGGTGACTGTCACTAAATCCTCTGATGTTTGTCCAGTATTTAGCTGCTATCTGAGTTCTTCTTAACTCCAGAGGCATCTCGCCCATCTCCACCTGGAGTGCTGCTACTGGAGTAGTTTTTATGGCCCCACAGCATAACCTCAGAGCTTGGTAATGAATTATATCCAATTTTTTCAATAATGTTTCTGAAGCTGATCCATACATAACACATCCGTAATCAAACAGTGACCTAATTAGAGCCACATATAATGTTTTTAAAGCACCTCTACTTGCTCACCATTCTCTTCCCCTCAAATATCTAATAATATTTAAAACCTTCTTAGATTTTGCCACAGTTTTCTCCACATGAATCTTCCAAGAACACCCCTTATCAAACCACACACCCAAATACTTGAAGCACTCAACAGTTTCTATGTTTTGATCGTATATTTTAAGACTGACTTGTTTACTCTCTTCCTAGTGAAGACCACAGACCTTTGTCCTCCCCACCGAAAATCTAAATCCCCATTCCACTGCCCAAGCCTCAACTTTATCAATCGCCTGCTGCAACTTTTTAACATAAATGATATTTTTTTCCTCTTGTCCACATAGCACCATCATCTGCAAACAAGGAGACACCAACAGAACCCTTAACGCTACAAAAAATGTCATTGATCGTGACTGAAAACAAAATGGGACTAATAGTACTGCCTTGTGGGGTTCCATTTTCTATCACTTGGCTTGAGCTATACTGCTTCCCTATTCTTACCGAAATTTTCACTCAGAAAATTTTTAATCCATTTTTTCCCCATTCTCCCTGTAATGCCTAGCTTATGTAGTTTGATAATCAGTCCCTCCTTCCACATCATGTCATACGCCTTATCAACATCCAAAAACACCACAACCACACTTTCCCTATTTACTTGGGCCTTCCTAATCTCGTGTTCCAAACAGACAGCAGGATCGGTAGTACTTTTCCCTTTTCTAAGTCCACTTTGGTAACCTTTTAATGCCTCTCTAGATTCCAGATAATATGTTAACCTCTCATTAATCATTTTTCCAAAGTTTTACCAAAATGGGATGTTAAAGCGATTGGTCTGTAATTCACACCTAAACCTGGATTTTTATCTGGCTTGCATATCGGAACAACAACCGCCTCTTTCCATGGAGTAGGCAATGTTCCTTCTTCCCAAACCTTGTTGTATAACTCCATAATAATATCTTTTTTACCAGTATCACTCAGGTTTTTAATCATTTTATAAGTCACTTGGTCTTTTCCTGGAGTTGTCTTACAGACTTTCCTTAATGTATGATTTAATTTAGACTTTGAAAACTCCCGATTTAGCCCATTCTCAAATTCTGCCTCATCTTGCAATGCTCCTCCATTATTTAATTTTGTCTGCTCTCTTCCACTTTTTTCCACATAGCTCAAATTATCTGCACTATTTATTTTACTGAAAATTTTAACTAAATGTTCTGCCTTTTCATTGTCATCCACTATCAAACTGTCCCCGTTCTCCATAATTGGATAATTTAGCTCCTTCCTTATACCCGACATCCTTTTAATTGTACCCCATACCTTCTCCAAGGGTGTACTTCTTCCCAATGAATCACAATGTTTTCTCCAAAACTCTTTTTTGGTCTGTTTAATTATTCTCCATACTTTAGCCTGCTCCTGTTTATAATTGATGAAGTTATCCATATGCAATACATTTTTTAATACTTTAAAAGCTTTGTTCCGACTCTCGATTGCTTCAAAACACTCTGGCATCTACCAAGGAACTAACTTTTTCCTTTTTCCCCTACCTCTTCTTGGGATGGTTTCCTTTGCTGCTTTAATGATAGCCGTTGTGATTGCTGCATTCATCTCTTCCACTGTCTGATTTAGATTTACTTCCTTCAGTTTCCTCTCACTTAAAATTGTAAATTTCCCCCAATCTGGCTTATCAAATGCCCACCTCTTGTCTCTTCCTTCTTGATCTATGTCATTTCCTATTCCAATATCAGCCACTATTTGGTAGTGATCACTTCCTATAGTGCTTTCCCTTGTTACCCTCCACCTGTACCTGCCAGCTAAGCTTTGTGAAATCAAAGTAAAATCAATGGCTGATTCTGTCCCCCTCGCCAAATTCACCCTAGTGCCCGAACCATCATTCAAACACACCAACTCCTTGTCCTCCATTATCTCTTCTATAACCTCTCCGTTAGTGTCGTCGTGCTTCCACCATAATGTACTATGTGCGTTAAAATCCCCAAACCAGAACACTCTCCCCCTCCAGTCCTGGAGAATTGACTCCAACTCACTTTTAACTAACTGCTTACATGGATTATAGAAGTTGATTATTATCATACTGCCTTCTTTAGTCCATATCTTGGTGACAATTACTTCCAGCTCTTGTACTGTGATCAGTTGCCTATATTTAACCCCTTGTCTAACAAAGACTGCACAACCCCCACCTCCCCCATCCGTCCTATCCTTACACATTCCAGAATATTCCTTAATTATGAAATCTAGTGATGGCTTAAGTCATGTCTCCTGTACACAAATAATATCTGGTGTGGGGAGCGTGAAAAAACAAGGCTGAATTATTTCTTAATTCAGGTTTTATTCTTGCGATCACATCCCCAGCTATCTCTCAAGAACAGAAGAGAGAGGGAGCTGAGTCAAAACCTTCTCTTTTATACACACAAGGACAAAGGAAGAATCACATATCACAGTCAACCCCCCTATTGACAATAACTCTCCCCCCACGCCCTTCAGTCCTCCGCCTGGGCCCCAGGAGGTCAGGAAGTCCTTTCAGCTCCTTATCGCCGTACCTCCGTCTTCTTGTTGTTATCCATAGGCGGTCCAGACATATTGTCCCATCTAAGACGTGAGGTCAATCCACACATGCAATCTCAAGCATCCCATAGTGCTTATACTATGTATATATATATATATATACAGTATATATATATATATATATGTATGTAGGTAAAAATACATGAGCTACATAACCCCCCCAAACATCGAAGAATGGACAATATATAAGAGTTAATAAAACATAACCTCAATAGCATAGTCTATACCACATGATCACATTAAAATTCAGTCTGTACGCCGTCTGGGCTTCAAACATCTTCCGAATCTGCTGTAAGCAGGTCTCGCCGTCCCTGCAGCGCCGTCCTGCAAAGAATCTGCAGACTGAGGAAGAGAGTGGTTATTTGATCCCTGTGGGGGCTCAGGGACGTGTTCCCTGGGGGGTCTGCCACGTCGAGGTGCCCTCGCCACCTGTACAGACTCGTCGTTCATCACAAAAGCAGGCTTTAGTCTGTCAATACTAACTGTCTCTTTTCTGTCTCCCAAATCTAGCACAAAATGCTTATCACCTGTTTCCAGCACCCTATACGGACCATCATATGGCGGGTGGAGGGTCGGTCTCAGAGCCTCGTGCCTGACAAAAACGAACTCAGCATTTTTCAAAGCTTTGGGAACAAAAACGCGTGGAAAAGTGTGATGAACGGGGCCCGGGAGCGTGTCTGCTCCCGTGCTAATCAGTGGCCCCAGAGCCGGGGGGCGCCCCGGCTCCGGATGCTCTGGTAGGAATTCACCGGGCAGCCTGAGAGGTTGTGCAAAAACTAACTCGGCTGGGGAGGCATTTAAATCCTCTTTGGGCGCAGAACGCAACCCCAATAAAACCCATGGTAGTTTGTTTACCCAATCTGCATCCGTAAGCGACGCTCTGAGGGCTGCCTTCAAAGACCTATGAAAACGCTCGCATAAACCATTAGCCTGGGGGTGATAGGCGGTAGTGCGATGAATTTTCGCTTCTAAGCTGCTGGCCATCGCTGACCAGAGCTCAGAGACAAATTGAGGCCCTCTGTCGGACGTAATATCCAACGGAACCCCGAAACGTGCTACCCAGGCCATCAAAAAAACGCGAGCCACCACTGCAGCTGTGGTCGATGCCAGGGGGACCACTTCCGGCCAACATGTGGTTCGATCCACCATTGTCAAAATATGTGTGAACCCCTGCGACAACGGTAGGGGGCCCACGAGGTCAACATGCACGTTATCGAATCTCTTGGCCGGAATGTGGAACGGTTCTAAGGGAGCTTTTGTGTGTCTGTGAATTTTGGCCCGCTGGCAAGCCATGCAGGTTCGTGCCCACTCTTTCACGTGCTTGCGCAGGCTCGGCCAAACAAACTTCTCCGCTACCATTTTCACAGAAGCATGCACTCCTGGGTGCGCCAGGGAGTGAACCGAGTCAAAAACGCGTCGGCGCCACGCGGCTGGGACTACCGGGCGCGGTCGCCCAGTCGATACATCGCAGATTAGTGGGGGCATACCGGTTTGCAAACACCTGCTCTCCAGCCTTAACCCTGTTGGTCCAGACAGCAGCGCGCACACGTCCGCATCGCTACCCTGTTCCGCTGCCATGGCTGCGTAATCTATTCCCACGTGAACTGGGGCCGCGTGCGCTTCCGCGCTGCTATTTTGCCTTGCGGCTGCGGTAGTATAATCTGCCTCCGCGCACACCGGTGCTGTGACCGCGCAAGAGAGGCAGTCTGCCACTACGTTGAGTTTACCCGCTACGTGCTGAATATCAATGGTAAACTCCGAAATTGCGGCCAGTTGCCTCTGTTGCCGGCCCGACCAAGGTTCTGAAATTTTGGACATCGCAAAAGTGAGCGGCTTATGGTCGACAAAAGCAGTGAAACGCCGACCTTCCAGCCAAAACTGGAAATGGCGGATGGCCAAATGGAGCGCTAACAGCTCCCTGTCAAACGTGCTGTATTTCCGCTCGGCTTCGTTCAAGGATCTGCTGAAAAATGCCAGTGGCTGCCAAACCCCGGCAACATGCTGTTCCACGACCGCCCCTATGGCCAAATCTGATGCGTCGGTAGTGAGCGCTATGCGGGCCGATGGATCAGGATGAGCTAGAAGCGTGGCGTCAGCCAGGGCTTTTTTTACCTCCGTGAATGCGCGCTCCCGCTCCGGGGACCACTCGATAGGATTGGAGGGTTTTTGTTTTTTGAGCGCGGCGTATAATAGTTGCATGAGCTCCGCTGCGTGGGGTAGGAAACGGTTATAAAAATTCACCATTCCTAAAAACTCCTGCAATGATTTGACCGTTTGTGGTCGGGGAAAATCTGCCACTGCGCGCACCTTATCTGGTAGCGGGATTGCCCCTTCTGGGGAGACGCGGTGTCCCAAAAAATCGATCTGCGCCTCACCAAACTGGCACTTGGCTGGATTAATTATTAACCCGTGCTCTCCCAACCTCCGAAAAACCGCAGTGAGGTGTTTTTCGTGTTCCTCTTCTGAAGTACTGGCGACTAAAATGTCGTCGAGGTAGACGAACACAAAAGGGAGATCGCGTAACACGGCATCCATCATACGTTGGAATGTTTGTGCGGCGCCTTTAAGACCAAACGGCATACGCAAAAACTCAAAAAGTCCAAAAGGGGTTATTACCGCTGTTTTAGGAATGTCCTCAGGACGGACTGGAACCTGATGGTAGGCGCGAACCAGGTCTATTTTAGAAAAAATGCGCGCCCCCGCTAGATGCACTGAGAAATCCTGAATGTGCGGGATTGGGTAGCGGTCATGCGCTGTGGCGTTGTTTAGTCTGCGGTAATCGCCGCAAGGTCTCCAGGAGCCGTCAGCTTTAGGGACCATATGCAGCAGCGAAGCCCAGGGGCTCTTCAAGCGGCGAATAATGCCCAGCCTCTCCAGGCTGGCGAACTCCTCGCGCGCGATGGAGAGCTTAGCGGCATCCAAACGCCGAGCTTTCGCGAAGACGGGGGGGCCCACTGTAGTGATAAAATGCTCCACCCCGTGTTTCGCAACTGTTGCCGAAAAAGTAGGAACCGTGAGCGCTGGAAATTGGGTGAGGAGTGTGTTAAACTTACCGCCTGCTGTGGCGACATTGGTCTGCACCGGTGGTGGGGACACTCGAGCTGCACAAGGAATAGAAAGATAGTGCATTAACTAATGTGAGCACAGAAAATCGGCACCTAACATGTTGAAGCTCACCGCCGCTATGATAAAAGTCCATTCATAAGAGCGACCGTGCAAGGACAGAAGCAAAGTCCTTTCTCCATAGGTGTTGATGCTCGAGCCGTTCGCCGCCGTTGCCCCGTCACCACGGGGGCCAGCCAACCGGTCAGCATAGGTCGAGGTGATGAAACTCACTTGGGCTCCGGTGTCTACGAGGAAGTGCCGCCCGGAGCTCGCATCTGTGATGTACAGCAGCTTATTTCTTTCACTGAGAGCTGAAGCTGCTAACGAATCCCGGTTCTGGAGTTTCCTGAGCTCTTGTAGCTGCACGGTGGCATACACTTGTGTGCCTTCTCTGCGAAACGCCGGTGATAATAACAGAGGCCATCTCCTCCGCTGCGCCGGGGCTGCGTCGCTGCCATTGATGGTGGGGCTGGCTCCGCTGTCTCTGGCTCTTCGTTGCCTCGGGTCGCCGCACCTAGGTCTGTTGCTGCCGCTGTGGCTGTCTGCTCGCCGCAGGAGTTGAGGAGTCGCTGCGCCTCTTGGGCCATCGCACAGAAGTCCCGCTGGGTCACACAAGGCATGCCGGAGAGGGTCCCTCTCATGTGTGCCGGGAGGTTGCTTAGGAAGATGTGCTGAAATAGGAAATTATCGTTGTCCGATTCCCTCAGCTGCAGCATGTCTTCCATCAGGGCGACTGGCCTGCGCCCTCCCTGGCCGTGCAAAGCCAGGAGCCTCCTAGCCCTCTCTTCGGCTGAGGGCGTGAAACACTCGGTGAGGGCAGCCTTCAACTCGCCGTATTTGTTGTCAGCGGGTGGCTGCTGTACCAGGCTCCGCACGCATCGAGCTGTGCGGTTGTCGAGTCTTGCGATGACGTGGTAAAACTTAGTGTCATCCGCCGTTATCCCTGCGAGCATGAACTGTGCCTCAGCCTGGAGGAACCACGAGTCAGGGTTGTCCTGCCAGAATTCTGGCAGTTTAATGGAGACGGCGCTCGCTTGGGCAGACTCCGACAAGTCTGCATCAGGAGAATCCCTTCTATGCATTCTCTCACGTCTCTTGGTCACCAATGTGGAGAGCGTGAAAAAACGAGGCTGAATTATTTCTTAATTCAGGTTTTATTCTTGCGATCACATCCCCAGCTATCTCTCAAGAACAGAAGAGAGAGGGAGCTGAGTCAAAACCTTCTCTTTTATACACACAAGGACAAAGGAAGAATCACATATCACAGTCAGCCCCCCTATTGGCAATAACTCTCCCCCCGCGCCCTTCAGTCCTCCGCCTGGGCCCTAGGAGATCAGGAAGTCCTTTCAGCTCCTTATCGCCGTACCTCCGTCTTCTTGTTGTTAGCCACAGGCGGTCCAGACATATTGTCCCATCTAAGACGTGAGGTCAATCCACACGTGCAATCTCAAGCATCCCATAGTGCTTATACATATGTAGGTAAAAATACATGAGCTACATCTGGTTTTGTTTCCAATTTCTGAATAAATCCTTTAAATTCCTGCCCGTTTGCAATCAGACTCCTTGTGTTCCACTGGAGGATGATTGTCATAACCTGTTGGCCCCCCTCTACAGCTCCCTCTCCTTGACTCAGTTCTGCATGAATTTTTTTCCCAGGATAGATCCTTGGTATTAAAGAATTTTGCGGCCGCTTTCACAATGATCTTTATCTTCTCAGTTCTAGTCATAGCCTGCTTCAAGCAGTTTATGACATAGGCAAGAAAAAGAACAAGCTTATCTGTTGTGATATTAGTCTGACAATTTTGTGGTTTTTCTTCCTTGTTATTGACAATTCTTTCTTCTTTTCCTGTTGATTCACAGCCTTTTCTGCTTCTGCGTATGTCAACTTCCTCTCTACTCTTACTTGCTGAATTTCTACTGCCTGTTTTCTCACTATTCAGCCTCCATATGCTGCTGTGTGAGCATCATACAGCATCAATGCAATTACAGCATTTAATTATGCTGTCATTTCCACATTCTCCATAACTGTGCTCACCACCACATCTTCCACACCTCTGCTTTCCTTTGCACACACTAGCAATATGTCCATATCTCTGGCATTTAAAACACCTGAGAGGAGGGGGGATATAAGCCCTAACAGGAAAACTTAGGTATGTGGGGAGCGAGAAATGAAGAAGCTGAGTGATTTTATAATTCAGATTTAATGTCGGCTTCGCCTCCCCAACATGTCTCACCCAAGGCAGAAAGCAGAAAGAGGCTGATCGCAGTCAGACCCCCATACTTATACACCACACAACAATAGCCAACATCACACATCCTTGTCATATCCTTCTCATCATCCCATGTCTCCTTCCAATGTCCTCCGGTTCTTTCGTCTGACCCTAGGGGGTCAGGAAGTCTTTTCAGGTCTTCACCGCCGCGCCTCCATCTCCTTGTTGTTCTCCGCAGGCGGTCCAGACCTATTGTCCTCTTCTGAGACGTGAGGTCATTCCACACATGCAATCACAAAACATCTCCCTGTGTCTATACATATGCAGATATGGATATATGCACTACAGCCCCCCCCCAAACGTCTAAGAAAAGGACAATATATGAAGGTTCACAGAATATGGTGACATCACTGGCATAACTATACAAGTTGATTACGTTAAAAACACAGTGATAACAGTAACAGTATAGTCTATGCCCCATGTCCGCCTTAAAACTGCTATGATAACCCCGACAGCATATCTTAAAACACATTGCCACATTCACATCAGTCTGTGTGTCGTCTGGGTTTTAACCGTAATCCAAATCTGCTGTACGCCTGCCTCGGCATCCCAGCGGTGCTGTCTTGTAAGGAATCTGCAGCTTGAGGAAAAGAGTGGTTATTTGATTCCTGCGGGGGGGCTGGGACATGTCCCTTGGGGGGTCTACCACGTCGAGGTGCTCTCGCCACCCGTACAGGCTCGTCACTCAACATGAAGGCAGGCTTGAGTCTGTCAATGCTGACTGTCTCTTTTCTGTCCCCCAAATCCAGCACAAAATGCTTATCTCCAGGTTCCAGCACTCTATATGGGCCATCATATGGTGGGCGGAGGGTTGGCTTTAAAGCCTCGTGCCTATCAAAAACGAACTCGGCATTTTTTAAAGCCTGGGGAACAAAAACCCACGGAAAGGTGTGATGAACCGGGCCCAGGAGCATGTCCACTCCCGTGCTGCTTAGTGGTCTCAGAGCTGGGAGGTGCCCCAGCTCTGGCTGTTCTGGTAAGAATTCACCGGGGAGCCTGAGAGGTTGTGCAAAAACTAATTCTGCTGGGGAGGCGTCTAGATCCTCCTTGGGCGCAGAACGCAACCCCAATAAAACCCACAGTAATTTGTTAACCCAATCTGCATCCGTTAGTGACGCTCTGAGGGCAGCCTTCAAAGACCTATGAAACCGCTCGCATAAACCGTTAGCCTGGGGGTGATACGCTGTAGTGCGATGGATTGTCGCCCCTAAGCTGCTGGCCATCGCAGACCAGAGCTCTGAGACAAACTGAGGCCCCCTATCGGACGTGATGTCCGACGGGACTCCGAAACGCGCTACCCAGGTCGTTAAAAAAACGCGAGCCACCTCTGCGGCGGTAGTTGACGTCAGCGGGACCGCTTCTGGCCAACGTGTGGTTCGGTCCACCATTGTTAAAAGATGTGTGAACCCCTGCGAGGACGGTAGGGGGCCCACGAGGTCGACGTGCACATGGTCAAACCTCCTGGCCGGGATTCGGAACAGTTCTAAAGGAGCTTTCGTGTGCTTGTGAATTTTGGCACGTTGGCAAGACATGCATGTTCTTGCCCACTCCTTTACGTGCTTGCGCAGGCCCGGCCAAACAAACTTTTCCGCCACCATTTTTACCGAAGTGCGCACTCCCGGGTGCGCCAGGGAGTGAACCGAGTCAAAAACGCGGCGGCGCCACGCGGCCAGGACTACCGGGCGAGGTCGCCCGGTTGACACGTCGCAGATTAAGGGGGGCACACCGTCACGCAAACCCCTGTTCTCCAGCCTTAACCCTGTTGGTCCAGACTGGAATGCGTGCACGTCCGCGTCACTGCCCTGTTCTGCTGCCATGGCTGCGGAATCTATCCCTACGTGAACTGGGGCTGCGTGCGCTTCCGTGTTGGTCTTGCGCTCTGCGGCTGTGGTAGTATGATCTGCCTCCACGTGCTCTGACGATGTCACGGCGCGGGAGAGGCAATCTGCCACCACGTTGAGTTTGCCCGCTACGTGCCGAATGTCTGTGGTAAATTCCGAAATTGCGGCCAGCTGCCTTTGTTGCCAGCCCGACCAAGGTTCTGAGATTTTAGACATCGCAAAAGTGAGTGGTTTATAGGTCGACAAAAGCCGTGAAACGCCGACCTTCCAGCCAGAACTGGAAATGGCGGATGGACAAATGAAGCGCAAACAGCTCTCTGTCAAACGTGCTGTATTTGCGCTCGGTTTCGTTTAAGGATTTGCTAAAAAATGCTAGCGGTTGCCAAGCCCCGTCAACGTGCTGTTCCACGACCGCCCCTATGGCCAAATTTGATGCGTCTGTGGTAAGCGCTATGCGGGCCGAGGGGTCGGGGTGGGCCAACAGCACGGCGTCAGCCAGGGCTCTTTTTACTTCCGCGAACGCGCGTTCCCGCTCCGGGGACCACGCAACCGCGTTGGAGGGCTTTTTCTTTCTAAGCGCGGCATATAATGGCTGCATGAGCTGAGCTGCGCAGGGGAGGAAACGGTTGTAAAAATTTACCATTCCTAAAAATTCCTGCAGCGATCTGACCGTTTGTGGTCGGGGAAAATTTGCCACTGCGCGCACCTTATCAGGCAATGGGACTGCCCCTTCTGGGGAAACGCGGTGTCCCAAAAAATCAATCTGCGCCACACCGAATCGGCACTTGGCTGGATTAATTATTAACCCATGTTCTTCCAACCTCTGAAAAACTGTAGTGAGGTGATTTTCGTGTTCCTCCTCAGACGTGCTGGCGACTAAAATATCGTCAAGGTACACAAACACGAAAGGAAGATCGCGTAACACAGCGTCCATCATACGCTGAAACGTTTGTGCCGCGCCTTTAAGGCCAAACGGCATGCGCAGAAACTCAAAACGACCAAAAGGGGTTATTACGGCCGTTTTAGGGACGTCCTCAGGTCGGACTGGGACTTGGTGGTAGCCGCGAACCAGGTCTATTTTAGAAAAAATACGCGCACCCGCCAGATGTAGTGAAAAATCCTGGATGTGAGGGATTGGGTAGCGGTCATGTGCTGTAGCATTGTTTAATCTGCGATAATCGCCGCAAGGTCTCCAGGAGCCGTCGGCTTTCGGGACCATATGCAGTGGCGAAGCCCATGGGCTTTTCGAGCGCCGAATAATGCCCAGTTTTTCCAGGCTGGCGAACTCGTCGCGTGCTATGGCAAGCTTGGTCGCGTCTAAGCGCCGAGCTTTATCGAAGACAGGGGGGCCCGTTGTGGGGATGAAGTGCTCCACCCCGTGTCTCGCTACTGTTGCCGAAAATTTGGGAACTGTGAGGGCTGGAAATTGGGTGAGGAGTTTGTCAAACTTACCTCCTGCTGTGGCGACGTTGGCCTGCACGGGTGGTGGGGACACTCGAGCTGAACAGGGGATAGAAGAGAATGCATTGATTAAGCGTCTGTTTGCAAGATCAACTAACAACCCATGTGAACATAAGAAATCAGCACCCAACATGTTGAAACTCACCGCCGCTATAATAAAAGTCCACTCATAAGTGCGGCCGTGTAAGGACAGAGACAAGGTCCTTTCACCATAAGTGCTGATGTTCGAGCCGTTCGCCGCCGTTGCCCCGTTGCCGCGGGGTCCAGCCACTCGGTCAGCGTAGGTCGGGGTGATGAAGCTCACCTGAGCTCCGGTGTCTATGAGGAAATGTCGCCCGGAGCCTTCATCGGTGATGTAGAGCAGCTTATTGGCCTCGCCGAGAGCCGTAGCTGCTAACGGTTCCCGGCTTTGGAGTTTCCCGAGCTCTTGAAACTGCATGGTGGCACACACTTGTATGCCCTCTCAGCGAATCGCCGGTGGTAGTAACAGAGGTCGTCTCGTCTGTTGCGTCGCGGCCGCGTCGCTGCCATGGTGGGCGGGGTTTGCTCCGCTGTCTCCGGCTCCCCGCTGCCCCGGGCTTCCGCACCGAGGTCCGCCACTGCTGCTGTGGTCATCTGCTCACCGCAGGAGTTGAGGAGCCGCTGTGCTTCCCGGGCTAGCGCGCGGAAATCCTGCTGGGTCTTGCAACGCATGCTGGCCAGAGTCCCTCTCATGTGCGCCGGGAGGGTGCTGAGGAAGATGTGCTGAAAGAGGAAGCTGTCGTTGTCTGCCTCCCTCAGCTGAAGCATGTCTTCCATCAGGGCCATCGGTCTGCGCCCTCCTTGGCCATATATCGCCAGTAGTCTCTTGGCCCTTTCCTCGGCCGAGGGCACGAAGCTCTCAATGAGAGTAGCCTTCAGCTCCTCGTATTTGTCGCTGGCGGGCGGCTGCTGTATCACGCTCCGCATGCATTGTGCTGTGGTGGCGTCGAGCCTGGCGACGACGTGGTAGAACTTGGTTTCGTCTGCCGTCACCCCTGCGAGCGCGAACTGTGCCTCAGCCTGCTTGAACCACGAGTTCGGGTCGTTCTGCCAGAATTCTGGGAGTTTGATGGCGACGGCGCTTGCTCGGGCCGCCTCCGACGAGTCTGCAACGGGAGAACGCCTTTCATCCATTCTCACGTCTGGTCACCAATGTGGGGAGCGAGAAATGAAGAAGCTGAGTGATTTTATAATTCAGATTTAATGTCGGCTTCGCCTCCCCAACATGTCTCACCCAAGGCAGAAAGCAGAAAGAGGCTGATCGCAGTCAGACCCCCATACTTATACACCACACAACAATAGCCAACATCACACATCCTTGTCATATCCTTCTCATCATCCCATGTCTCCTTCCAATGTCCTCCGGTTCTTTCGTCTGACCCTAGGGGGTCAGGAAGTCTTTTCAGGTCTTCACCGCCGCGCCTCCATCTCCTCGTTGTTCTCCGCAGGCGGTCCAGACCTATTGTCCTCTTCTGAGACGTGAGGTCATTCCACACATGCAGTCACAAAACATCTCCCTGTGTCTATACATGCAGATATGGATATATGTACTACAGGTATCCAATAACTTTTTCTGGCAGGGCCTTGTCTTTAAATTCCAGTATCACAGGACGGGCTATCCAGCTTTTCCCCATTCCTGACTGCTTGTAGGTGTCTGATCCCCACAACTGTTCCTCCTTTAATCATTTTCTTCAGTTCTTCTAAGTTTTCCCCCAGTGGAATTCCAGATATCACCCCCCTGACACCATCAAACCCAGTGACTTCTTTTCTCTCTGCAATTTCTTTCTTGCACACTCTACGCAGCTGAAGTGCTTTGTTCCTTTGCTCTGCATTTTTACATTTCACAAGATTTCCATCTCTTAATACTTTGGCCATTTCTATTTCTCCAATTGCACTTCTTGATCCTCTAGTTAGAACTAGTGGGCTCAAAGATGTAACTTCTTGCCCTGGTTTAAACCTCAAGATAACTTTAAATTCTTCTGCCACGACCTTCCTCCTCACCTCGCGTCTTTCCTCGTCACCTGAGAGCTTCCGCTTGCCATTCTGCTTCACGTTTCCTTCACTCTTGCCCTTTCCCACTTTATTGTTCCTACTCCTTATCATCATCGTCAGTTAAACCCCCACTACTACTTGCCATTCTGAATCAGTTACAAACCAGATTATGCCAATACCACCTTCTGTCAACTCGTCTTTCCACTTCATCTAGTCCGTTTGTTTTCCTCTGACCGTCCTCTGAGTGAGTCCCACATTGAAAGCTTCCTCAATCCCTGGCTGAAGTCCCAAAAAGTCAAGTGAGTAAGTTGCAGCAGAAAAGTTAAGTCAAAATGTCAAAGTAAGTCAATGAAGGGAATTCTGCCTATACCTTTTATACCCCAGGGTGACGGCGGAACCGGAAGGGCAGAGCTGTCACCCCCAGTACAGCCCAGGTACACCCAGTATCATATTTGCTACACTACAAATTGTTTCCTTCATTTTCCGGTTTTCTTTTACAGCGGTGTCAAGTTGTGTGGTTAGCGTGTTTACTGACTTTTTCAAGCAATTATTTTGTTCTAAGAGAGAGACGAGCTGCACCTGGCTGAATTTCAGACTCTCTCATACGCTCTGAAATTCTTTATCGAGCAACTCGATCAGCGCAAGTCTAGCATCCATGCTGGAAAATTTATTTTCAATAGAGGAAAGAATGTCACTAACCTCTGGACTGCCCCGTGATTTCTTGGGTGTTATTTTCGGTGAATCCACCGGTCTGGCTCATTTAGACAAGGAAGGAGGAACGGGAGACACATTCGCCTCCTCCATGTCACAGCAGCAGTAATAAAACTTGTTAATATAGTCCTCAAGTTCCTCGAGCTCTGTCGACAAGATGGCGAAATGATATACGAGAAAAGGAAGATAGGAACAGATAGTCAGTTATTGGATTAATTACAAAAAAGCTACCTGTGGAAAAGTTTGTCCTCGGTCGATGCGAGTTGCCATTTTGGATTATTGCACAACAGTCTCAGAACATCTCGCGATCACAGTGTCATGAAGCTTGCGTCAAGGCTGACTGGCGGAAATCTCCCAAGGTGCCCATGGCGCAGCAGGCTGCTGATTGGGAGGTGGCGATGGGGCTGGAGCTGGTGAATGGCGAGGAGCAGGGGGTGCTGGAGCCAGGGGATGCTTCTTTGTCGGCACTGGCTCTGGCTGCGAACTCATCACCATTCCATTCTGCAGAACTCATGCTACAGGTCGGCCATCAGGGTGATCCATTCCACCCCCCCAGCCTGTTCCGCGATCCATGGATTGCAGCGAACAGCCGCCTCCATGAGCCCCAGTTACCACAAAGCTGATTTTGGGGGTGAGAGCTGAGCCAGCACCAGAAATAATCCTATCAATCTCAATTAATGCGTTACAAAGCTCCTACCCCTGGCTCATGGAGTACTGCAACCTGCCTGCTGAGTCCTTTCCTGGTGGCATCATTCTTCTTCTTCTTTTAGATTTGATTGGCGGTTGGCAACCAGTCCACAGGTGCACCACCGCCACACACTTCACGTTACATCATCACTCTACCTGGTCAGGAGCCGTCAAGGTTGGTTAGCACAGGACTCAGGCGCAGGCAGGATCAGGTGCAACAATGATGTTAATTTATTGCAAAAACTCAGGAATAAACAAAACAACAGCATGTGGGCTGAAAACAGAACTAATGCTAGGCAAGACTAAAGGACAAGGTAATGTTAAGAAACTCACTGACAGGAACGCTAGGAACACAGACCATGAACATGACAGAAACACAGCAAAAACATTAATGATGCCACACCTGACAGACTGAGACCGGTATATAAAGACAGGGAAGTAATCACAGAACACAGGACAGGTGCGAACAATCAGGGACGATCAGACAACAGAGGAGCAGCTACAGGTAAGGAAAACGGGATGGGCGGGGCTGCACAGACAATCACAGAGGGGATGCACACAAGACAAGATAATCAACATACAGCAGGGCTATTCAATTACAAAATCAGTTGGGCCACAATTTGAAATCAAGACATGTAACTGGGCTGCACATGTTCAGTGATCTGTTGAATGACAAATTTCAAACCAACACAGATCAATATGATGAAAAATATGCACTTTTTATTCATTATCTTGGTTTTAAATGTGAGCTTGGCACATGACAAAAACGCATCAAAAGTGCAGAAAAACACAATAACAGTGCTGGGGTTGAGCAGAACTTGTAGTAGAAATATTTTTCCTGTTAAACAACAATTAAATAAATAGAATGAAAAAAAATCTGTAAATAACCACTTTGGTCACGTCTTACTCAGGCATATATCAAAGTACTGGTACATTAAAAACTCAATGTGTACTGTTAGTAGCATTAACATTTGTTTCCCTTTTGAAATAAAAAAAACTACATCCTGGTCATAACTGACCATGGCACATAACAAAGAGCATTTAGCTGAATACAAAATGAACTGTCAAACACTTCATTGCACCCCCCTCAAGAAAAGATTGATAACATTAACAAACATTGCACATCCACCATTGTGGTTTGTTCTGTTTTAAATCTCCACATGGGAGTAGGAACCTCTTTTTATAACTATACATTCCATTACACACACATATTAGTCAATCAGAAATTTCTAGTAGAATTAAGGATGCAAAAAGCACCCACTTAAAAACTTGAGTAATGGCTTCAGTGTTGAAGGTTTGAGTTTCTTCTCAAAAATTTATAACAATTTTCTAATAGTTTTCTACTTTTCTCTGTAAATTTATCTAAATTTGAAACCATTTTCCTCAAATTTGTAGTTTCCTCTTGTAAAATTGACTTTTCTTGTACATTTGAGACTTTATTATAAATTTGTGGATTTTTTTTAGGGCTAGTTTTTGTTTATTTTTAAATAAAAAAATTTTTTTTTAATAAATTTGAAACAGATTGTGGTAAAATTTTGACTTTTTTTCCTTATACAATTTACACTTTTGACCATAAGTTTGCAGAGCCAGAACAAAACAATAATTCATGGATGGATGGATGGGTATTGTAATAGCTGGTGAAGTCAGTCCTAAGCAATTCAGTCACTCTTGCCTTTCCCTGCATACAGTATGAAGCCTCAACACACATTTGCTAAGCGACTCTTCATTATTGCTCCCATTTCCAGTGGGTTAAAACCACCATAAATGCTTCCACTGCTTACATATCTCTTCTGCTTTTTTCCACATTTAGAGTACATTAATAAGCTCATGTTTCTCTCGGACAGCAACACTAGAAAATCTCTGCCTGCTGACTGGAATGCTCACATGGGTGGGGCACTTCTGAACTCTGTGCGGATGATGGTCATGTGCGTTGTTCGTGTGCGCACTTGCAGACCGTCATTCCTTCATATTTTTTTCTTAAATTTATATTTCCTTGGCATGGCCTGGGCCACTCGGAGGTTGGTTCTGGGCTGCATGTGGCCCATGGGCCGCTAATTGAATAGGCCTGACATCCAGAATGTACAGGAGCAATAGAGGGCGGTGGCTACAGGTACGGAAAATGTGAGTTGGAACAATAGGTAAACAGATACACACACAGACCCAAGACCAAACAGGGGATGACACAGAAGGCATTGACTGGGGACTCAGGATAACACAGAGGGCAATAACTGCAAATGATATTTATGAATAATCACAGGGAGAATGAAAATAATTTGCTGGCAAAAGACTAAACAGTTAAGGCAAGGCAAGTTTATTTGTATAGCACATTTCATGTACAAGACAATTCAAAGTGCTTTACGTAAAGCATTACAGCAAGTTGCAAAAGGAATACATAAGAATTTAAAAGCAAACTAAAAAGTAAATTAAAGAGAAACAAAAACAAGCTAAAATAGAATATGACAGAAATAAAATTTACAGTGCATTGTAGGAGATTAACAATTGCTCTACTGAAAGGCCGCAGCAAATAGAGTTTTTAACCTCAATTTAAAGCAGCTGAGAGTTTCAGCAGTCCTGATGCTTTCTGGGAGTTTGTTCCATATGTGAGGGGAATAAAAACTAAACGTTACCTCACCATGTTTGGTTCTAACTCTGGGCACAGATAGTAGGCCGGACCCTGATGACCTGAGAGCTCTGGGTGGTTCATAATGGACTAGCAGATCTGATATGTATTTTGGCCCTAAACCATTCAGAGTTTTATAAACCAACAGCAGTATTTTGAAATCTATTCTTGGACAGACAGGAAGCCAGTGTAAAGATCTGAGAACTGGAGTTATATGATCCACTTTCTTGGTCTTAGTGAGGAATCGAGCTGCAGCATTCTGAACCAACTGCAGCTGTCTGATGGACTTTTTAGGGAGACCTGTGAGGACAGCGTTACAGTATGTGATACAGTACTCTTACTGTGAAGTACGAGGTGATGACGCGCACCTCCGGAGGCATTACTGCCCCACCCTATATAAGGCCAGGGTCAGCCATCTTACGGCCTCTTTTTCTCACCTGTGCCTTGGCCAGTGCATTGTATTTGACCACCATCTTCAAGTGTTCAATAAAGCTGTGTTCTACAAGTCACCTCGCCTCATCTGTGAACCAGGGTAAACTCATACATAACATTTGGCAACGTCAGATTAAACCATGGAGGTGTGCGTGGCCCCAATTCACCCTTTTCTCGAGTTTCCCAGGGACCCGCCGGTGCCCTGGCCTAGGTCGTTTGAAGCCTCTGAAATCTACGTTGCCACGCTGGGATTCAGTGAGCTTGATAAGCTAAGGGCCTGGGCGCTTCTGTTTCACAATTTGGGTACAGAGGGCCAGCGAGTCCTGCAAATGCTCGGTGCCTCGGACACTTATAAAGATTTAGCAAAGCTGCTAGCTAGTCATTTCCACACTTCGGATAACGTGGCTGTCCGGAGGATCCATTTTCGGCGGCGGCATCAGCAGGTAGGTGAACCCGTTCGGCAGTTTGTCACCGATTTGAAGCAGCTAGCTAGCGAGTGTTGTTTTGGGACACTGGAGGAAGAAATGATTCATGACCAGCTGGCGGAACATGGAACATACATGCAGTCCCGCACTGCAAGCTAGGCTACTTATGGTGTCTAGGGACTTCACGTTAGCCAGAGCAGTCAAGCTAGCTCTCCAAATGGAAGCCACAGACAAGCTAGCTCTGGAGCTAACCGGGTGCCAGTCACAGTGGCCGCTGGAGCCTCTCGTCATGGCAAATGTCGCAGACCCGGATAGCGAAGATAGCTTGGACGACAAATATACGGAACCCAATGCTACCAGCCAAAGGTCTGCCCCGGGAAAGCCCCTTTGCATGGGCTGTGGGTCTGTGACGCACCGCAAAAAGGCTAAGGACTGTCCAGCGAGATGAGCACGTTGTAACAGATGTAGTCGCTTGAACCATTTTGTCAGGGTCTGCCGTGGATTTAACCCGGACAGCCCATGGAAGAAATCACTCCACCCACCCCTGACAACCATCCACATGGTGTGGGATAACAACTACCTGATGCCATGGCGGTCAAGCAGGACCAATTTTGCTCAGGTTCAGCGCAGGGGGTCTCAGTGGACAGTTGAAGGGGGTACCAAGCGTGGCAGTGAGGCGCCTGCGAGTGGCACCGATGCGATGCGTTAGCCCCGGATGCCTCCGGAGTTTGGCTGCAATGGGACAGGGGAGCTTGTGGCTACGATGGTGCATGTTACAACAGCCTTAGAAGAGGTCGGGGCAAACCGAGAAGCACGAAGGATCAGCGTGCTTGACATCATCTCAAGCCGAGCTCGGCCCCATTGAGGGTCCTGGATTGGGTTCAGAGTCAAGGTGAGGAATGTCTGTGGCGAAGACAGGCCAGATGACAACCTCAGGAGCATCAGGAGTGTCTGCTCATAGTGGCCAAACTGGATGCAGTGCACTTCAGACTGTCTGACGGCTCGATGTGGCATGCAAATCGGCTTCGGCGTGCCCGGGAGAAAGCTCCGGGAGACGTGGCTGGATGTGAGATGAAGTCAATGATGAGGACGAGCGACTTCAGCATCCGGAGGGTCAGCCATCGCCCCGGGGACCGGCTGTTTCCAGGGGCGCACATCTACCGAGGGGCTGCCCTGGGCCCCCATGCCAGGTCTATCCTTTCACCTAAAGAACTGAGTTGTAAATAGTATATATATTAAAGTTCTGGTGTTAGTAGAAATGTTATATATGGAATTATTTTGTGTGTTTTTATTACTTTAAGAACACAGCAATGATTTGAGGTTATTAATGGACTTTGACTTATTTTACACAGGTGGCAGAATAATCCACCTTACTGTGTGGGCAGGATGGTAGTCCACCTGTCCTCCCTGTTGTAGGTTCTGTTGTGTGAATGTGTTCGGCCATTCAGAAATATCAGTTCTCATTTGAATCGGTGAATTCAAAAAGGGCCCAAGTCCCCTTTGAAAAAGTGTGGACTTGGGCCCTTTTTGAATTCACCGATTCATTTGTTAGTGTGTGATCGCTCGATGCATCAGAAACTCCCCATTGTCTGCATCCCTCGGCTTAGACGTTGCCTACTCATCTTCTACATTCGTAAGTTTACTCTATTGTGAACCTGCTTTCCTTGTAGTGTGTTTTAGCCCCCCGTGGCTTGTTATTTTGTGTTCTTTTCTGTTCCATTAATAAACTGTGCAAACTCACTGGCGATTTGTGGCGTCTTATGATGGCTCGCGAGGGCCATCCATGACAGTAGACTGCCGCCAGACTGAGACGCCAGTCCCGGTGAGTTTTGCCTAAATTGGACATTTGCTTTCCCTGTCTGGGTACCTGCACGCTGGGAGGTCATGTCGTCATTCAGGGGCCGCGTTCAGAGCCTGGGCTACAAGCTGGCGGAGGCCCTGGACTACGTAGATGGAACGCTCATCACCGCTACCCTCTACGACGCTCCCAGCGATGTACGCAGGCACCTGGATTTTGCTGAGGACATCCTTAATCGCCTTTCTCGCTACTCCAATCACCCGGAAGTCACGGTGAGGAAGGTTGACATCGCTTCACAACACGAGATACTCCGTGGGCTGGAGGGAAACTCCGGCAGGAAGCCAAAGACGAGGCATCCTCGCTCCTCATTTCGGGATCCCGTTCCTGTCCCCGATCCGGTCCAGGAGTTCGCACCATCCAGGGGTCATCCCCGAACGAGCATGACGTCAGTCGGGAATTCCCCAGAGAGGTTGCAGCTGACAGCAATCTCCATCTGGGACCGAGTGGCTGCAGCTCACTCCGCTGGCCACCCCACACAAATCATGAAGCACGTAACGGCGGTTGTCAGGCTGGTTGAGAGGAATCCCGAGCTGAGTGACTATCCGGAATACGCTGACTTGCTCGCCTCCGTTTCTGCACAAGAGCGGCGTTTTCCGGACCTCACCTTCGCCTTGACATCAGCCAGTGAACGTCGGTGCCACGCTCCAAGCAAACCTCAGCGAGAACCTCGTCTGGATCCGTTTCTGGGTCGTCGGAGGAACTCTGCCTCCCAGCCAGCCGCTCCTTCTGCGTCACGACAGGAGGGAATTCCCGCAGCCTCTCCCCCTGGGTCACCTGTTCCCGCTGTCCCGTCAGCTCATCGTGCCCGGATCGTCTCGGCTGTCGTCCCCTCCTCCTCGACGTTATCTTCGGCTGCTGAGAAAGTTTTGAGTCCTGCCCCGGCAAAGCCCGTTAGTGGACCATCGCGAGCGGCTCCTCCTCGTCCTCCCAGGGGGCCGTCCGTCACCATCCAGTGGGGAAAGGGAGGAACAACATCCGCTACAGCAGGCACCATCAATGCTCCAGGAAACAGGCAAGTGCAAGTTCAATTTTCTCCCCGTAGTTGTGATTTGCCTTGTCTGACTCCTGGGGGTGGAGTTCAGGGCTCGCAGTCCCCCGAGCTCCTACCACCTGCTGTAGCTTCTGTCACTAAACCTGCTGCCTCTGTGTCTCCCTCCACTGAGCGGTCCACGACGCCAGGCCTACGTCACCAGATGAGGAGGGGGCCTGCGGTTCTGGTGAGCCTGGTTCCAGCCCCGCAGCTACATCATGGGCAGAGGAGGAGAGCGGACTGCAGCGTGGAGCCTGCGCCGACGAGGAAGCGTCCCTGGGTCTCCACAGATGAGCAGTTCGAGCCAGCGGGTCGAGGGTCCCCTGCCACCACGCCGTGCGGGTCGTCGGCGTGGACGTTAGCGCCGGAGGGTCCTCAGACTGCGGAAACCATCATGCCAGCTGCGGAACCTGCCGTGGCTGAGTGGGAGCCTGACGACGATCTTCTTCGTCCTGAGCCTGGATCAGCGAAGTCCTGGACGGCGACAGAACCCGAGTGCAGGCAAGTGCTCTACTTTGTTTTTCTTCTTTCTATTTTGGAGCATTTTTGCCTGCCTCTCAGGGAGACGAGCCAGGGGCAGCCGTCCGCTGCACCCAAGCTTGTCTCGCTGGGCTCTGTCGCTACCGGTGATTCTGATCCCGGTTCTTTCCTTTCTCCTGAGCCTTCTCCCAGGGTCACCGGTGCGGAGCCAATCCCAGTCGCTGTGCTGGAGGTTCCAGGTTCGGGGTTGGAGGTCGTCACTTGTGCTGCGCCGACCCAATCGGGGTCCAACGCAGGTGCAGCCGAGACCCAATCGGGGTCCAACACGGGTGCAGCCGAGACCCAATCGGGGTCCAACGCGGGTGCAGCACCGGGGTCAAGGTCAGCGAAGGAGCTGCAGATCCTCTGCCGCCTGACATTGTACGGGCTCATCGTCATCATCATAATCATCATCGTCACCATCCCAGCTCATCGCCACCGGGGGCTGTTGGGGTTCTCTACATTCATTGATCGTCACTTCCTTGTGGTAACGTATCGTCACTTCCTGTTTTGCTGTCTGCCTGTGTGGTTGGCTCTCCAGCCACTAGCTAGCCACTAGCTATGGCTACTACCTCTCTTTCCTCTCCTCCTCTGGTGTGCTCTCTCTGTCAGATGTTTAGCTACACCTCTGCCTCTTTTAGTGATAACGGTAAATGTAATAAATGTTGTCTTTTTGAGGCGCTCGAGGCGAGGTTGTCTGATTTGGAATCCCGGCTCCGCTGCATTGAAACACCGTCTGCGCCAGTTAATCTCGACGGACGCCCATTAGCTGCAGCGGAGCTAGCTAGCTTAGGTCCCACTGTCAGCGGTTCCCCGGCTCTCCTCAGCAGCGAGGAGACTGGGTGGGTGACGGTGAGAAGGAAGCCTAGTCGCAAAGCCCCGGTTCACCACCAACCTGTTCACGTTTCTAATCGTTTTTCCCCGCTCAGCGACACACCCGCTGAGGAAAAAACTCTGATCATTGGCGACTCTGTAGTCAGAAACGTGAACCTAGAGACTCCAGCGGCCATAGTCCAATGTATTCCTGGGGCCAGAGCAGGCGACATCGAGTCAAATTTGAAAATGCTGGCTAAAAGTAACTGTAAATACTCCACAATTGTTATTCACGCCAGCATTAATGACATCCGTCTCCGGCAGTCGGAAGTCACGAAACTTAATATAGAATCGGTGTGTGAGTTTGCAAAAACGATGTTTGCCACTGTAGTATTCTCTGGGCCCCTCCCCAATCTGACCAGTGATGACATGTTTAGTCGCTCGTCATCCTTGAACCGCTGGCTGTCTGTGTGGTGTCCTAAAAATGACGTGGGCTACATTGACAATTGGAGCTCTTTTTGGGGAAAACCTGGTCTTATGAGACGAGACAGCATTCATCCCACTTTGGATGGTGCTTCTCATTTATCTAACAATCTGGCATCTTTTTTATCCAAATTTCCAAAACCGTGACTACTCAGAGTTGGGACCAGGAAGCAGAGTCGCAGTCTTACACGCCTCTCTGCAGCTCCTCTTCATCCGCCACCCCTCAGCTTAGCCCCTGTCTTCCCCATCAGAGAATCGTTGTCTGCTCCCTCCAAAGTGAATAAAAATATAATGTATAAGCATCCCAAAGTGATAAAGCAAAATATTGGGAAAACTCAAATTAAACATAAAGCCTCTAAATTGAATGATTTGGCCTCTGTTCCTCCTCATAATTTAAAAATTAAATGTGGTTTATTAAATATTAGGTCTCTAACTCCCAAGTCTCTGTTAGTCCATGATCTGTTAATTGATCATCAGATTGATTTAATTTCCCTTACAGAGACTTGGTTAGGGCAAGAGGATTATGTTGGTTTAAATGAATCAACTCCCTCTGGTTATTTAAACTGTCAAAATCCCAGAAGTTCTGGTCGTGGAGGAGGAGTAGCAACAATTTACCATTCCAAATTACTAGTTAATGTAAAGCAAAAAACATGTTATAATTCCTTTGAGGGCCTGGTCCTCAGTGTTGGGCACTTTAGCAATTTCAGGTTAAACCCAATTTTATTTGCCATAGTTTATCGTCCCCCATCAACCTATTCAGAATTTTTATCCGAATTTGCTGATTTCTTAGCTGATTTAGTGCTGAAATCTGATAGAATTAATTAATTAATTATAGTAGGGGACTTTAATATACATGTGGATGTAGATAGTGACTGCCTTAATGTGGCTTTTAATTCAATATTAGACTCGATTGGGTTTTCTCAGAAAGTAGGAAATTCTACTCATTACCTCCACCATACATTGGACCTTGTTCTGACATATGGCATAGAAATAGAAAATCTGGTAGTGTCTCCTCATAACCCTGTACTGTCAGACCATTGTCTGTTAACCTTTGATTTTACTATTTCTGACTATTTGGCTCCTAAAGAAAAATATTATCACAGTAGATGCCTCTCAGATGATGCTGTTTCCAAATTTATGCAGATTGTTTCCTCTATGCCATGTGTCAACACAACGGAAATAAGCTATAGACAGCTTGCTCCTTCTGTAATTGATAACATGGTGGATAGTGTTTCAGCTTCTCTGCATCAGGCTCTAGACTTGGTGGCCCCCTTAAAAAAGAAAAAGTCTAATCAGAGATTTCTAACTCCTTGGTTCAACACAGAAACTCGTAGCTTAAAACAGAAGACTCGTCAATTAGAAAGAAAATGGCGCTCTACTAATTTAGATGAAATCTATTTAGCTTGGAGAAACCATCTTTTAATTTATAAAAAATCTCTTAGAAAAGCTAGAACAAGTTATTACTCTGCATTAATAGAAGAGAACAAGAATAATCCCAGGTTTCTTTTCAGTACTGTAGCCAGGTTGACAAAGAGTCAGGACTCTGTCAATCCTAGCATCCCCTTAGAGCTTACTAGTCAGGACTTTATGAACTTTTTCAATAATAAAATTTCATCCATCAGAGATAAAATCAATCAGATTCTTCCCACAGTTAACTTAAATACTGTAACTATTACAACTCCTTCTATTGATGTCTATCTTGATGAGTTTACTCCAATCGACCTTTGTGAGTTAGACAAAATAGTTTCCTCATCCAAACCTTCAACTTGACTTTTAGACCCTATTCCTACCAGGTTATTTAAAGAAGTCTTCCCACTTATTGGTAGCTTTATTCTTCATATAATCAATTCTTCATTAACTTTAGGCCATGTACCGCAGGCTTTTAAAACAGCTGTAATTAAACCCTTACTCAAAAAGCCAACGCTAGATCCAGGAGCTTTAGCTAACTATAGACCAATCTCTAATCTCCCTTTCATTTCAAAAATCTTAGAAAGAGTTGTTGCTACGCAATTATTTGACCACCTGCAGGGAAATGGTTTACTTGAAGAGTTTCAATCTGGGTTTAGAATCCATCATAGTACTGAAACAGCCTTAGCGAAGGTCACTAACGACCTCCTCATTGCATCTGATAATGGACTAGTTTCTGTACTTGTCCTTTTAGATCTTAGTGCAGCTTTTGATACTATTGATCATAATATTCTACTTGATAGATTAGAACACTATGTTGGACTTAATGGAACTTCGTTGCAGTGGTTTAGATCTTATTTATCTGATAGGTTCCAGTTTGTTCATGTAAATGATGAGTTTTCTTTCAGCTCAAAGCTTAGTCATGGAGTTCCACAGGGATCTGTGCTAGGCCCTACTCTTTTTAGTTTATATATGCTTCCGTTAGGCAACATTATTAGAAAGCACTGTATACATTTTCATTGTTATGCAGATGACACACAATTATACCTGTCAATGAAGCCAGATGATACTAATCAATTAGCCAAGTTAGAAGCCTGTCTTAAGGAAATCAAAGCTTGGATGACTTGTAATTTCCTGCTATTAAATTCAGATAAGACTGAAGTCATTCTTGTTGGTCCAAAAAACCTTAGAAATTCCTTTCCAAATCAAACTTTCAGTTTGGATGCAGTTACTCTTTCTCTTAATAGCTCTGTGAGGAACCTTGGAGTTATTTTTGATCAGGATTTGTCCTTCAATTCACATATTAAATTTGTTTCTAAGACTGCCTTCTATCATTTGCGTAATATTGCCAAGATTAGGAGCATCTTGTCTCAGAGTGATGCTGAGAAGCTGATCCACGCTTTTGTTAGCTCGAGATTAGCTTATTGTAATTTTTTATTATCAGGCTGTCCTAAAACATCTTTAAAAAGTCTTCAGCTGATCCAAAATGCTGCAGCAAGAGTTTTAACAGGTACTAGAAAGAGAGATCATATCTCTCCGGTTCTGGCCTCCCTTCATTGGCTTCCCATAGAGTTTAGAATTAAGTTTAAAATCCTTCTTCTTACTTACAAAGCTTTAAACAATCAGGCTCCTTTTTATTTAAAAGATCTGATACTACCGTATCATCCTAACAGAGCACTACGCTCCCAAAATGCAGGATTACTTGTAATACCTAGAATCTCCAAAAGTACAATGGGAGGCAGAGCCTTCAGTTATCAAGCTCCTCTCCTGTGGAATCAGCTGCCAATCTGGATTCGGGAGTCAGACTCGATCTCTGTTTTTAAGAATAGGGCTAAAACCTACCTTTTTGATATAGCCTACAATTAGGGAGGGATCATGTGTTTCTGAACCCTCCCTTAGTTATGCTGCTAATAGGTTTAGTCAGCCGGGGGACCTCCAGTAATGCACTGGGCCTCACTCCTTTCCTCACTCTCTATGAAATATTTTTTTTTTTGCTGGTCATTAACATTTGTTTGTTCTCTCCCATAGATTGAGTCCCCATCGTGCTGTTTGCTCTCTACATGTCTGTTCTTTTCTTCTTCTCTATCCCCTCACCCCCCAGCCAGTCGCAGCAGATGACTGCCCCTCCCTGAGCCTGGTTCTGCTGGAGGTTTCTTCCTGTTAAAAGGGAGTTTTTCCTCTCCACCGTCGCCAAGTGCTTGCTCACAGGGGATCGCCTGATTGCTGGGGTCTTTCTGCAACTGTGGGGGTCCCCCCTACAGTTGATAGTGCTATGAGATGACTGTTGTTGTGAAATGGCGCTATATAAATAAAGTTGAATTGAATTGAATTCACCCCGGCTCTCACACGTCTTTTCCCTCACCAGGGAGGCCATCGCCAATTGTTTCCCCATGGTTCTGGTGGCTGAGGGATGTGGGTCGGCTGCCTGAGGAACTTTTTCGCCGGTTCGGCACCCTGGGTCAGCCACCCGACATACTGTGCTTTCAGCCGGGTGACCTGGTTCGGCCGCCAGAGGTTTTGACTTTCCGGGCCTGGGACTGGGGTAGGCCGCCCGAACATTCCCCGTTCCCCTTAATCACCCTTTGACCATGGGACGCAGGGAGACCGCCGGAACTGTTCCTGTTTTTTTGGACTCTGCCTGTCGTCATCCTCATGTATTGTGTGGTCCCACTGAGGTATAAGGTCATTCGGTGTAGTTGTTCTGCTCAGTGTACTTGTCATTGTTAGCATGTTTTTTTTCCTCCTCCTCTCCCCTCTCCTGTCTGAGGGATGAAACGTGCTTAACTCTTGGTGTTTTTGCTTTTTTCCCTGCTCTGTGTGTTTACTGTGCGTTTCGGAGTATTGTGGTTTCGGTTAACTTTACTCAGTAATTGCCTCATTTGTGCCCTGTTCTAAGTATCATTTGTGCATTATGGAGTATTGTGTTTCTTTTAACCTGACTCTGTAATTGCCACGTGTTCCCGGTCATTGTTATGGTGTTTCCTCTCCTTTTGCTGGTTCTCACCCTCCAGGCCTGTTCCCCCATCCGCCCACTCCTGGGGGGGGGGGGGGGGGGGGCGCTTGGGTGTCATTGGGCACTCGGAGCTTGCCTTTGGGGGGGGAGGTACTGTCATGGTTCAAGCGCTGATCCCGTCCACGCTCGAGCCATGCACTGTCCTTGCCCATTTGACGGCTGTGTGCCCCTTTTGGCTCCCTGAGCCTTTATTGTGACAGCGCTCGGAGGGGCTTCCGGCTGTCAGGTTTGACAGCTGAGCTGCATTTCGCCTCATCAGCGGCTCTCCTCTTAAGAGGGCAGTTGGGAGCGAAAAGACGCGGCAGTCTCGTCAAAACTTCTCCATTGTCAGACGTGAGCGAGCATCCCTCTGTTCGTATGCTGACCATTCTACTGCTATGATCGTAAGTGTGCTTCCTTTATTAACCTGCTTTCATTGTAGTGTGTTTTAGCCCCCTGTGGCTTGTTACTTTGTGTTCTTTTTCTGTTCATTAATAAAACTGTGCAAACTCACCGGCGATTTGTGGCGTCTTATGATGGCTCGTGAGGGCCATCCATGACAAACATGTATCCATACTTACCAAAAAGTTCCTGTCTGAGAGGTAGGACTTGAACCACTTAAGAACAGTACCAGAGAGGCCAACCAGGTCCTTTTGTCTGGTTAAAAGAAAATGGTGGTCTACTGTATCAAAGGCAGCACTTGGATCCAGTAGAACCAAGACTGAAATTCTGTGAGTCCATGTTTTTTTTTTTTTCCATGTTGTGCCTTAAGTCATTATCAATCCTGACCAGAGCTGTCTCAGTACTGTGGTTCATCCTAAAACAGACTGATTTTCATCAAATATGTTATTTGATATTAAAAAAAAATTCCCTGAATAAAAATAAGTATCTCTAAAATTTTGCTTAAAATGGCAAGACAGATACTGGTTTGTAGTTACAGTATTAAGGTTTTCAAGATCTAAATGACTTAGTGGGGTGCCACAGCACCCAGTCATTTCAAGTTGATGCAAAAGTTTGTTTTTGTGTGGGACCTTGACAATATGAGTGTTTAGAACAATTTCAGTCTGAGTGTTGGACATGCAGATCAAAACAGTGATTTCTGTGGACTAACTTCTAAAATGACTACTATTGGACATTCTGAATTGTTTTTTTCTAAGCACATTATTCTCAAATTGGGTTAAAAACACAATTGAATCGGTGAATTCAAAAAGGGCCCAAGTCCACACTTTTTCAAAGGGGACTTGGGCCCCTTTTGAATTCACCGATTCAATTATATTGCAATATTTTATTTAATAAGTATACAATATGAGTGCAAAAATATGATTTACACTGCATTCGGAAAGTATTCACAGCACTTCGCTTTTTCCACATTTTATGCTACAGCCTTATTCCAAAATGGAATAAATTCATTGTTTCCTCATAATTCTACACACAATACCCCATAATGTCAACATGAAAAAGTTTTTTGAGATTTTGCAAATTTATTAAAAATAAAAAACTAAGAAATCATATGTACATAAGTACAGCCTTTGCTCAATACTTTGTTGATGCACCTTTGGCAGCAATTACAGCCTCAAGTTTTTTTTGAATATGATGCCACAAGCTTGGCACACCTATCTTTGGGCAGTTTGGCCCATTCCTCTTTGCAGCACCTCTCAAGCTCCATCAGGTTGGATGGGAAGTGTCGGTTCACAGCCATTTTCAGATCTCTTCCGAGATGTTCAATTGGATTCAAGTCTGGGCTCTGGCTGGGCCACATTCACAGAGTTGTCCTGAAGCAACTCCTTTGATATTGCCATTCCGGCCCCGTTCCTTCCCCATTCCCCACATTGCGCCGGGAGGCGGGCGACTGTACCAGCAGCAACTCTCTTGTGTCTTTTGTGTTTTTATCTCCTTATTCTTGTATATAGTATGTCTCTTTTTAACTAGGGCTCGGTAGGAAGATTTGGATTAACGACTGGGCCAAGTTTTTTTTATTTTCACCCAGTCTTTTTTTTTCTCTTCCTTGGGCAAAGGAAATCAACGGGGGGTGGGGGGGCATTGTTTACACACACGACCAGCTGCTTGTGCTAAGGGGGCAGAGCCTGGAGTGCTGTGGCCAGCAGTGAAGCACCTCATCCCGCATGAGCTTTGGAGGAAGCGCCTCGGAAGAAGGGCTGGAGCTAAGGTGAAGAGGAGAAGGAGGAAGCATAGGCCGGCTGTACAGATGTTCATCACCGGGAATGTGCGATCGCTTGGGAACAAAACAGATGAGCTTACAGCGTTGGTCAGGACACAAAAGGAATATCATGAGTGTAGTATCTTGTGTTTTACAAAGACGTGGTTACACTCACAGATCCCGGATGTTAACATAGCAATACTTGGCTTTAAGACTATTCGGGTGGACAGAGATGTGATAAGTAGCAGGAAAAAGAGGGGAGGAGGATTGGCACTTCTCGTGAATGAAAGGTGGTGTTATCCAGGACACATTTATGTGAGGGAAAAGTGCTGCAGCCCGAACACTGAATTGCTGGCTGTGAGTATGTGACCCTATTATGCCACGAGAAATGAGGTGTGCCTTGGCAATTATCGTCTACGTCCCTCCGTCAGCTGATGCAGCGGTGGCCCGTGATGTCATCAGCTCCACTACAGCCACACTACTGGAGAAGCACCCGGATACATTTATGGCCATCACGGGTGATTTTAATCATGTCTCACTGGGAAAAAAAATTACCCAACTTTCACCAGTTTGTTGACTGTCCCACCAGAGAAAACAAAACACTGGATTTCCTGTATGCCAATGTCAGAGATGCATATAGTGCCACAGCTCTACCCCCCATTGGCAAATTGGATCACTGCATGGTCATATTAACACCCAAGTATGCTCCCGTTGTGCAAAGGCAGCCTGCTTATACATGGACTGTGGGGAGGTGGACATAGGGGGCTAATGATGCACTGCAGGACTGCTTCGAGACGACGGACTGGGACATACTCTGTGAACCACATGGGGTGGACATAGACAATATGACTGACTGCATCACAGAATACATCAGATTCTGTGAAGACACAACCATGCCAGCTCAGACTGTACACTGCTTTCCCAACAACAGACCATGGGTCACCAGTGACCTGAAAACACTTCTAAACAAGAAGAAGAGAGCTTTTAGG
This sequence comes from Pholidichthys leucotaenia, assembly GCA_020510985.1. Lineage (NCBI taxonomy): Eukaryota > Metazoa > Chordata > Actinopteri > Cichliformes > Pholidichthyidae > Pholidichthys > Pholidichthys leucotaenia. The sequence goes on along the minus strand of CM035837.1, from coordinate 443,101,283 downwards.
TCCAGAGACAAGGAGAAGCTGAGGGGAGTGCAGCATGAGCTGAGAGAGATGCTGAGGAGGTGCATAAACAATTACAGGAGGAAGTTCGAGGATAAACTCAGGAAAAACAATGCTAAAGATGTGTAGGTGGGAATGAAACAAATGACTGGGTGCAAGAGGAAAGTCAGACAGACATCTGGGAGCAAGGAGAAAGCTGATGAATTGAATCTGTTTTTTAATAGATTCAACTCACTGTCTGTCTGTCATGGCCGCCAATCTGTCACACCTGTGTGCGCACCTGCCTGCCATCTCCCTCTGCCTATTTATTCCATCAGGTCCAGTGCTCGGTGCGGAGTCGTCTGGTTCTCTACCTTGAAACCTGCTACGCCAGCCTTCGAGCTTCCCAGCCTCGTTGTGTTTCCACGTCAGCTTCCAAGCCATCGTTTCTCTCTGTCCAGGCCTGCGCCTTCTGGACCATCACTACCAAGTAAGCCACCACGATTCTTCCTCACCCTGTCAGCTTCCCGTGTGCACAGGCGGAGATCCGTGGTGGCGGACCTCTCTCTCCCTGGCGGCGGATTGTCTGCCTTCCTCACCAGCATCCAGCTCACCGGCCACCCGTAGCCACTATCCTCCTGGCTGCAGCTTCAGCGCTTACCTGGGCTACGCTCTACCATCTCAGACAGTAAGCACAGTTCCATCCAAAGTGCCTATTGGGCCTAAACTGTTATTAACACCCTCTGTCTCTTCCCAGGGTTGCCAGGTCGTATGGTACTCTGCCGGCCCCAGCTGGAACTCCTGATTACGCTACACTACACTACACAACCCTGAATACACGCATCCACTCACGCACACTTTATCAATAAACGGTTAATTGCATCTGCCTTGAGTCGTGTCTGCTTTGTGGGTCACTAGAACCATGTCACTGTCACCCCTACAACACAGCCAGGCCCCCCCACACCCCTCCCCTCCACCCTTCTGTCACCCCCACAATGCAGCCAGACCTCCACACACCCCTCCCTCACACACCCCTGTGCAGCACCTCTCTCCATCTCCCCCCTAACCTCCCTCCTCCCCAGGGGACACCAGGCCCCTCCCTCACATCACTGTGTCTAGAGACCAGGTTAAGAAACAGCTGGAGACACTCCGTCAACAGAAGGCTGCGGGCTCTGATGGCATCTCTGCCAGGATCCTGAGGAACTGTGCCAACCAGCTAGCTCCAGTACTGAAACACCTGTACAACCTGAGCCTGAGTCTGGACAGAGTACCGGTGCTGTGGAAGACATCCTGCCTGGTTCCTGTATCCAAGAAGTCATCTCCATTGGACCTGAATGACTATCAACCAGTTGCCCTCACATTTCATGTGATGAAGGTCCTGGAGAGACTGGTCTTAGCCCACCTGAGGCCGCAGGTGAAGACGTGGCTGGACCCTCTGCAGTTTGCATACCAGCCCCATTTAGGAGTTGAAGACGCTGTCATCTATCTGCTGCAATGAGCCCATCTGCATCTGGATGGCGGAGGAGACACTGTGAGAATCCATCCATCCATCCATCCTCTACCACTTTTCCGGAGGTCCGGGTCGCGGAGGCAGCAGTTCAAGCAGAGAAGCCCAGACTTCCCTCTCCCCAGCCACCTGCTCCAGCTCTTCAGAGAGGATACCAAGGCGTTCCCAGACCACACCTCAAGTGGGAGGCATCCAGGAGGCATCCTAATCAGATGCCCATACCACCTCAACTGACTCCTTTCAATGTGGAGGAGCAGCGGTTCTACTCTGAGCCTCTCCCAGATAACTGAGCTCCTCACCCTATCTCTGAAGGTGAGTCCAGCAATCCTACGGTGAAAGCTCATTTCAGCCGCTTGTATCCGCAATCTCGTTCTTTCGGAGAATCACATTCACAATCACTGTGAGAATCACATTTTTTAATTTCTCCAGTGTCTTTAACACCATCCAGCCACTGCTGCTGGGTGAGAAGCTGTGAATGATGGGGGTCGACAGCTCTATGATCTCCTGGATTACTGACTACCTGACAGGGAGGCCACAGTTTGTTCGGCTGGGCAGTGTCTTTTCTAGTGTGGTGATTAGTGATACGGGAGCTCCACAGGGGACTGTGCTCTCTCCTTTTCTTTTCACCTTATACACCACTGACTTTCAGTACAACACAGAGTCATGCCACCTGCAGAAATTCTCTGACGACTCAGCTGTTGTGGGGTGTATAAGATGGGGAGAGGAGAGGGAGTGCAGGGCACTGGTAGACAGATTTGTGGAGTGGACAGAGCAGAATCACATGAGGCTGAGTGTCAGCAAGACCAGAGAGATGGTGATGTACTTTAGGAAGAAGAGGACGCCTTCTCAGCCACTGCAGATTAGGGGGGAGTATGTGGGGGTGGTTGAGGACTACAACTATCTGGGTGTCAGGATCAGCAACGGGCTGGACTAGAGATCCAACACCAATGCTGCACACAAGAAGGGGACGAGCTGAAATCCTTCAATGTGTGCAGCAGGATGCTGGAGCTTTTCTATCAGACCATTGTTGCCAGCTCCATTTTCTTTGCTGCTGTCTGTTGGGGTAGCAGTATTAGAGCCAGCAACACCAACAGACTTAACAAGATTATCAAGAGGGCTGGCTCTGTAATTGGTCTCAGGCCGGAGACCTTTGAGACAGTGGTGAAGAAGAAGACACTAAATAAACTGCGATCCATCATAGACAATCCTGATCACCCCCTCCACCACACATTGGACAGACAGCAGAGCACTTTCTCCAGCAGACTATGACAGCTTCGCTGTCGAACAGTTAGGTACAGGAATTCTTTCCTGCCGAATGCCATTTCACTGTACAATAACTCACTATGATGTTGTATTCTGGTCATAACTATGCTGCCATACTGCACCTTACAGTCTAATTGGTACCTCATATTTCACTCTGCTCCTGATAGTCTTGCATTGTGTAGCGTGTTTGATTCATGTGTTTATATGGGTCACCATTTATTCAGCTATGATGTATATAGGCTTTTTTATAGTAGTATTAGTTTTACTTTCCATGGGTAATCCATTTGTCTGTCATGCATGTGTTTCTGTCGTTTGGTTGTCTACCGTCACGCTGCTGTTACACTGCAGTTTCCCAGTTTGGGATCACTAAACTACATCTATCTATTTATCCATCTTGCTGATCGCTTCAACTCATGCTGAACCTTTTCAAAATAGGCATCAGAGGTTTTGCCCTGTACAGCTGTACCTGGCAGTGAGTGAATCAGTGTTTTGCCATCAATGACGATAAATTCATTCATAGGCATCTGGTGTATCTAACTTTTCGTCGGCAGAAGTCAACATCTTGCATACATTTTGAAATATTTACTTGCTCCAAATATGCAAGTGGAATGAAGAACCTTATATTTTAGGGTCTAATCGTTTTTGTTTCATTTTCATTGACTTGGTCACATAAAAACTAAACCCAGATGTAGGCATGATTGACCATCCAGTTTTCAGTGCACCAGGAGTTATGAGACATAAACTTGGCATAAATAACTAAGACAAATGGTGGCAACCTTGGATTTTTGCATACTGGAATTCATGAAACTCGGGCTGGGCGATAAAACGATAATAATTATTGCCAAATAACTTTTCTTCGATACAGACATAATACATTTTCAATAGAACGTCAATAGGTCATTTGTTCTGTGTTTTGACAAATGGCATGAAAAGCCATGTGTCATAGCACTTTCTTTTCCGAAATGTTGTAGAAACAAAAATGTGCCCACACATTTGCCTTCACTGAAGATATGACTGGCTGAATTTCTTGCTGCTCCATTTTTTTCTTAATGCTGACTGTTTCATCCAGCTGCTAGCTAGAAAGCTACTCTGCATAGTTCTGCATCTGCAGCTCCATTGTGTAATTGCGTATCATGAAGCAGCAATACGTGTCACGTTACGGGACCCCGGCACCACCGCAAAAAATAATTATAATAATAAAAATTGATTCTTAATTTCCCCTCATGGATTGTCACCTTATCGTGGTGGGGGTTTGCGTGCCCTAGGAGCTATGCTGTCCGGGGCAATTTGCCTCTGGTAGGGTCACCCAAGATAAACTGGTTCTGGATGAAGGGCCAGACTAAGAACAATCCAACAGACTCTCATGATGAATGTTAGAACAAGGATTCAGTGTACCCCACCCGGTATGGGGTTACCGGGGCCCCACCCTGGAGCCAGGCCTGGGGGAGGGGCTTGATGGCTAGCGCCAGGTGGACGGGTTTCTGCCCATGGGACCTGGCCAGGCTGAGCCCGAAGGAGTTACATTGGTCCGTCCTCCAGGCGGCTCACTACCTGCAGGAGGGACCATGGGGGTCCGGTGCTATGTGGATCAGGTGGTGCTTGAAGGCAGAGACCTTGGCGGTCTGATCCCAGGCTTCCTAAACTGGTTTTTGGGATGTGGAATGTCACCTCTCTGGTGGGGAAGGAGCCTGAGCTGGTGCATGAGGTTGAGAGATACCAGCTAGATATAGTCGGCCTCACCTCAACACACAGCTCTGGTTCTGGAACCAGTCTCCTGGAGAGGAGCTGGAGCTTGGCCTACTCTGGAGTTGCCCCGGGCAAGAGGCAACGAGCAGATTTGGGTATTCTAGTATCCTCCCACCTTGCTGCCTCTATATTGGAGTTTTCTCCAGTGGACCAAAGGGCTGTTTCCCTGCGCCTTTGGGTTGGGAAATGGGTCCTGACCATCATTTGTGCCTATGCACCAAGTGACAGCTCAGAGTACCCACCCTTTTTGGAGTCTGTGACTGGAGTGCTGGCGAGTGCTCCCCTTGGAGACTCCATTGTGCTCCTGGGAGACTTCAATGTGCATGTGGGCAACAACAATGAAACCTGGAGGGGGGTGATTGGGAGGAACAGCCTGCCCGATCTGAACCCAAGTGGTGTTCAGTTATTGGACTTCTGTGCTAACCACAGTTTGTCCAAAACGAACACTATGTTCAAGCATAAGGGTATCCATATGTGCACCTGGCACCAGGCCACCCGAGGTCACAGGTTGATGATCGATTCTGTTATTGTGTCATCAGACCTGCGACTATATGTCTTGGACACTTGGGTAGAGAGGTGCACAGCTGTTGACTGATCACCACCTTGTGGTGAGTTGGATCCAATGGCAGGAGAGGATGCCATTTAGACCTTGTAGACTCAAACGTATAGTGAGGGTGTGCTGGGAATGTCTGGCTGAGGCCCCTGTCCAGGAGGTTGACAACTCCCACCTCCGGAAGAACTTCAACCACATTCCGAGGGAGCCTGGAGACATGGAGTCTGAATGGGCCATGTTCTCCACCTCCATTGTTGAAGTGACTGCCCAGAGCTGCGGCCGCAAGATCGTCTGTGAATCTCGTGGTGGCAACCCTCGAACCACGTGGTGGACACTAGTGGTGAGGGGGGCCGTTAAGCTGAAGCAGGAGTTTGATCAAGCTTGGTTGGCTTGTGGGACTCCCGAAGCAGCTGCGGTGTACCGGCAGGCCAAGCGGACTGCGACTCAGTTGGTTGCTGAAGCAAAAACTCGGATGGGGAAGGAGTTCGGTGAGGCCATGGAACAAGACTTTCAGTCGACCTGAAGAGATTCCGGCAAACTGTACAACGGCTCAGGAGGGGAAAGCAGCTCCCTGTCCACACTCTGTATGGTGTGGATGGAGCGCTGCTGACTTCGACTGGGGATATCGTCAGGCGGTGGAAGAAACACTCAATCCCACTGACACACCTTCCACAGAGGAAGCAGGGCTTGTGGACGAGGGGGACGACTCGCCCATCACAGTGGCTGAGGTTACCAAAATGGTTAAAAAAAACTCTTTGGTGGCCGGGCCCTGGGAGTGGATGAGATTTGCCTTGAGTACCTTAAGGCCCTGGATATTGTAGGGTTGTCGTGGTTGACATACCTCTGCAACATTGCGTGGGGGTCAGGGACAATGCCTTTGGCATGGCAAACTGGAGTGGTGGCTCCTCTCTTCAAGAAGGGGGACCAGAGGGTGTGCTCCAACTTTAGAAGGATCACACTCCTTAGCCTCCCTGGGAAGGTCTATGCCAAGGTACTGGAGAGGAGAGTCCAGTTGTTGGTCCAACCTCGTATTCAGGAGGAGCAATGTGGTTTTTGGCCTGGTCATGGCACATCAGACAAGCGGTTTTCCCTCTCGAGAATCCTCGAGGGTTCATGGGAGTTTGCCCAACCAGTTTACATGTGTTCTGTGGACTTGGAGAAAGTCCACACGTCCTTCGTGTTTTTTTGTGGGGGTCATTTGGGAGTATGGAGTATCGGGCTTGTTGTTATGAGCTATCCGGTCTCTATACAACCATTGTGACAGTTTGGTTCTTATTACCAACACTCGGTAGGACTCATTCCCAGTGAGAGTTGGACTCTGCCAGGGCTGCCCTTTGTCACCAATCCTGTTCATAATTTTTATGGACAGGATTTCTAGGCGCAGCCAGGAAATGGAAGGTGTCATGCTTGGAGACCACAGGATCTCATCTCTGTTGTTTGCAGATTATGTTGTCCTGTTGGCTTCATCCAGCAATGACCCAAAGGTCTTACTGGGACTGTTTGCTGCCAAGTGTGAAGTGGCTGGGATGACAATCAGCACCTTCGAGTCTGAGTCCATGGTCCTCAGCCAGAAAAAGGTGGATTGTCCTCTCCAAGTTGGGGACAAGCTCCTGCCCCAAGTGGAGGAGTTTAAGTATCTCAGGGTCTTATTCACGAGTGAGGGGAGAATGGAACGAGAGATTGACAAATGGATCGGCCCAGCATCTGCAGTGATGCAGATGTTGTACCAGTTTGTTGTGGTGAACAGGGAGCTAAGCTCTAAGGCAAAGCTGTCGATTTACTGGTCAATCTACGTTTCCTACCCTCACCTATGGTCATGAGCTTTGGGTATTGACCCAGGGTTTCCTCTGGCAACATTTCCCGGTGGAGGCACGCCATGCCTGAAAAATTTCCACCGTTCTATCAGGAAATATAAATTTAAGAAAAATTTATTAAGGAATGACGATCCGCAAGCACACACACCAACAACGCGCATTGCCCATCATCTCTGCGGAGTTCAGAAGTGCCCCTCCCACATGTTCTAGTCGCGACTCGCCAGCCAGAGTGTCTCACTACTAGTGTGACTGTTCAAGAGAAATGCAAGCTTATTTAAGTACTTTATACACGGAAAAAATCAGAAGAGGTATGTAAACACTGGAGCCATTTATCATGGTTTTCACCTGCTGGTAACGGGAGCAATAATGGAAGAGTCGCTTAGCTAACAGTGCAGTTAAGGGCTCGAACTGGTTCATTTTGTCTTCTTTTTAATACGTTTTTTGTTTTTCTTATTTCAGACAAAAATGAAAAGGAGATGTTTTTAACCTTTACCTTAGTTAATATTAACTAATTTATATTCATTATTATGTACCTTAAGATGACTAAAATACGCAAAGTCAATGACTTTAATCCGTCAGCAGCCTTCAGACAAACTAAATGTGCCAACATTTGGATTTCAAAATAAGGGAGGTTTTTCCTGTGTTCTGGGGGGGGGGGGTGTCAGAAGATTTCTTAAAAAAAAAAAAATTAAATTAAAAAAAAAAAAAATATATATATATACACACACACATACATATATATATATATATATATACAGTATATAGTAATATTATAACCAAAAAAACTGCCTCTTTGGTCATTTAAGTTAATTGATTTTAATGAAATCAGAGTTAAATTACACAGGGTTACAAAAATTTTTTTTTGTAAGTTGTCTGTGTTTTTTCAACTGATTTAAGACAATTTTGCACCGCTGAATCTGAAAATGACATCTGTTTCTCTCAATCAGGTGCTAAGTAAAAACCTGTACTTAGTACTGTGCATGTACTTAAGGTAAGTACATGTTAATTGAATGTTACATCATCACTGTTCAAAATTAAGAGAATTTCAAGACATAAAAAAGAATTTTGCATCATATAAAGCGAAAATACCTGTACATGTAAACAAAAGTGTATAAAACAACATGTGGCCACAATTCAAAAAGTTGACCTGATTGAGCAAAACCAAAGTGATTTTTGGATTCAGCACATCAAAATTGTCCTAAATCAGCTAAAAAAGAAACTTAGACAATAAATTTGGTGTTGACCAGGGTTATTGCTCTGTTCTGGCTCTGCAAAATTATGGTCAAAAAAGCAAATTGTTATAAGGAAAAGGTAAAAAAAAATTACCACAGTCTGTTTCAAATTCATTTAAAAAAGTGTAATTTTATTTAAAAAAATAGACAAAAATTTGCCATAAAATAATCCACAAATTTATAATAAAGTTTCAAATGTACAAGAAAAGTCAATTTTACAAGACGAAATCACAAATTTGAGGAAAATGGTTTCAAATTTAGATACATTTACAGAGAACAGTAGAAAATTAAGAAAATTGTTACAAATTTTTGAGGAAAAACCTCAAACCTTCAAGACTGAAGTCATTACTCAAGTTTTTAAGTAGGTGCTCTTTGTACCCTTCAGTCAACTAGAAATTTTTGGTTGTCTACTTTTAATTATTACTTTCAAAGCACTGATTTTACATGAGTACAATTTCTGGTTACTTTTCCCTCCTCTGAAAATATAATTTAAGTATGCATGAGTACATTACTATTATGAACGTTTTTTGTTTTTTTTCCTTCCCTACTCACTCAATGGAAAGGAAAAAAACAAAACACTAGAATAAAAATATAAAAATACACATTTTTGTCATTTATGTAAACCATGACAAAAAAATCCTGCAGGACAAAACATGACACTTGATATTTTCTAACCTGTTTGTATACCACCATAGACAAAGAGAGAAGCTGAATTAGACAGAGCTCAGAGAGGGCAAGATGAGACAGAAGAGAGGAGCCAAGGAGAGGAAAGTGTTCAGGCAGAGGGTCCAGGAGAGGTGAGAGCAGAGGAAGGAGAGAATCAATCAATCAATCAATCAAACTTTATTTGTATAGCACTTTTAAAACATGAGATGCTGCACTAAGTGCTTTACATAGATAAAAACAGTAGACACATTTAGTTACATATTTTACATGATACATCCCCACCCCTTCCAACCCTCCCATAACATACCCATAAACACAACACACACAGGCACATGCATCATCCCCTACTTCTCTTACACACATATAAAATAAAAGAGACATTGAAGGACAACAGCAGTAAAAAGGTCTAAACACAGGACGTCTGGGTGGGACCCCAACTGGCCCAATATTCCAATATTCAAGCCTCGGTTGTACAATACTTCAAATGGTAAGTTCAATATACAAAGTCACTGTGCAAAATAAAGAAAAGGAAATAAATAGTATAAAATTAACATTCCAGTAACAATAGTCGCATGTGTTTACTCCCCCCACCCCCCACCTCGGAAAAATATGTTGCCACTGCGGCAAGGTCTTTAAGCCAGAGGAAACACTGTGACCGAAAGAATGAGATCACCGATACAAGCGGCTGAAATGAGCTTTCTCCATTGGATTGCTGGACTTACCCTTAGAGATAGTGTGAGGAGCTCAGTCATCCGGGAGAGGCTCAGAGTAGAACCGCTGCTCCTCCACATTGAAAAGAGCCAGCTGAGGTGGTATGGGCATCTGATCAGGATGCCGCCTGGATGCCTCCCACTTGAGGTGTTACAGGTACGTCCCACTGGGAGGAGACCCTGGGGCAGACCCAGGACTCGCTGGAGAGAACACGTCTCCCAGCTGGTCTGTGAATGCCTTGGTATCCTCTCTGAAGAGCTGGAGCAGGTGGCTGGGGAGAGGGAAGTCTGGGCTTCGCTGCCTGAACTGCTGCCTCTGCAACCCGGACCTCCGGAAAAGTGGTAGAAAATGGATGGATTCTTAATTTTTCTGAATTGATTCTGGATCTTGTGAAATGAGAAACTCAATTCTTATGTGAATTGATTTTTTTTTTTTTTTTTTCCCCAACAGCCCCAATCGTGGCCATATCTGACAAAATATTCTTTTGGGGCAAAATGAATGGACTACAAGTTGCCCCTCATGATTCTGAATCCATAGATGTCTTGTAAGTTCAAATCCAACCATTCAAACATTAAAATAATTTTCATATTTTACATTGGCCTCTGGGGGGCTCATTTTGGCCCCACTCAGAAGCCCCATTTGGGGTCTGTGTACTTGACACTCAAACTTAAATTGTTCTATAGATTCTAAACTTCAAATAGGCACTGACAGAGAAACTTTTGCACCAACTTGAAATGAAAGTGAAAAACTACGCATGGATGGAACCCCACTAACTCCTCTTCAGGAGGGGTCTCACAACTGCTGTTTTAAAGGCAGCAAGGAAAACATCCATCTGGAGTGGGTGATTCACAACGTCTACAAGTTCCTCCTGGAAAAATCCACAAGATGTTTCTAAAAGTGATGTGGGAATGAGGTCTAAGGGTGCATTCACTACTGAATTCATTTACTTTGGTCTGAATCAGTTGAAAAGTTTGTTACTTAGTGTCATTTTCTTTTTGGTTCGGTTCACTTTCACTCAGGCAAAAATTTAAGCAGACCAAATTGTGTCATGTTAAATCCCACGAGACGTATGTCTGAACATTCTCTGTTCTTATTGGGCAGGGTTATGTTGCCATGAGAACAAGAAAGAAATACAGGAAGTAGGATGACTGCTGTGCTTGATGTACTTCTGGGTGTTAATAAAGCTTTTTGGATAAAAGAAGATGCATTTCTGGGGAGAAGATAATACAATGGAGCACAATTTTTTTCCCCCGGTTATGGTTTTTTACATAGCGTGCATATACCACTTTTGACAAATTGTACCGTTTGAAAATGAAGCGCGGCTATGGATGGAAAAGGTGAAGGCGCATATCAAGACACTACAGGAGATGGCATTGATTAATCCTCCAGAACCGTGGCATGCCCATCCAGATACTTTGGCATAAAGTGTTTTACAGTTTGCTGCTGATCCCGTTTTAGTGCAGTTCCTTTCTCACCTGGAGGACCCAACCAGAGTTCACCAGTTGATTTGAATTGAGACCACCTCGTTTAGGTGGTCTCAGTACAGTTGTTTTGGTGTGCACCTGAGTGCGATTACCGTGTTCTCATCAGACAAAATTAACTGCACTAACGGGGAAAATGAACTCGAGTTCGATTGAAATGAACTTAAGCTTGTAGGTGTGAAAGCACCCTAAGAGACAGGTTGTTAGATTTACTTGAGAGACGACTCGACCAAGAGTTTAATAAGACAGAATAATAAAGAGCGATGGCAAAAACCAAGCAGACCGCCCGTAAAATCTACTGGAGGAAGAAGCCCCCCAGGAGACAGCTAGCCACAGGGCTGCTCGGAGAGGCGCTCTGGCCACCGGCAGAGTGAAGAGGCCTCGCCGTCACAGGTCCGTGGCTCTGAGAGAGATCCGTCGCTACCAGAAATCCACGGAGCTGCTCATCCGTAAGCTGCCCGTCCAGCGCCTGGTGAGGGAGATCGCTCAGGACTTCAAGACCGTCCTGCATTTCCTGAGTTTTGCCGTCATGGCTCTGCAGGAGACCAGCGAGACCCACCTGGTGGTCTGTTCTTCGCTAAGGGGGTCACCATCATGCCCAAAGACTTCCAGCTGGCCCGCTGCATCCGCGGAGAGAGAGCTTAGACTTTCTGCTGCACATCCACCAGCCATAATGCTCTGCACTGTGTGTCTATATATATACATTTATAGTAATATGGACATATGTTTACTAGATGTTGTTTTTTCTTGCCTTCTGATTGTTGCTCTGAGTGTTGCTATCCCTATGCTGTTGCAATCCTGGAATTTCCCCATTGTGGGACTAATAAAGGCTTATCTTATCTTATCTTATCTTATCTTAAAAGATTGGCTTTAATAATGTCTTTTACTTCTGGAATTTCCCCATTGTGGGACTAATAAAGGCTTATCTTTAGTCCTCACACAGCGAATCCATTGGCATCCTGCTGGACTTCTTGAAATCAGAGTTGACCAAGTGATAAATAATAATAATAGTAACAATAATAATAATAATTTCAGCTTGGATGCATAGAGCTGTTTCAGAGGGCCGATTTATACTTCCAATCATTTCTCCTCCTCCTCCCCTTACTGTGCATTCAGATCCTGCTGAAAGCACATCGATAAACATTGCCAGCCTCTCAATTATTTCAGCCCCGCTGTCAAAAAAAAGGTGACAGTGATGGTTGGATATTTTCTGATTGGCTGAAAGTGTTTTTTATCATTAATAAAACTGCTCTGAAAGTGATCCCAATGATATTTCGATATGGTTAACGTTGTAGTGTTGACTCAATCATCCACTTCAGTTAGAATGATTTCTTAAAACTATGATTTTATAGTTATCGTTATCTTTACTGTGCTTTGTGTGGACAGCCCTAAACTCCAATGTGGATGTGTTCATGCTTCCTTAAGCTAATTTCAGCAAAGGCCTTTCCACACTGACCATGTGCAAATTGTTTAACTCCAGTGTGGGCAAGTTTATGTGTTCTTAAGTGACTCATCCGAGTAAAGGCCTTTCCACACTGACCACACACAAACTGTTTAACTCTAGTGTGGATGAGTTCATGTCTTCTTAAGGAACTCATCTGAGTAAAGGCATTTCCACACTGACCACACACAAACTGTTTAACTCCACTGTGGGTGAGTTTATGTCTTGTTAAGTTACTCATCAGAGTAAAGGCCTTTCCACACTGACCGCACACAAACTGTTTAACTCCAGTGTGGGTGAGTTCATGTGTTCTTAAGTGACTCATCAGAGTAAAGGCCTTTCCACACCGACCACATGCAAACTGTTTAACTCCAGTGTGGGTGAGTTCATGTGTTCTTAAGTGACTCATCAGAGTAAAGGCCTTTCCACACCGACCACACGCAAACTGTTTAACTCCAGTATGAGTGAGTTCATGTCTTCTTAAGTAACTCATCTGAGTAAAGGCCTTTCCACACTGTTCACACAAAAACTGTTTAACTCCACTGTGGGTCAATTTATGTCTTCTTAAGTTACTCATCAGAGTAAAGGCCTTTCCACACTGACCACACACAAACTGTTTAACTCCACTGTGGGTGAGTTTGTGTGTTTTTAAGTGACTCATCAGAGTAAAGGCCTTTCCACATTGAACACACGCAAACTGTTTAATTCCACTGTGGGTGAGTTCATGTCTTCTTAAGTTACTCATACGACTAAAGGCTTTTACACACTGACCACACACAAACTGTTTAACTCCACTATGGGTGACTTTATGTCTTCTTAATGAACCCCCATCAGTGAAGGCTTTTCCACACTGATCACACACAAACTTCTTAACTCCAGTGTGGATGAGTTCATGTTTTCTTAAGTGACTCATTAAAGTAAAGGCCTTTCCACACTGATCACACACAAACTGTTTAAATCCAGTGTGAGTGAGTTTATGTCTTTTTAAGGTACCACTATCAGTAAAGGCTTTTTCACACTGACCACACACAAACTTTTTAACTCCAGTGTGGATGAGTTCATGTGTTCTTAAGTTACTAATCTGAGTAAAGGCCTTCCCACACTGATCACATACAAACTGTTTAACTCCACTGTGGGTGAGTTCATGTGTTCTTAAGTAACTCATCAGAGTAAAGGCCTTTCCACACTGACCACACACAAATTGTTTAACTCCAGTATGGATGAGTTCATGTGTTCTTAAAGAACTCATCTGAGTGAAGGTTTTTCCACACTGACCACACACAAACTGTTTAACTCCAGTATGGATAAGTTTGTGTCTTCTTAAGGCATGCATGTAAGGAAAGGTCTTTCCACACCGTTCACACACAAATTGTTTAACTCCAGTATGGATGAATTCATGTGCTTTTAAAGAACTCATCTGAGTAAAGGCTTTTCCACACTGACCACAACCAAACTGTTTAACTCCAGTATGGATGAGTTTATGTCTTCTTAAGGAATGCATATGAGGAAAGGTCTTTCCACACCATTCACACACAAACTGTTTAACTCCAAAATGGATCAGTTTATGTGTTTTTAAGTTACCCAAGCGCATAAAACCTCTCCCACATTCTTTACAAAAGTATTGCTTATCATCAGTGTGGTGCTTTCTCTTTCTTCTTTTTCCACTCTTGTCACTGTGTGATTTAGCTTTGTCTGCTGCAGTTGAAGGATCTTCATCCTCCTGAAGCTTTTGATGTTTCACTCCATTTTTGCTTTCATGTTCCTGTAGCAACAAAGAGAAAAAGAGACTGTGAACATATAGTGCTGTGAAAAGGTAATTAACCCCTTCCCAGTTTTTATATTTTGTCATTTTTACCACACTTTCATATCATCAACCAAATAGGTTTGGGTAACTTTTTTTTTCCATAATAAATGAGATCATCATTTAAAAACTGTATTTACTCAGGTTGTTTTTGTCTAAAAATAAAATTTATTTGATGATCTGACAGAGATCGGGACTTGAGTCAGAGACTCAGATTCGAGATGGACTTAAGTTGCTAAGAACTTGACTTCAGACTTCAACATTTTTGACTTGGACTCACTGAATATGACTCGTGAACATGAAGGGTGCATTCAGATGGCCACTGTTTGGTCCGGACCAAAACAAGCGAAGTCTGCTCCCCCGAAAATGGGGGTTTCGGTTCTCTTGCAAACAAAGTCTGGTGCTCTCTGCTTGCAGTGTGAATCAAAATGCAGACGCGCGATGGCGGCGCGCATGAACGCAGCGACCCCTCTTGGTATCAGCGAGTGTGAAAGTTTTGAATGTTTTCCCAGACGTACATTATGTAAAACTTGCAACCGTGAGACCTTATTAAACATCAAGGTACTGCACGCTGCAAGAATCGCAGCGCTCGGTTGTGATTTGGGACATTCTACGCCAGCATGGAATTCTGGCGGAGTCCCCGCTGGAAGCTACCCGAGAGAGGAGGAAGCGCAGACGGTGTGAACGCAAGCAAAAGTGTGGAAAAAGGGCCGGGATCCATGCTAGGCTAAAAGCTAACTCCTCCAGACCAGCAGTACCATCGCTCCTTCTCTCTAATGTCCGCTCCCTCGACAACAAGCTGGACGAGCTGCGTCTGCTGACAGAAACCCGGAGAGAGTGGAGGGACTGCTGTGTGCTTGTGTTCACGGAGACATGGCTCCACAACAACATCCCTGACGAGGCCATTCAACTGGAAGATATGGTGATGTTCCGAGCCGACAGAGAAACGGCGAGCTCCGGTAAGGGCCGTGGGGGGGCCTATGCATCTATGTTAACAAGAACTGGTGCGTTAATGCCACGTTAGTGTCTAAACACTGGTCTCCGTTGGCGGAGTTCCTTATTGTAAACTGTCGGCCATATTATTTGCCGAGGGAATTCAGCAACGTGTTTGTAGCAGCTGTTTACATAGCGCCGAGCGCTAACGCTAACGCTAATGCTAAGAAGGCACTCGGGGAACTGCACAATGCGATCAGTGAAATCCAAACTTCACACCTGGACAGTTTTGTGGTGGTTGCGGGGGATTTTAACCACACTAGCTTAAAGACTGTGCTCCCCAAGCTTAAACAATGTGTAGACTTTAAGACCAGAGGAGAGAATATGTTGGACTTAGTGCACACAAACACAGATGCATATAAGGCAATACCCCGCCCCCACCTCGGCCTTTCTGACCACATATCCGTGATGCTGGTGCCTGTCTACAAGCCTTTATTGAAGCGCAGCAGGCCAGTAGTGAAACAAATCAGGATTTGGCCAGAGAGTGCAACCTCTGCACTGAAAGACTGTTTTCTGCACACAGACTGGGAGGTCTTCAAAATAGCAGCCTCCCAGGACGACAAGACAGATGTGGAGGAGTATGCTGAAACGGTCACCAGCTACATCGCGAAGTGCACAGAGGATGTCGCTACAGTGAAGACCATCACTATGCGGGGTAACCATAAGGCCTGGATGACTGCAGAGGTGCGCTCGCTGCCGCCCTCCGCTCAGCCAGGTCTGTGCTCTCAAAGGGAATTAAGGCG
This sequence comes from Pholidichthys leucotaenia, assembly GCA_020510985.1. Classification (NCBI taxonomy): domain Eukaryota; kingdom Metazoa; phylum Chordata; class Actinopteri; order Cichliformes; family Pholidichthyidae; genus Pholidichthys; species Pholidichthys leucotaenia. The sequence goes on along the minus strand of CM035837.1, from coordinate 443,085,356 downwards.
GCGAAGCACGCCTATGCGGAGAAAATCAAGGGACACCTCTGACACTAGGAACACCAAGCAGATGTGGCAGGGAGTTCGGACACTGACGGGCTATAAGTGTAGGCAGGGGGTCGATGATGACGACGCTTCACTTCCAGACAGGCTCAACGACTTCTTTGCACGTTTTGAAGCATCAAACTCGACAATCAGAGGGAGGGCTGGCCCACCCCCACCCATCGGTCGGACCAGCTTTTACCATCAACACAGCGGACACACGGAGGACCCTAACCAGAGTCAACCCACGTAAAGCTGCAGGTCCGGACAACATCCCGGGACGTGTGCTCCGAGACTGCGCGAGCGAGTTGGCAGATGTACTGACTGACATTTATAACATCTCCCTGAGTCAGGCCATCGTTCCCAGATGCTTCAAGACCTCTATCATTGTACCGGTGGCAAAGAAACCAGTTGTGTCCTGTTTAAATGACTATCGTCCTGTTGCACTGACACCAATTGTGATGAAGTGTTTTGAACGGCTTGTCAAACCACACATTACAGCCTGCCTCCCTGCATCACATGACCCGCTCCAGTTTGCATATCGTTCAAACCGCTCCACGGAGGATGCTATAGTCACCACCCTACACTCTGTCATCACCCACCTGGACCAGAAAGACACCTACGCCAGACTCCTGTACATTGATTTCAGTTCAGCATTCAACACCATTATTCCCCAGAGACTGATGGAGAAATTACTCCTTCCTGGTCTGAACACCGCCACATGTCTCTGGATCCTGGATTTCCTGACTGCGAGACCTCAGTCTGTCCGGGTTGGAAACAACATCTCCAACTCTGTCACGCTGAGCACCGGATCCCCTCAAGGCTGCGTACTCAGTCCACTGTTGTTTACACTTCTAACACATGACTGTGTATCCAGACACGAGGGGAACCAGATTATTAAGTTTGCAGATGACACCACGGTGGTGGGACTTATTCAGAGGGATGAGGAATCAATGTACAGGGAAGAAGTGAGACCTGGAGGGCTGGTGCAGGGAGAACAATCTGGTGCTCAACGTGGACAAAATGAAGGAGATGATTATCGACTTCCGGCGGTCACAGCCTGAGCATGTCCCCCTCAGCATCGGCGACCGTTTAGTGGAGAGAGTGGAGAACATCAAGTTCCTCGGAGTGCAGATCTCGCAGGACCTGACCTGGAGCAAGAATTCCTTGGGGATCAGGAAGCGGGCTCAGCAGAGGCTGCGCTTCTTGAGGAAACTCAAACAGGCCTCTCTCCCCATCTGCATCCTCAGGACCTTCTACAGAGGTGTGGTGGAGAGTGTTCTGACATACTGCATTGCTACATGGTACTCCAGCTGCAGTATGTCAGACAAAAAAGCCCTGCAGAGGATAGTCAAGGGAGCTGAGAGGGTAATTGGAGTCTCCCTCCCCTCTGTCCAAGAACTTTTTCAGAACCGTTGTAGGAGCAGGGCACTGAACATTGTCAAGGACCATTCTCACCCTCTGCATAAACACTTTGAACTTCTTCCATCTGGTAAACGATTCCGGAGCATCAGAGGCAGAACCACCAGACTGATCAACAGCTTCCTTCCACAAGCTATCAGGATGCTGAACAGTTGACCCGGAATCTCTCATACACACTACTGCACCTACGGACATTATGTATATTATTTGTATATTATAGTTAGTTTTTCCCAAGTATGTCTCAGGGATGTGTGAATGCATGGGGGGTGGGGGGTGGGGTGAAGATATGTGTGAGTGTGTCTTAAATCATGCTGCTTCTATTTATATGGATGCCGAGAGAAATGCAATTTCATCTTGCCTGCACTACAGTTGTATGTACAGCAATATGACAATAAAGTTTGATTTGATTTGATTTGATAATGGAGTATCCAGCGCACCAAAGGGCAAAAGTGCCCCTTGGTGTTTGTATAACCATAGCAACACGTAGTTTGAAGAGCAAGTGGCATTAACCGTAGTACAATTTCGGTAGAAAATAACAATAAAGACAACCGCATGTATCCGAGAAATCCTTTTACTGGTGAAAGCCGAGGAGAAAAGTTAAAAAAAAAAAAAGTGTCTTTTTGTGGCAGACAACCTGGCTGAAGGGAACAGATTTCCTTTTTCGGTCCTGGCCTTTTTCTTCCTCGACAAGATTTTTTCTTCCTGGTCAGTGGTGGTTTTGGCTACAGTGACCCAAACAAGCAATTGTTCTAACTGGATGATGTAATCCAGACTGTTTGGTCTGCTGCAGTGTGAATGCAAACCAAACCAAACAAAGTTGTGAAAATTCTTGGCATTCCCCACCCAATCGAACCGAGACCTCCAGACTATCCTGGTCTGAATGCAACCGAAGAGTCTTTGATGCTCTGGAAATTTCCACAGTTTCACCGGGTCTCTCTGCTCTGATCTGTTCAGCTGCACCATGTCTGGGTACTCACACATACTTGTACAGCCTTAGCGCATCGTTGGCCCAAGAGTACCTGTGAAACTGCATCCAGATTCCTCTCATAAGCTGGGCTAAACTTCATATTCACTTTGTATATTAATGATTTGCCATCAGTATGTGAAAATGACACAGTCATCTACACACATGGGAAGGATGCCAAACAAGTGGCTGACAAGTTAATGACTGCAATGGAGAAAGTCTCAAAATGCTTAATCAATCATGCCTCACACTGAACGTAGGGCACACAGCTATCATGTACTTTACCAACAAACAAAATCATGTGCACTATCCAACTATAACTGTAAATGGAGCAAATATAGAAACTGTAACAGAGTTTACGTATTTCGGTGTCACATTAGATCCCACGCTCAGCTTTAAAAAGCACATAAAACGGATGAGCTGCACTCTGAATTATAGCCTTGCAAACTTTCGCTGCATCAGAAACTCATTCTAAAAGGATCAAATACCTTACCGAATGCCATGATTCCATTGACTTGTGACCAATAGACTCTGAAACCCTTGACACATTTCTCCTATTGCATCTCTTGCTGGTCACAAGTCTGACTTGTGACCAGCAGACTCTGAAACCCTTGGAATCCCTGTATAAACAATCCATCAAAATTCTGGATAAGAAGACACGACAATATCACCATTGTGGTACACTTGCCAAACACAAGATATTAAGCTTTGAAAATATGATTATGACTGAAATATATAACTGAAATACACAGTTGATCTTTAAAATTATCCATGGTTCTGCACCCCCGCCCCTTAAGACTTTTGTCTACCCGACTTTTGAACAAAATACCACAGTAACAAGGACTTCCTCTAGGTGGCATTGTTGCATCCACTACATAAAACTGCTTTTGGACAATCAGCATTCTCATACATAGCTATAACAGAATGGAACAAGCTCCCCACTGCCTTGAAGACCAGAACAAATTACAGAGACTTTTCCACAGAGACTAAAAAATGGATTTTAAGTAATCAAGCCTGCCAGCATTGACTATCCCCCTTAAATAGGATTTGAAATTGTACTCTTAAATTGCTTTTATGTGTGCTGTGTCTGTCATCTTTTTACCTTTTAAACTTACTCCCCGTTTGTTTTCAGGGTCAACAGTTTCTGAAACCAGACCTGAATTTCTTTTTATATGTGCTGTTTTTCTTTTAATGTCTTCCTGCCTGCCTCAGGGACTACAGATGGAAATGAGTGAGAATGCTATAATCTGGCACAGAGCATCTTTACCCTGTGTTTAATGTCTTTTTTCTGTACATGGTTCCTGACAATCCAATAAACTAAACCAAATTAATGGCAAAAGTCAATGTTCTCTTTTATTATAAATGCTTTCCCACTTATATAGGAACATAACTACATAATAATGTCAGTGAGCAGCAGTTGATTGCAGCAGTCTCTACAGGGGCTAAGCTTTTTAAAAATATTTTTTCTTCAGTTTGAATGCCTCTGATATCAACATTATGTCGTATGGCTGCTGCTAACGGTTGGATAAAAATGATAAAAAGTGAGGGAGAGAGTGGACAACCCTGCCTAGTACCTCTCTGGAGATTAAAGCTTCAAGAAGTTTGATCATTTGTTCAGACAGATGCAGTTGGACAACGATATAGTGTTTTAATCCAGTTTATGAAAGATGAACCAAACCCAAACTTGTTTGACACCATAAAAAGAAATTTCCAATTAACACCGTCAAAGGCGTTGTCTGCATCCAGGGACAAAATTGTAGTTTCTAAGTTATTAATCTTACAGTAGGCTATTAAATTAAATACCCTGTGTGTATTATTAGCCAAGTGCCTACCCTTGATGAAAGTTTGATCTGGGTGGAAACGGAATTATCCTTTCCAGTCTTTTGGCAAGAGCTTTGCAAATTATTTTAAGATCGACATTTATAAGTGAGATGGGACAGTAGCTGGATGGAAGCGTAGGTTCTTTTTCAGGTTTAAGGAGCAAGATAATACTAGCCAAGTTCATATTCTCAGGGAATACATTATCTTCTTTAATTTGGGTCACCATTTTAAAGAAAGTGGGTGCCATCACAGGCCATGTTTCCTCTATGCCATGTGTCATCACAACGGAAATAAGCTATAGACAGCTTGCTCCTTCTGTAACTGATAACATGGTGGATAGTGTTACAGCTTCTCTGCATCAGACACTAGACTTGGTGGCCCCCTTAAAAAAGAAAAAGTCTAATCAGAGATTTCTAACTCCTTGGTTCAACACAGAAACTCGTAGCTTAAAACAGAAGACTCGTCAATTAGAAAGAAAATGGCGCTCCATTAATTTAGATGAAATCTATTTAGCTTGGAGAAATATCTTTTAATTTATAAAAAATCTCTTAGAAAAGCCAGTTTAGAAAGCTTGGGATCAGTCCGCCAAGGTCTCCGCCTTTGACCGCCACCTAATCCACATAGCACCGGCCCCCCATGATCCCTCCTGCAGGTGGTGAACCCACTGGAGGGCGGACCCATGTAACTCCTTCGGGCTGAGCCCGGCCGGGTCCCATGGGTGGAAACCCGGCCACCAGACGCAAGCCTTCGAGCCCCTCCCCCAGGCCTGGCTCCAGGGTGGGGCCCCGGTAACCCCATACCGGGCGGGGTACACTGAATCCTTGATATACAATTTATCATGAGAGTCTGTTGGATCGTTCTTAGTCTGGCCCTTCACCCAGGACCAGTTTGTCTTGGGAGACCCTATCAGAGGCAAATTGCCCCCAGACAACATAGCTCCTGGGATCACTGGGGCACGCAAACCCCCCCACCACGGAGTCCTATCAAGCTTGGTTGGCTTGTGGGACTCCCGAAGCAGCTGAGGTGTACCGGCAGGCCAAGCGGAGTGCAGCTCGGGTGGTTGCTGAAGCAAAAACCCGGGTATGGGAAGAGTTCGATGAGGCCATGGAACAAGACTTTCGGTCGGCCTCAAAGAGATTCTGGCAAACTGTTCGGCGGCTCAGGAGGGGAAAGCAGCTCCCCATCCACACCGTGTATGGTGCGGATGGGACACTGTTGACTTCAACTGGGGATATCGTCGGGCGGTGGAAGGAATACTTCGAGGATCTCCTCAATCCCACTGATACGCCTTCCACAGAGGAAGCAGGGTTTGTGGACGAGGGGGATGACTCGCCTATCACAGGGGCTGAGGTCGCCAAGGTGGTTAAAAATCTCCTTGGTGGCCGGGCCCCAGGGGTGGACGAGATTCGCCCTGAGTACCTCAAGGCCCTGGATGTTGTTGGGTTGTCATGGTTGACACGCCTCTGCAACATTGCGTGGAGGTTGGGGGCAGTGCCTTTGGCATGGCAAACCAGGGTGGTGGTTCCTCTCTTCAAAAAAGGGGACCGGAGGGTGTGCTCCAACTTTAGAGGGATCACACTCCTCAGCCTCCCTGGAAAGGTCTATGCCAAGGTACTGGAGAGGAGAGTCCGGCCGTTGGTCGAACCTCGGATTCAGGAGGAGCAATGTGGTTTTTGTCCTGGCCGTGGCACATCGGACCAGCTGTTTACCCTCTCGAGAATTCTTGAGGGTTCGTGGGAGTTTGCCAAACCAGTTTACATGTGTTTTGTGGACTTGGAGAAGGCATTTGACCGCGTCCCTCGTGGATTTTTGTGGGGGGTGCTTCAGGAGTATGGGGTATCGGGCTTGTTGTTACGAGCTATTCGGTCTCTGTACGACCGTTGTGAGAGTTTGGTTCGTATTGCCAACACTCGGTCAGACTCATTCCCAGTGAGAGTTGGACTCCACCAGGGTTGCCCTTTGTCACCGATCCTGTTCATAATTTTTATGGACAGGATTTCTAGGCGCAGCCAGGGAATGGAGGGTGTCATGCTTGGTGACCACAGGATCTCATCTCTGTTGTTTGCAGATGATGTTGTCCTGTTGGCTTCATCCAGCAATGACCTACAGCTCTTGCTGGGACGGTTTGCCGCTGAGTGTGAAGCGGCTGGGATGAGAATCAGCACCTCCAAGTCTGAGTCCATGGTCCTCAGCCGGAAAAAGGTGGATTGTCCTCTCCGGGTTGGGGACAGGCTCCTGCCCCAAGTGGAGGAGTTTAAGTATCTTGGGGTCTTGTTCACGAGTGAGGGGAAAATGGAGCGAGAGATCGACAGACGGATTGGAGCAGCTTCTGCAATGATGCGGACATTGTACCGGTCTGTTGTGGTGAAGAGGGAGCTTAGTTCTAAGGCAAAGCTGTCGATTTACCAGTCAATCTACGTTCCTACTCTCACCTATGGTCACGAGCTTTGGGTAATGACCGAAAGAACGAGATCGCGGATACAAGCGGCTGAAATGAGCTTTCTCCGTAGGATTGCTGGACTCACCCTCAGAGATAGGGTGAGGAGCTCAGTCATCCGGGAGAGGCTCAGAGTAGAACCGCTGCTCCTCCACATTGAAAGGAGTCAGTTGAGGTGGTATGGGCATCTGATTAGGATGCCTCCTGGACGCCTCCCACTTGAGGTGTTTCAGGTACGTCTCACTGGGAGGAGACCCCGGGGCAGACCCAGGACTCGGTGGAGAGACTATGTCTCCCAGCTGGTCTGGGAACGCCTTGGTATCTCCTCTGAAGAGCTGGAGCAGGTGGCTGGGGAGAGGGAAGTCTGGGCTTCTCTGCTTGAACTGCTGCCTCCGCGACCCGGACCTCCGGAAAAGCGGTAGAAGATGGATGGATGGATGGATCTCTTAGAAAAGCTAAAACGAGTTATTACTCTGCATTAATAGAAGAGAACAAGAATAATCCCAGGTTTCTTTTCAGCACTGTAGCCAGGTTGACAAAGAGTCAGGACTCTGTCAATGCTAGCATTCCCTTAGAGCTTACTAGTCAGGACTTTATGAACTTTTTCAATAATAAAATTTCTTCCATCAGAGATAAAATCAATCAGATTCTTCCCACAGTTAACTTAAATACTGTAACTACTACAACTCCTTCTATTGATGTCTGTCTTGATGAGTTTACTCCAATCGACCTTTGTGAGTTAGATAAAATAGTTTCCTCATCCAAACCTTCAACTTGTCTTTCAGACCCTATTCCTACCAAGTTATTTAAAGAAGTCTTCCCACTTATTGGTAGCTTTATTCTTCATATAATCAATTCTTCATTAACTTTAGGCCATGTACCGCAGGCTTTTAAAACGGCTGTAATTAAACCCTTACTCAAAAAGCCAACGCTAGATCCAGGAGCTTTAGCTAACTATAGACCAATCTCTAATCTCCCTTTCATTTCAAAAATCTTAGAAAGAGTTGTTGCTACGCAATTATTTGACCACCTGCAGGGAAATTGTTTACTTGAAGAGTTTCAATCTGGGTTTAGAATCCATCATAGTACTGAAACAGCCTTAGCGAAGGTCACTAACGACCTCCTCATCGCATCTGATAATGGACTGGTTTCTGTACTTGTCCTTTTAGACCTTAGTGCAGCTTTTGATACTATCGATCATAATATTCTACTTGATAGATTAGAACACTATGTTGGACTTAATGGAACTTCGTTGCAGTGGTTTAGATCTTATTTATCTGATAGGTTCCAGTTTGTTCATGTAAATGATAAGTTTTCTTTCAGCTCAAAGCTTAGTCATGGAGTTCCACAGGGATCTGTGCTAGGCCCTACTCTTTTTAGTTTATATATGCTTCTGTTAGGCAACATTATTAGAAAGCACTATACATTTTCATTGTTATGCAGATGACACACAATTATACCTGTCAATGAAGCCAGATGATAGTAATCAATTAGCCAAGTTAGAAGCCTGTCTTAAGGAAATCAAAGCTTGGATGACTTGTAATTTCCTGCTATTAAATTCAGATAAGACTGAAGTCATTCTTGTTGGTCCAAAAAACCTTAGAAATTCCTTTCCAAATCAAACTTTCAGTTTGGATGCAGTTACTCTTTCTCTTAATAGCTCTGTGAGGAACCTTGGAATTATTTTTGATCAAGATCTGTCCTTCAATTCACATATTAAATTTGTTTCTAAAACTGCCTTCTATCATTTGCATAACATTGCCAAGATTACTAACTAACTAACTAACCTGCACTTATATAGCGCTTTTCTAGTCACAAAGACCACTCAAAGCGCTTTCATTAATACTAACCCTCTATTCTAAGGGCCTATAGGAAACAGATATCTAGGGACAATTTAGAACAGCCAATTAACCTAACATGCATGTTTTTGGCATGTGGGAGGAAACTGGAGAAATCCCGGAGTAAACCCACGCAACACGGGGAGAACATGCAAACTCCACACAGATCACTGTTGGTCGGGGGCTGGGATCGAACCCACGATCCCACGATCCCCACAATCCCCCGGCCAAGGGTAAACTGTGCTGCCGCAGTGCTAACCACTGTGCCACCGTGCAGCCAATTAGGAGCATCTTGTCTCAGAGTGATGCTGAGAAACTGATCCACGCTTTTGTTAGCTCGAGATTAGATTATTGTAATTCTTTATTATCAGGCTATCCTAAAACATCTTTAAAAAGTCTTCAGCTGATCCAAAGTGCTGCAGCAAGAGTTTTAAAGGCGACGGACATTGACGTTTTTTTATTGAACCAATCAACTGATTGTATGAAAATATTCCATTCTTCCCATTCCCCTGATTTAATATGTGTAACCATCCTACATAAATGAAATTATTTAGTCATAGTCCATCTTTCACTCAGTGATGCTGCAGTACCGCCATCTGCCGATAGATGCGTGCAGCCTTCACGTCAATTCGGTATGAAAAAAAATTGCAGAACGAGAGCAAAGTGATTCGGACAGCGATTATTTTCTAGAGTTTGATGACCTCAATATAAATGATTACAAATGATTACATTGACAATGAAGACGTTTTGGGTGGTGTGTGGGCTGTCAGCCTTATTTGTTCGAGGGAGAGGAGGAAGACGCAACACGGACGGGAAAAGAACACGTTTACGATCAGCTGTAAGATATTTCTAGGTAAAAGATGCTTACAGATATTTTTCTTTGGCGACATGCATGGTCACACACTTAATTTTAAAAATAAAACTACCCATTGGTCACTCGCTGCCTGATGACATGTTGTTAATCATCATCTTCTCAGCCGCTGATTAGCACCTGCTGGTCTGTGCGCAGCTGGAGCTGATGAGACAGATGAAGCGGCCATCATCGTCCACACGAGTGAGTTTATAAACAATATTTATTCATTTGATTTAATTTCCCAGATGAATTATGAAGAAACCATTCAATAATCAATGCAAACGGAATAATCAATGCCAACCCCATATTTTTCAGGCGATACAGATTCATAGTGTTGGGGATGTTTTTGGAGAAGAAGTGAGGGTTATGTTGCCTGCCTGTGCGGTGAGCCTCATCAGAGAAATATTCCCATCTCATCACTACAAGGGATTTTGCCTACCAAGATTAGATTTGTGAACAATGTTATTTAAATAAAGTTTTGTAAAATCATATATTGAGTTATTATTAGTATATTGAGTTTATGAAATATAAATTGATCAAACAGGCACAACCACCTCCCTATACAGCACTGAATATTTCATATTTGATGAGTATGAACACCCTAATATGCTAATATTTGATAAGTTGGTAAGGCAATGCAAACCATGGCTTGGAATTCATTTAAGATGTTTAGTAAACATTTGCAGTGAATATTAATAAAAAAACGTACCCTGTTTACTTCTCGTGTTCTGACAGTTGATTGTCACTGACCCCGTTCTCAGAGTCACACTTGGAAATCGAGGCATATATAGTTGGAATAGCCGTTTTCTTTATCAGAAATCTTTTGGCAAATTTCATTTCAAATTGACATAATGTCTGGCCCAGGAAACACGCACGCAGGCTCAGGATAGATTTAACAGCTTTATTCAACAAGCAGGTGTGTGTGAATGGATTTATGGGGATGTGCTGACGAGGGGCAGGTGTGCACCCAGCTGAATCCGCTGAGGAGCGGCGAGTCGTGACACAAATTGCATCTTATTCTCGAAATCGCTGTCAACGAAATCTCTACTGCACATTTTTGGTGTTTTACCGACATAAGTCCATTTTTTTTGGCGTTTTCTGAACGAATTTCACCCATGCCGTTCTGATTTTCACAGGGACGGGACATTCAAAAACACTCACAGCATGCTCCTCTGGTATAACGTCGCACCCGTACACAACACAACGACAAACCATAATTAATTCGATTCCTGAAATCCTAATGTTAATAAATAATCTATTTGTAATCCAAAAGTATTCCGAGAAATATCCGTAATCGCCGATTTTAAAACGTAAACATCAAATAAAAAAAAGCAATGTCCGCCAACTGTGTGCCACACCGAAATGACGTCACACAGTCAGTGGCCATTTTAGCCGCTGATCTTGGCTGGGTCAGACAGCTCTCCACAACAGCGTACTTCAAGAGCGCATTGTCACCTTATGCGACATACGTTGACACCAAAACATGTGGGGTTCCAATTAGCTCGTCTCAGACAACAATTTGAGATATGATTTAGCGATTTTGAGTTTTCGTCTGTCCGTCACCTTTAACAGGTACTAGAAAGAGAGATCATATCTCTCCGGTTCTGGCCTCCCTTCATTGGCTTCCCATAGAGTTTAGAATTAAGTTTAAAATCCTTCTTCTTACTTACAAAGCTCTAAACAATCAGGCTCCTTTTTATTTAAAAGATCTGATACTACCGTATTATCCTAACAGAGCACTACGCTCCCAAAATGCAGGATTACTTGTAATACCTAGAATCTCCAAAAGTACAATGGGAGGCAGAGCCTTCAGTTATCAAGCTCCTCTCCTGTGGAACCAGCTGCCAATCTGGATTCGGGAGTCAGACTCGATCTCTGTTTTTAAGAATAGGGCTAAAACCTACCTTTTTGATATAGCCTACAATTAGGGAGGGATCATGTGTTTCTGAACCCTCCCTTAGTTATGCTGCTAATAGGTTTAGTCAGCCGGGGGACCTCCAGTAATGCACTGGGCCTCACTCCTTTCCTCACTCTCAATGAAATATTTTTTTTGCTGGTCATTAACATTTGTTTGCTCTCTCCCATAGATTGAGTCCCCATCGTGCTGTTTGCTCTCTACATGTCTGTTCTTTTCATCTTCTCTATCCCCTCACCCCCCAGCCAGTCACAGCAGATGACTGCCCCTCCTTGAGCCTGGTTCTGCTGGAGGTTTCTTCCTGTTAAAAGGGAGTTTTTCCTCTCCACCGTCGCCAAGTGCTTGCTCACAGGGGATCGCCTGATTGCTGGGGTCTTTCTGCAACTGTGGGGGTTCCCCCTACAGTTGATAGTGCTATGAGATGACTATATAAATAAAGTTGAATTGAATTGAATAAAATTCTACTGGAAAACCATCTGGTCCCGAAGCGTTGTTGTTTGGGATGTGCTTAAGTGCTTCCTGGAGTTCGGACATTAGAAGAGGTGCATCCAGAGCTGCAATCTGTTCACTATTTAATCGTGGAAAGTTAACATAGTTTCTTCTGTGTCTTTCCTACTTTTTAAGTGTTAACACCTTGAATCCACAGGACTCCAGTGTTTCCCCTGGTTTTATAGCCTGTAGCGATATTTAATAAAATATAGTGTAATAAGGTACAGGAATTATTTATTTTATTTTATAATGGGATGTGCGAGGGGACAGAGTTGAACAGTCACCCCAACACTCACTAAATAAAATAGAAAAGCACTCGTAAAAAGGGGGCACCAGTTCTAAAAGAACAGGTTGTTGATAAATTAATTTCAATTAATTAATTTCCATACCTTCAACTACTTAATGAATCAGTCTCAATATTTAGTGAGTTCTTTTACTGCCATGACCCAGAAAAGCATACAGTGGTACCTCTACTTACGAACGTCTCTACATACGAAATTTTCAGGTTACGAGACGCCTCAACGGGAAAATATTGCCTCTAGTTACGAACAAAATTTCAGGATACGAAAGGCAAAAAAAGTACGCGCTCCTCGCAGCTCCCGTATTTTACCGAACGTAAACATACCTGTAGCTGCTCTGCCATTGGCTATCGCCTAGCATCTTCCTGGTATCCCATTGGCCACGAATGGGTGCGTTTGGTTGATCTCGCTTTATCTTATTATTATTTACTATTCTTACTACTTTATTTTATCCTTCTTACCTCTTGTAAGACTGTTGACTGAACTACACAATTTAGAGAAAAAAAAATTGTTAACTGCCATGTTTATCACCATCTACGTTATAACTCTGTACTTTCACCTTGTTCTTAATAAAGTTTTGGGAAAAAACAAAACAACATCAACGATCAGCACGGTATTAAAACAAAAGGAAGCCCTTACAAGCCGATAAAAGCAAACGTCCGTGGATCGTTTCATCACAAAACGTCAGGCAAAAACCACTGATGAGACAGAACATGAACCAAAGAAGGCAAAAGGTGACGCCGACGATCGCAGTTAAAAGGTAAATGAACATAATTTTTATTATTCTTTCTCTTTTATTATTCTTTCTCTCATTTTAAACTCTCATTTTATGTTTATTGTGCAGTAATCTAATTGTAACATGTATTTGTTACATGTTTTGATGCGTTTTTACGATTTATAAAAAATGTATGCCCGAATTTTGGGGGCTTGGAACGGATTACGGCATTTACATGTAAAACGCGCCTCTACTTACGAATTTTTCACGTTACGAGAATTCTTCCGGAACGAATTAAATTCGTAAGTAGAGGTACCACTGTATATGCAAAAGGAAAACGCTTCAGCGTCTCTCGTTTACAAGTTTATTAAATGAAACTCATTCAGGTTACATGACATGGCATTCAAATGATGGATAAACAGATTCAAATGATAAACAGGTGTTCAATATCACATCAACTGTTATTGGATTCCTGAGCATAAAATCTATAGTTGAACCTTTGTGGAACCAAGAGGAAACCAGATTTTATGTTTCAATTGTAATGCAATGGAAGGCTGAGGTTTCTAACAAAATCAGAACACAACTTTATGGTGAAAAATTACATAAGCTGATTATCTAAAAAGGAACTTCTGAATTAATCTACAAAAACGAAAGGTGGTTACTTAAAAATTAATAAGAATTTTCCTTCAGTTTATAGCTTTGTCCTATGGCTGAGGGACTAATTGTACCATGAAATATTGGTTATGTTCAATTATAATTTATATTTACGACATCTCGTTTAAACCCAGCAGATAGGAACATGGGAGTCTCACTTACAAACAGCTGTAGCTCCAGGTGTTCAGTGGTGGTCGGTGCCAGCCAGTCGGATTGTTCGGGAAGGCTCAGCGGCTCTTCCAGACAGCGTTCGGAACACAGGACTCAACCGGGGGGGGGGGGGGGTGCGAGATTGTAGCTGGTAACGTTATAGGCTAAGCCCTGGGCCAGGCATGGCGTCCTTTGGCAACCAGTCCGAAATTTAGTATGTCCCCGGCCCGCAGGACAACCCCAAAGGCTGAAGAAAAAATGTTTTAGTCAGTTTCACCCACAAGGTCTGAATTCTTCTCTGGGGGGAAACAGGAAAGTCCAAAATCTCTATTAGTTCACTTTAAACAGGGAGATCAAGAAGTCCACTTTAACGGCAAGAAAAGTCAAAAAGTCCAAGAAAAACATTCAAATAGGATAAGAATGGCTTCTGAGGCGAAGGAAAAAAAAGATTTGAGAGTTTAACTCTCTTTAAAGGCAAGCTCATAGGAAAAAGGATGATTTCTCCTCAGTTAACCAGAAAACAGGTAAAACTTAAAAGACAAATTAAGAAAGCTAGCGCAGGAGTTGACAAGGTTCAGACACATAGAACACGAGCTTACAGAACACCTAAAGACAACAGAAAAGCAATGGTTCAAAAAGACTGCAAAGACAACAGAAGAACAGAAAAACTCTGAACTGCAGGGGCGGCTCTGATGCATTTAACTGAAGTGCGCTGCTGGGTCATAAAACGGGACCGGCAGCAAGACGGACCAATTATCTTCCATAAAGAGGAGTTTCAATGGGCTTTTGTCCAATGTGGGAACATTTCTTTGTTTGTGAACAGCTAATCAAATGCAAGGGCATTATCCAACAGAGAAGCAGCCTGGGGAATTGGTCAGAAATAGCTGACTCACAAGGAAAAAATAAACGTTCATTCAGTTCCTATGAAATTCATTCTATACTCAATATAAAATCTAACTAAATTAAGTGACTCAAGGCTAATGTTCAGTGATCATGCAATTATACCATAACTAATAATTCTAACATTCATTTGAATAAACATCCATGCAAAAGACATTCCCAAGACATGCACTCACATTTAAATTTAAATCAAGGATTAATTCAATTCAATTCAATTCAACTTTATTTATATAGCACCATTTCACAACAACAGTCATCTCATAGCACTATCAACTGTAGGGGGGAACCCCCACAGTTGCAGAAAGACCCCAGCAATCAGGCGATCCCCTGTGAGCAAGCACTTGGCGATGGTGGAGAGGAAAAACTCCCTTTTAACAGGAAGAAACCTCCAGCAGAACCAGGCTCAGGGAGGGGCAGTCATCTGCTGCGACTGGCTGGGGGGTGAGGGGATAGAGAAGAAGAAAAGAACAGACATGTAGAGAGCAAACAGCACGATGGGGACTCAATCTATGGGAGAGAACAAACAGATGTTAATGACCAGCCAAAAAAAAAAAAAAATATTTCATAGAGAGTGAGGAAAGGAGTGAGGCCCAGTGCATTACTGGAGGTCCCCCGGCTGACTAAACCTATTAGCAGCATAACTAAGGGAGGGTTCAGAAACACATGATCCCTCCCTAATTGTAGGCTATATCAAAAAGGTAGGTTTTAGCCCTATTCTTAAAAACAGAGATCGAGTCTGACTCCCGAATCCAGATTGGCAGCTGATTCCACAGGAGAGGAGCTTGATAGCTGAAGGCTCTGCCTCCCATTGTACTTTTGGAGATTCTAGGTATTACAAGTAATCCTGCATTTTGGGAGCGTAGTGCTCTGTTAGGATAATACGGTAGTATCAGATCTTTTAAATAAAAAGGAGCCTGAATGTTTAGAGCTTTGTAAGTAAGAAGAAGGATTTTAAACTTAATTCTAAACTCTATGGGAAGCCAATGAAGGGAGGCCAGAACCGGAGAGATATGATCTCTCTTTCTAGTACCTGTTAAAACTCTTGCTGCAGCATTTTGGATCAGCTGAAGACTTTTTAAAGATGTTTTAGGACAGCCTGATAATAAAGAATTACAAATAATCTAATCTCGAGCTAACAAAAGCGTGGATCAGTTTCTCAGCATCACTCTGAGACAAGATGCTCCTAATCTTGGCAATATTACGCAAATGATAGAAGGCAGTCTTAGAAACAAATTTAATATGTGAATTGAAGGAAAAATCCTGATCAAAAATAACTCCAAGGTTCCTCACAGAGCTAACTTAATGAAGTATTGTAAACCATTATTGGCGATCATCTTCACAGTGTCCTTAGAATCCTGGGAAATGAGAGCTGGAAGAAAAGCTTAATGTTTAATCAGAATTAACAGTCTTAGATTGCACAATGAAACATATTCTGTAGATGTCCACTAGGAAGTACTGTTGAGCTGTAGATAATTTTTAGCTCTTTGGAATGTGAGCGGGAGGGCAGCCTAGAGGGTTCTGGTATATGTCCCAAAGAAGGAGGGAACCATACTGTATATCTGCCAGCTTAAGGAGTTTATGACTTTTTAAGAGTATCAGTTCCCGGTACAAATGGATACTATCAGCATGAACTGTCTAGTTGGGATTTGACTCCCAAGAGTTTATGGTCCACTTAAGCATTTAAAAGCAAATCCTTATCAGGTCTCTCTACAAAAGTGAAATTGTTTACTCTGGGATCCTGAATGATGAAGACACACAGCAATTCTTGACCAAAGTTGAGTGGAAATTTCTTAAAAATGAAGAAGAGTGATTTCCTGAATTGGCCTGAGGAGAAGCTGATGCTACAAGCCTGTGGAGGGAAGGGGGGCAGCATGAAGGACGACAACGACAAACTCTTAAAGGAATCATGGTGTTCATAAGTTTGCACTACCACTTTGCACTACCACTTTCAGCTTCTTCCCTCAAGACGGAGGTTTGCTGTCCCAAAAAGTAAAACCCAGCGCTACAAAAACAGCTTTGTTCCTGCTGCTGTCAAAGAACTGAACAAGTTGTAACAATATATTGCACTGTGGGACACATATACGCACATACAGTATGTATATCACTGTATGATTCATACATATACCACCTTAGGCTTCACATCTGAGACGGAACAAAGGACTGAGCCTCTTTGGAGATAACACGAGGATGTGAAAGTTTAGTCTTTGGTATGCAAAGAGACGGCCTTGGGGGATTTCGCCCAGCAGCCAGAGACTGAAGGTGGGGGGTGTTAAGATCGGGAAGAAGATGCATTGTTACTGGGGATTAAGTACAATGTGACTGCGTGTTTTGATGTCCTGGGGTATAAAAGGGACAGATGTTGGGGGATTCTTTCTCTTTCTGTTTTTGGATGATGTTGGAGAATGTGAATAAACCTGACTCGTGAGATAAACTCAGCCTCGTCATTTCCACATTCTCCACACTGGTGACCCTAAGACGTATAATGAGCGAAAGAAATTCTCCCGAGCCGGGCTTGTCAGGAGCCAGCCAGGCGAACGCAGCTACAGTCAAGCTACCAGACTTCTGGCAAGACAACCCGTGCTCCTGGTTTCACTTGGCCGAAGCACAGTTCGCCCTCCGGGGGATAACGGTAGATGACACGAAATTCTACCATGTTATTGCCAAGCTCGACAACCGCACGGCTCGACATGTGCAGAGCCTTTTGGAGCGCCCATCGGCCGACGACAAATACGGCGGGTTGAAGGCTGTGTTCATCCAGCGTTTCACCCCCTCAGTCCAGGAGAGAGCGGAGAGGCTCCTGGCTCTGAACGACTTGGGAGATAGCACGCCCGTCGAGTTGATGGAGGACATGCTGAGGTTGAGGGGCTCAGAGGGCGACGACTTTTTTTTCACCCACATTTTCCTGAGAACCCTACCGTCGGCCACGAGAGCAGCCCTGGCCAGTTCACCGTTGTTGGCCCAGCGGGACTTTCGCGCGCTGGCCCAGGAGGCACAACGGATTCTCAATACCAGCAAACAGCGCGCGGCCACCGCGGCAGCGACGGGGCTCGGCGCGATGACCGGAGATGGCAGGGGGCCAGAGGCGGCAGTAGCAGACCCACCGACAACGGCGGCGGCGAGGGCCAAGGACCGCGGAGAAGACGACCTCTGTTTCTACCATCGCCGCTTTGCAGAGAGGGCATGCAAATGTATACCACCGTGCCAGTTCAAGTGCTCAGGAAACGCCAAGGCCGGGGGTCGGTAGCAGCCGCGGCCCTCGGGGAAGAGAACAAGCTGCTCTACTTGACGGATGCGCGTTCGGGAAGGCAATTCCTCGTGGACACAGGCTCCCAAGTGAGTTTCATCACGCCTACCTATGATGACCAGCTGGCGGGTCCCGGAAGCCACGGAGCGTCAACAGCGAACGGCTCGAGGATTAAGACCTTTGGTGAAAGGACTCTGCTTCTGTCCCTACACGGCCGTACATTTGAGTGGACTTTTGTTATAGCTGCAGTGAGCTTCAATATGTTGGGGGCTGATTTTCTGTGCTCACATGGTTTGTTGGTTGATCTTGCTAATAGGCGCCTGGTTAATGCACTTTCTTTTTATTCTATTCCCTGTGCAGCCCGAGTGACCCCGCCCACAGCACAAGCCAACGTCGCAACGGCAAGCGGTAAGTTCCCCACACTACTCACTCAGTTCCCAGCACTCACGGTTCCCACATTTTCAGCAGCTGTCGCTAAACACGGAGTGGAACATTTTATTACTACCACCGGACCGCCCGTTTTTGCAAAAGCTCGGCGCTTGGATGTAGCTAAACTGACCATAGCGCGCGAGGAGTTCGCCAACCTGGAAAAGCTGGGCATCATCAGGCGTTTGAAAAGCCCATGGGCTTACCCGCTTCACATGGTCCCTAAAGCTGACGGCTCATGGCGACCTTGCGGAGATTTCCGCAGGTTGAACAACGCTACAGCGCACGACCGCTACCCAATTCTGCATATCCAAGATTTTTCCGTTCATTTGGCGGGGGCGTGCGTTTTTTCTAAGATACACTTGGTCCGCGGGTACCACCAAGTCCCAGTGCGCGCTGAGGACATACCCAAAACAGCGGTAATAACTCCGTTTGGCCTATTCGAGTTTTGCGCATGCCGTTTGGGCTTAAAGGCGCTGCGCAGACATTCCAACGCATGATGGACGCGGTGTTGCGCGATCTCCCCTTCGTGTTCGTCTACCTGGACGACATCTTGGTAGCCAGCGCGTCCGAAGACGAACACGAAAATCACCTCACGACAGTTTTCCGGAGGTTGGGAGAGCACGGGTTGATAATCAACCCAGCGAAGTGTCAGTTCGGGGTGACGCAGATTGATTTTTTGGGGCATCGCGTCTCTCCAGAAGGAGCAGTTCCTCTGCCTGACAAAGTGCGCGCAGTAACAAATTTTCCCCAGCCACAAACGGTCAAAGCGTTACAGGAGTTTTTGGGAATGGTGAATTTTTATAACCGTTTCCTCCCCCGCGCAGCACAGCTCATGCAACCATTGTATGCCGCGCTAAAAAAACAAAGACCCACAAATAAAATCGAATGGTCTCCGGTGCGAGAGCGAGCATTCTCGGAGGTCAAAACAGCCCTGGCAAACGCTGCGTTGTTAGCACATCCAGACCCAACGGCCCGCATAGCGCTCACTACTGACGCGTCAGATGTGGCCATAGGGGCGGTCGTGGAGCAGCATGTAGCCGGGGCTTGGCAGCCGCTTGCCTTTTTCAGCAGGACTTTGCGCGATAGTGAGCAAAAATACAGCGCATTCGACAGGGAGTTGTTAGCTCTCCACTTGGCCATTCGCCACTTCCAGTTCTGGCTGGAGGGACGCCGTTTCACCGCGTTTGTCGACCACAAGCCGCTGACTTTCGCGATGGCCAAGGTTTCAGAACCGTGGTCAGGCCGGCAGCAGAGGCAGCTGGCTGCAATCTCAGAGTTTACTACTGATATTCAGCATGTAGCAGGTAAACTGAATGTAGTGGCAGACTGTCTCTCGCGCGCCGTAGCGGCTCATAGATTATGCAGCCATGGCCGCGGATCAGATTAGTGACGCGGACGTGCGCGCGCTCCAGTCTGGACCAACAGGGTTAAGGCTGGAAAACAGGGTGGTGCAGGATGGTATGCCCCCCCCCTAATCTGCGATGTCTCCACGAGAAGACCGCGTCTGGTGGTACCGGCCGCGTGGCGCCGCCGCGTTTTTGACTTGATTCATTCTCTGGCGCACCCGGGGGTGCGCGCGTCGGTCAAAATGGTAGGAGAGAAATTTGTATGGCCGAGTCTGCGCAAACAAATTAGAGAGTGGGCAGCAGCATGCATGGCTTGTCAACGAGCCAAGGTACACAGGCACACGAGAGCTCCCTTGGAGCAGTTTCACATCCCGGCTAAGAGGTTCGATCATGTTCACGTGGACCTCATAGGCCCCCTCCCGCCGTCACAGGGGTGCACACACCTTCTGACAATGGTAGACCGCACCACGCGCTGGCCGGAAGTGGTCCCACTGTCGTCAACCACAGCCGAGGAGGTGGCG
The DNA here is from genome assembly GCA_020510985.1 of Pholidichthys leucotaenia. NCBI lineage: Eukaryota > Metazoa > Chordata > Actinopteri > Cichliformes > Pholidichthyidae > Pholidichthys > Pholidichthys leucotaenia. Next base: position 443,065,326 of record CM035837.1, on the reverse strand, counting down.
CGCGCATTTTTAACGGCATGGGTAGCGCGCTTTGGAGCCCCGTCGGACATTACGTCCGACAGAGGTCCTCAATTTGTTTCCGAACTTTGGTCAGCGATGGCCCGCAGCCTGGGGGTAACGATCCACCGCACTACCGCGTACAACCCACAGGCTAATGGGTTATGTAAACGTTTTCATAGGTCATTGAAGGCGGCCCTCAGAGCGTCGCTTACGGATGCAAATTGGGTGGACAGGCTACCATGGGTTTTATTGGGGTTGCGTTCTGCACCTAAAGAGGATTTAGAAGCCTCCCCGGCAGAGCTAGTTTTTGTGCAGCCACTTCAGCTGCCCGGGGAATTTCTCCCAGATAATCCTGCGCCAGAATGCTCCCCGGCCCAGCGGTTGCAGAGTGGCATGGAAGCGGGCATGCTGCCTGGCCCCATTCACCACAGTTTTCCACACATTTTTGTGCCTAAGACTCTAAAAAATGCGGAGTTTGTTTTTGTCAGACACGATGCGCATCGCCCACCGTTGCGACCACCTTATGATAGCCCATTTAGAGTGCTGGAAACAGGGGATAAGCATTTTTTGCTAGGTTTGGGGGGCAGGAAAGAAAAGATTGGCATAAACAGGCTCAAACCTGCCTTTATGTTGGCCGACGAGGATGTGCTGTTGGCCACGGCTCCTCGGCGCGGCAGACCCCCTAAGGAACATTCCCCAGAACACCCACAGGGATTGACTAACAGTTGTCATCCTCAGACAGCAGCTCCCCAGCAGGAGGGCGCCGCGAAAGTGGTAAAGCCCGCTTACAGCAGATACGGGAGGAGACTGAGGCCCAAGCAACACGTGGACTGAGGTGTAATAATTTTACCATGACATGCAGACTGTTATTATGTTGTTCCATCTTAGACGTTTGAGGGGGTCATGTGGGACACATATACGCACATATGTATATCACTGTATGATTCATACATATACCACCTTAGGCTTCACATCTGAGACGGAACAAAGGACTGAGCCTCTTTGAAGATAACACGAGGATGTGAAAGTTTAGTCTTTGGCATGCAAAGAGACGGCCTTGGGGGATTTCGCCCAGTGGCCAGAGACTGAAGGTGGGGGGTGTTAAGATCGGGAAGAAGATGCATTGTTACTGGGAATTAAGTACAATGTGACTGTGTGCTTTGATGTCCTGGGGTATAAAAGGGACAGATGTTGGGGGATTCTTTCTCTTTCTGTTTTTGGATGATGTTGGAGAATGTGAATAAACCTGACTCGTGAGATAAACTCAGCCTTGTCATTTCCACATTCTCCACAGCACATAATTTAGTTACCTATTTATTAACTCCATTTTATATTTACTTATTTTCGTAGGATTTTTATTTGGGTTCTAAATCTTTTATTGGGTTTTAGACCTTTGAGTTTTTAACCTCTTTGACTAGTCTTTAACTTTTTAATATGATCCTTCTCTCGTATCTCTGGTTTTTCTCTCATCTCTTTGTCTTTATATCCTGATTGATGGAGCCTTGAGTATTTTTATCATGTTTATAGTCAGCTTCATGTGTGCCTGTGTTTGTGTTTATGTTAAATGTAACTGGTTTGTAAATATGGATGTCACCAGACTGCAAAACAAATCTACCTACGGGTACAAATAAAAGAACCTGAACCTAGGATTTTTTTTAATGTCAATAGTTTCTTTAATAACAGCAGTCGGTATGAATAAAAACTGTAAAAAAAAACAACAAAAAAAACAATCGAACAAAACAGAATATTTGAATGTCACTGAATGAAATCTGTCAATATTTGTTTAAATGGTAACTATAATAGAACAAAAAAGAATAGAATAGGCTTTATTGTCATTGTACTGTTGTACAGTACAATGAAATTATGGGTGCTCCACCAGGCTACTGCACAATAAAGTAAGAGATAAGAATTTGAATTAAACACAGTTACACAACACATGATTAAACAATGACTGAAATAAAAATAGCCCATACTGTATATATATATGGCGGCACATATAGCACACGCAGCCGCTCAGGGATCTCTGCTTTTTTCCTTTGTATTTATGTTTTAACTTGTGTTTTCTTTGCTAGCGCCAAGATTTGAAGCCTTAATTCACTACAGTAATAGAATAGAATAGGCTTTATTGTCAGTACAAGGCTGAACTGTGGGATATTGAGAAGCAGTGCAGACTATGCATTCGCAAAGCCAGAATTTATTCCACCAGTGATACAGCGGACCACTGAGGCTTTAACCATTTCCCCTGTGTGGCCCAGGAGACAGAGGAGGCATCATAAACAGAAGATAGTTAAATGGACAGTGGAATTGGAAGAGTTTCAATCTTGGACGTTTAATATGTGCGGAATCTGTTTTGAGTTGAGAAATATGTCCAAAACAAGAAAGCAGACTGAAAAGGAGGCAGCAGTGAACAATACTAACACCAGCTTAGCTGAGGATGCTAATATAAGCCTTAACCCTGCACTTGTTGCCTTGCTTGAGCAACACAGAATTTCCATAGCTGCTGACTTTAAAGCTTCATTTGATCTTATTAATGGCAAGCTGGACAAGATTCAAACAGATGTGGCTAACCAGGAGCAACGCATTGGCGACCTTGAAATCAACGCGGAGGACGTCAGCCAGTGCCTAGCGGCGCTTGAAGCTACATGTGAGTCAATACAGGAGGAGAACAAGCTTTTGAAAAACAAACTTTCTGACCTGGAGGGAAGAAGCGGGAGGCTGAATATTCGTCTGGTGGGTCTGCCGGAGTCCTTTGATGTGGGTCCACGGCCATCTGAATTTTTTTCTCGGCTGTCTGTGGACGTCTTTGGCACACAAACTTTGCCATCTCCCCCAGAGCTGGATAGAGGCCACCGCAGCCTCACGCTCAAGCCGGGTCCGAACGGGAAGCCGCGCGCTGTCATTATTTGTTTCCACCGGTTTCGGACCAAAGACTTGGTGATGAGAGAAGCGCGGAAATGCCGTGGGACTTTGGAATATCGTGGACATAAACTTCAGTTCTACGAGGATTATAACGCCGACGTTCAGAAGCAACGAGCCGAATATAAGGAGGTTATGTCCGAGTTGTACAAGAGCGGTTTTCGTCCTTCTCTTCTCTTCCCCGCCAGGCTCCGGATAACTCTTCCAGACGGCAAAAAACCAGTGGCTGGCGTCCGTCTCGGAGGCCACCCGCTTCATGCAAACCATGGAGAGAAACCAGCGATTTTCGCCCTGAACTGGACATTCCTGGGTTGACCAACTACTACACTGGACTACTTGATTACTACTTCATTAAAGCTGCACTGACTGGACATTGATGCATTTTTAGATGTTCAAAAACAAGGTAAAATTGGCTCCCTATACGTTGTTGTTTACTTAATTTTTTTTTTTTTTTTTTAGGGAAAAATGTTCATACTATGCAGGATTGAAGCCAGTTGTATGGGAGTATTTTGTTAGGATGAGAATGGAGCAGGAGATGGAGCGGTTGCTGTTCTTTGCAACCGGCTGGAGTGTTGTTATAGGTTTGGTTGTTGAATTTTTTTTTTTATTTTTTTTGTTATTGATTTATTAACACACCCCTCACCCCCTCCTTTTTTTTTTTTTTTTACCCGTACCTCACCCCATTCTTTTTTGGGCTACACAACACAATATATAAATTTTACTCTTTGAATGAATAGTAATCTTACTTTGGTAAGCTGGAATGTGAAGGGGTTGAACCATCCAATTAAATGAAAGACAGTCATGTCACGTCTAAAGCAATTTAAGCCTGGGGTACTGTTTTTGCAGGAAAACCCATTTGCAGGATTCCAACCACTTGCGCTTGTCAAAATGTTGGTCAGGACAATTTTTTCATTCAAATTTTAAAGCTAAGGCCAGGGGCGCTGCTATTCTTATTGATCGAAATATCCCATTTATTCCCTCTAATGTTGTATTAGATAAAAATGGACGATTTGTAATAGTATCAGGTAAACTTGGCAATAAACATGTCACCTTGGCTAATCTGTATGCGCCAAATTTTGATGATGTACACTTTTTTCGCAACCCTTTTTCACAGCTTCTAGATTTAAATACTCATTCTCTAATTCTTGGGGGTGACTTTAATTTGTATTTTTTAATTTAATTAAATTAAATTTAATTAAATTTTTTTTTTTTCCGGTTCCGGTTCCGCCGGACCGGTGGCGCCACACGAGTAGGCTGCCCGTTGCAACAGCCTTTTTTTTTATCTTCCTTCTTCTTTCTACACCTTTCACTCTGTATATATATCACGGACGCACGGATCGCCCCGGGGGTCTCCCGGGTCGGCGGACGGAGCCACGGTTTGCAGCGGGAGACGTTACAGCGGGGAGGAGCTAGTGCTAGCTAGCACTTGGCCGCCGCCCGGTGCTAATGGGAAACTCGACATACCGGGAGCTGTAGCGAAAACGACGCGGGTGCCGGGCTGGAGTTTAGGCGGCGTGCAAGAAATATAAGACAGAATAATAAAGAGCAATGGCAAGAACCAAGCAGACCGCCCGTAAAATCTACTGGAGGAAGAAGCCCCCCAGGAGACAGCTAGCCACCAGGGCTGCTCGGAGAGGCGCTCCGGCCACCGGCAGAGTGAAGAGGCCTCGCCGTCACAGGCCCGTGGCTCTGAGAGAGATCCGTCACTGCCAGAAATCCACGGAGCTGCTCATCCGTAAGCTGCCCGTCCAGCGCCTGGTGAGGGAGATCGCTCAGGACTTCAAGACCGTCCTGCATTTCCTGAGTTTCGCCGTCATGGCTCTGCAGGAGACCAGCGAGGCCCACCTGGTGGTCTCTTCTTCGCTAAGGGGGTCACCATCATGCCCAAAGACTTCCAGCTGGCCCGCCGCATCCGCGGAGAGAGAGCTTAGACTTTCTGCTGCACATTCACCAACCAACCATAATGCTCTGCACTGTGTGTCTATATATATACATTTATAGTAATATGGACATATGTTTACTAGATGTTGTTTTTTCTTGCCTTCTGATTGTTGCTCTGAGTGTTGCTATCCCTGTGCTGTTGCAATCCTGGAAGTTCCCCATTGTGGGACTAATAAAGGCTTATCTTATCTTATCTTATATGGATCCGATCTTAGACCGCTCATCCTCAAAACCTGCTAGTCTTAATAAATCTGCAACTTATGTTAGTCTTTTCTTGAGGAATATAGCCTTACAGATCCTTGGCGTTTTTTACATCCTAACGGCAGGGACTATTCTTTTTTCTCTCACGTACACCATACTTATACCAGAATAGATTATTTTTTTGTTGACAATTTATTAATTAATAACCTTTGCTCTTGCAGTTATGATAGCATCTCGGTTTCTGATCATGCCCCTCTTGTACTTAAAATGATCCTCCATGGATGTGACTCTATGAGAAAGCATTGGAGACTGGATCCATTATTACTTACAGATGAAAAATTGGTTGCGAATATTTCTTCTAAAATTAATTTTTTTTTTGAAAGAAAATAAAACTTCTGGTATGCCAAACAAAACGATATGGGAGGCCATGAAGGCATTTCTTAAGGGGGGAATTTATCTCATTGGCAGCATTTAAAAGACGATCCGCAATACAGGAACAGAAGGCTATTTTAGATCAAATCTTGGACATTGACAGACAATATGCTCAATCTCCATCACCCGCTCTGTACAAGGAACGTATGACATTACAAACTAAACTTAATTTACTTTCCACTCGACAAATTGAAGGTTGTTTAATAAGGAACAAGCGTGAATTTTATGAACATGGCGAAAAAACCGGTAAACTTTTAGCTAATCAACTGCGTGGTATTAGAGCTAAGCAAATTATTACTGGAGTTAGGACAGATAAAGGAGAGGTGACATCTGATCAACAAGTGATTAATGATATTTTCAGGTCATTTTATTCCAAATTATATACCTCAGAATATACAACAAACTTAAAGGATTTGCAAATTTTTTTTGATTCTATTGATATCCCTTCGATTTCCTCAGAATCTCGGCAAATTCTAGAAGCTCCCATCACGAAAGAAGAAATTCAGCTGGCAATATCATCCATGCAATCAGGAAAATCTCCAGGACCTGATGGGTTTTCCGCTGATTTTTTCAAAAAATTCTCTGACGACCTTGCCCCTTTCCTTTGTCAAGTTTTTACAGAGTCGCTTGACTCCGGTACACTTCCTCCTTCATGTTATCAGGCCTGTATCACTGTGTTGCTTAAAAAAGACAAGGATCCTGTTGATTGTGCTTCTTACAGGCCTATTTCCTTGTTAAATACCGATGTTAAAATTTTGTCAAAGTTGTTAGCTTCAAGGTTGGAAAAGATTCTTCCTTTTATAATTTCACAGGACCAAACCGGTTTCATTAAAAATCGCCATTCTTTTTTTAACTTGTGGCGGTTGTTTAATATTATTTATACTCCTCACCACAACATACCTGAATGTCTTATTAGTTTGGATGCTGAAAAGACATTCGATAGGGTTGAGTGGGAGTATTTGTTTTTTACTTTGGAGAGGTTCGGTTTTGGTCCTTCCTTCTGTTCCTGGATTAAACTTCTCTATGCTAGTCCTTTAGCTTCAGTGTTAACTAACTGTCGCTATTCTGACTATTTTAGACTTTACCGTGGTACGAGGCAAGGCTGTCCTTTGAGCCCGTTGCTCTTTGCCTTGGCAATTGAGCCGTTAGCTATTGCAATCCGTGGGAGCCGGGACTTTCTAGGCATTTGTAGGGGGGGCATCGAGCATAGGGTTTCACTCTATGCCGACGATCTTTTACTATGTCTCTCCAACCCACTTACTTCATTACCTGCTATACTCAACATTTTGGATAGTTTTAGTAGGTTTTCTGGTTATAAAATTAATTTTAACAAGAGTGAATTGTTTCCGATTAATGAAAAGATTCAAGTTCAGGATCTTGAAAATTTTCCTTTCAAGGTTGTTATTGATCATTTTAATTATCTTGGGATATGTGTTACTAAACAACTTAATTACTTGTTTAAAAATAATTTTCTCCCTTTATTTGACCAGTGCAAGCTAATACTTTCCAAATGGTCCCCATTATCCTTGTCCTTAATTGGCAGAATCAATTCTGTAAAAATGATGTTACTTCCAAAGTTTTTTATATTTGTTTCAATGTCTCCCCATTTTTATTCCTAAATCCTTTTTTAAGTCTTTGGACTCTCTGATTACCTCATTTATTTGGAATGGTAAACATCCGAGATTGAGGAAAGTTTTTCTTCAAAGACCCAAATCAGTGGGTGGCATGGCTCTGCCTAACTTTCCATATTACTACTGGGCAGCAAATATCAGGTGCATGTTATATTGGAAACATATCTGGAACCCAAATCACCCATTTGGATCCTTATGGAGTCACATGTGGACAATCAAACCTCCCTACCGGCAATTTTAGGTTCACCACTTCCCCTTGTTTTGTCTACACCGGGTAATAACAAAGTAGTTCGTCAGTCTCTTAGAATTTGGTCTCAATTCAGGAAAAATTTCGGTCTTCAGTTTTTCTCCATCAGAAGTCCAATTGCCGCAAATCATTTATTTACCCCATCAACTATTGATAGTGCATTTCATATATGGCACAGAAAAGGTTTAAAATCTTTTGCGGATTTATATTTTGATGGTCAGTTGGCAAGTTTTTCTCAACTCTCCACTAAATTCGACATCACTTCTACACATTTTTTCCGCTTCCTCCAGGTCAGACATTATGTGCAAACCATGACAAAACAATTTCCTCAAAAACCTTCTGATAATCCTCTAGATGATTTTTTATTAGTTAAACCAACTTCTAAGGGGGTAATATCAGTTTTATATAATTTAATTTCAAATTTACAATCTTCTTCTCTGGCCGCTATTAAATTGAATTGGGAACAAGATCTTAATTTTACTTTTACTGGTGAACTGTGGGACTCTATTCTTGGCCATGTTCACACTGCATCAATGTGTGCTCGTCACGCTCTTATTCAATTTAAGATTGTACACCGGGTGCACCTGTTCAAGGTTAAGTTAGCACGTATTTACTCGGATATAGACCCAACTTGTGAAAAGTGTGGTAGCGCTCCTGGCACTTTGCTTCACATGTAATATATTTACATATTTATTCCATCTAGCTACAATGCTCTGCACTGTGTGTTCATATATTCATATATTTATTCCATCCAGCTACAATGCTCTGCACTGTGTGTCTGTGTGTGTGTGTGTGTGTATATATATATATTTTATAGTAATATGTACATATGTATATTAGCTGCTCTTGCTTGCTTGTTTTTTTTTTTTTTTTTTTTTTTTTTTTCTTGCCTTCTGATTGTTGCTCTGAGTGTTGCTATCCCTGTGCTGTTGCAATCCTGGAATTTCCCCGTTGTGGGACTAATAAAGGCTTATCCCTGCCCTTCATTGATGAATTTTTGGCATTCTGTTTTTATCACTATGTCTGAAGTCCTGCAATATCAAATTAAACCTGATCCATTATGCGCCATTTTTGGTGTGGCTCCAGAACTTGTCTTGCCAAATTCCAAATTAAAAGTATTCAAATTTTCATTATTATTGGCTAGACGTGCTGTATTACTGAAGTGGAAAGACTCTTCGCCCCCTTCACATTTACAGTGGATAAAAGATATAATGTCCTGTTTGGATTTAGAAAAAATCAGATATACAGTTCGTGGCTCTGAAAACAAATTCTATAAATTATGGCACCCGTTTCTTGATTTCTTTGAAAGACCCACGATTATAGTTTCTGAGTAGCTCATATCCCCTTTACCCCACCCCCACCTCACAAAACAATTTTTCTTTTTTTTTTGTATTTTTTATTATTATTATTGTTTATTTAAAGGTTTTTGTGTTTTGAAGCATCCACATTTGTTAGTTTTAAATTCTAGTTTTGCACTGTTTGGTTAAAACAAAAATGAAAATTTCCAATACTTTGTATTGTATTGATACTTCAATTAATAATAATATAAAGACCTTTGAAAGAAAAAAAAAAAGATAGTTAAATGAAGCAGTCTGCGTGCTAGGCTACAAGCTAACCCACATAGACTGGCTCTTCCCAGTCTCTTCCTAGTAAACGCCAGGTCACTCACCAACAAGCTGGATCAAATTCAACTGACAATCGTCTCACGGAGGATGGACAGCTGTGTGGCCATTGTTACAGAGATCTGGCTGGATAATAACATCCCAGACACTGTGGTGGAGCTGGAGGAATGCTCTTTGTTCCAGACAGACTGAACTGCAGCCTCGGGGAAGAGCAAAGGCAGAGGTTTTTTTTTTTTTTTTTTTTTTTTTTGTTACTCATTTGTACCCGTAGGTAGATTTGGTTTGCAGTCTGGTGACAAGCCACCGGCTGCTGGTCGCTGCGTGCGCGAGCGCCCTAAACCTACATGTTTTTGGTGTGCGGGAGGAAACCGGAGAAATCCCGGAGTAAACCCACGCAACACGGGGAGAACATGCAAACTCCACACAGCTCACTGTTGGTCGGGGGCTGGAATCGAACCCACGATCTCATGATCCCCACGATCCCCCGGCCAAGGGTAAAACTGTGCTGCCACAGTGCTAAACCACTGCGCCACCGTGCAGCCCAGAGGTTTGGCAATGTATATTCATAACTCCTGATATACAGCTACGAACATTATCAGCACATACTGCTCCCCCGATCTAGAGTATCTGGCCGTGAAATGCAGACCATTCAAGTTGGTTAGGGAGTTTGGTTCCATTATAATCATGGCCGTTTATATTGCACCACGGGCTAATGCCAAGTTAGCATTGGAGGAGCTCTACTGTCTGATCAGCAACCAGATGAACGTTAACCCAGAGGCGGCTGTGATCGTGGCGAGGGACTTTAATCAGGTGGAACTAAAAGCAGTGCTTCCCAAACTCTGTAAATAAATAAAATTTCCAACCAAAGATACCAACATTCTGGACCAGGTGTACTGTAACATCCCAGGAGCCTAGAAGGCTGTAGCAGCCCCACACCTAGGCATGTCAGACCACATCTCCATAGAGCTGATCCCAGCCTACAAACCTCTGATCTGCATGACTAAATGAGCAATCAAAACAATTCAGCTATCGACAGAGGAGGCTTCCTCAGCATTACAGGACTGTTTTGAGCACACAGACTGGGGAGTGTTTAAAGAGGGCACAGACCTGGAGGAATACACATCATCTGTCTTGCCCTATATACAGTTCTGCACCAATGCTGTCCTTCCCACAAGGTCCATCAGGGTCTTTCCAAACCAGAAACCATGGCTGGACAGTACAGTACGGCCTCTGCTGAAAGCCCGGGATGCTGCCTATACTGTAGGTCAGGTGATAGGCTGGCTTATAGCAGGGCGTGGCGAGAAATGAAGAAGGGCATCCAGCAGGTGAAGCGAAGGTACAAACAGTGCATTGAGGAGCACTTTGATAACAAAAACCCACGGAATATGTGGAGAGGCATCAGGACTATAACTGACTATAAGAAAAGCAACCAGCAGGTCAGCTCTGACCCCACCATGCCTGACACCCTGAACAGCTTCTTTGCAGGCTTCAACACATCGAGCTGCAGGGAGACTGCACATCTACCCCAGCTGTAGGAGCAGCACCAGTCTCTTATCCTGCAATTTCACTTAGTGACCTCCATCCAGAGGAAGATCAACACCAGCAAAGGAGCAGGAACAGACAAAGTATCGGGCCAAACGCTGAAGGTATGCGCTGATCAACTGGCAGGAATTTTTCTGGTCATCTTCAACCTGTTCCTGCAGCTGGCTATGGATCCTGTTTGCCTCAAGTCCTCCATTATTGTGCCTGTGCCTAAAAAATCTGCTGTCACCTGCCTCAGTGATTACCGGCCCGTTGCTCTGACCCTGGTAGCCATTAAGTGTTTTGAGAGGATCCTCTTGAAACACATCAAGGATGTCATCCCTGCTGACCTAGACAGCCACCAGTTCACCAGCAGGGTTAACAGATCTACAGTGGATGCAGTCTCCATCGAACACTTATGACGGGATGCTATTTGTCAACTTCAGTTCAGCGTTCAATACTGTCATCCCGGACAAGCTGGCACTGAAGCTCCACAACCTGGGGCTGTCCGCATCGCTTTGTTCTTGGATTACAGACTTTCTCACCAACTGACCTCAGGTGGTGAGAATAGTAGACTGCACATAGTTCACCCTGGTTTTGAACACAGGTACGCCACAGGGGTGTGTGCTCAGCTCTGCCCTCTTCACTCAGGACTGTTCTGCCATCCACCCCACTAACAGTCATAACGTTTGTGGATGACACCACCGTGGTGGGTCTCATAATGGATAATGATGAGGCCCATTACAGAGAGGAGGTCCACCACCTGACTCAGTGGTGCTCAGCCAACAACCTTGTCCTGAACACCAGTAAGACCAAGGAGGTCATTGTGGACTACAGGAGGTCCAGGAAAAACGGAACACACTCCCGTCCTCATAGACAGGCAGACAGTCAAATGTGTGGACAGCATCAAGTTCCTGGGCCTACACATCACATCTGATCTGTCTTGGTCTCTGAACACATCGCACCTGGTGAAGAAAGCACAACAAAGGCTCTTCTTCACCAGGAAACTGAAACGGGCTGGACTGTCCCCTTGACTACTCACCAACTTATACAGAGCCACAATAGAAAGCATCCTCTGTCTCAGCGCGATAGTGTGGTATGGCAGCTGCATGGCACAAGACAGGAAGGACTTGACCCGGGTGGTGAGAACAGCACAGGGAATCGTAGGATGGCCTCTCCCAGATCTGGACTCAATGTACACTGGCCAGGTCCAGAAGAGGGCCAGATGTATCACAGCGGACCTCACTCACCCAGGTAACAGACTGTACAAGTTCCTTCTGGAAGATGGTACAGGAACATTAAAACCACCACCACAAGACTGAGAGACGGCTTCTTTCCCAAAGCTGTGAAAGCCATCTCCACCCTGCAGACACACACAAATACCATACCCCTGCATCATCATCGGCGGTCACTCGGAGCGAGTATGACAGTCATTCCTTGTGGAAGCATCTACTTGTGGGTCTTCAGGTGGGCGTAGAGGCCGATCCGTGACCCGCATATTTTGGTGCAATGTTGGCATGGGAAAATGGTGGTGGGTTGTGGTCATGCTGGAGCCTTTTTCTGTCTTTCCTTGCGGAGCTGTCGTTTTGTTTCTGTGACACGGTGGATTTCCTTCTCATAGTGTGCAGCACCTTCTTGCACCGCTTCCTTCCATCGGTGCCTGTTTAGAGCCATGTGCTCCCAGTCAGGAGATATGATATTGAATTTTTTAAGGTTTGTTTTAATATTGTCCTTGAACCGTTTCTTTTGCCCTCCTGGAGCCCGCGAACCTCTCTCCAGTTCAGAATAAAGAATTTGTTTTGGGAGATGGGTATCAGACATGCGAATGAGATGGCCAGTCCATCGTAGTTGGTGTTTTATTATTGTGGTGGAAATGCTGGGCATTTTGGCCTCTTCCAGAATGCTGATGTTTGTGCGTCGGTCCTCCCATTTAATCCTCAGAATCTTTCTCAAAGTTCTTTGGTGGCGCTCCTCCAGAGCTCTCAGGTGCCTGCTGTAGATGGTCCATGATTCTGCCCCGTACAGCAAGGTGGGGAGAACCACAGCCTTTTAGACCAAGAGCTTGGTATTGATCCTGAGATCTCGATCTGCAAAGACCTTCATCCTGAGTCTGGCATATGCTCCATTGGCACAGCTCAGATGATGGTTGATCTCAGAGTCAATGTCCACTTTGGAGAAGACTGCCGAGGTAGGGGAAGTGGTCAACATTTTTGAGAGGCGTGTTGTCCACTTTTATAACAGGTGAAATAAATGGCTGATTGGGTGGAGGTTGATGTAGCACCTGGGTTTTCTTGATGTTTAAGGTTAGACCCAGGGCTCTATATGCCTTGGCAAAGGCATTCAGGATACCCTGTAGGTCTTCTGCAGAGTGTGCTACTATGGCGTTGTCATCTGCATACTGGAGCTCCATAATGGTGGTGTTTCTAACCTTGCTTTTGGCTTTGAACCTAGCAAGGTTAAGAGCCTACCGTAGGTTCTGTACCGGATCGGAATTCCCTGTGGTAGGTCATTGCCAATGAGGTGAAGTATGGCAGCAATAAAGGTAGAAAACAGGGTGGGTGCAATGATGCATCCCTGTTTCAGAATCAGAATCAGAATCAGGTTTATTGCCATTGTTCATGTAGTACACAAACTAGGAATTTGTTTGACCCCTGTCTCCACAGTGAAAGGCTCAGACATGGAGCCACTGTTACTTAGCACCGTGGCTGTCATTCCATCATGCAGTAGCCTCAGAATCCTGATGTATTTCTCTGGGCAGCCATACCTCAACAGTATGCTCCACAGAGCCTGGCGATCTACTGAGTCAAAGGCCTTTGTCAGGTCTATAAAAGCCATATACAATGGCAACTTGTGCTCACGGCATTTCTCCTGAAGTTGGCGGGCAGTGAAGATCATATCTGCTGTGCCTCTAGATGGACGAAAGCCGCACTGTGATTCTGGGAGTATTTCCTCAGAAAGTGGCAGTAAACAGCGAGAACATGAGCAAGTACCTTGCCAGTTGTTGACAGGAGTGAGATGCCTCTGTAATTTCCACAATCAGTTTTGTCCCCCTTCTTAAATATGGTCACGATCAGAGCATCCCTGAGCTCTGAGGGGAGTTCTTCCTTTTCCCAGACCTTCAGAAGGAGGGCATGGAGACGGCACAGGAGTTCTGGACCACCTTCCTTTAGGACCTCAGCTGGGATCCCATCTGGACCGGTGGCCTTGTTGTTCTTCAGGCTCCTGATGGCATCTTGGACCTCGGATAAGGTGGGAGGTGCCCCTATGGAGGAATTTCCCCATTGTGGGACTAATAAAGGCTTATCTTATCTTATGTCTTCCCTGATGGGACTCTGAGGAATGTAACAGATGAAATTTGAAAGGAGTTCCTAAAAGTGCTCTTTCCATCGCTTATTAATAGACTCACTGTCCTTCAGCAGCTCCTGTCCATCCTTTGAGCGTAATGGGTTAAAGCCACGACGGCTTGGGCCGTAGACAACCTTAATGGCACTGAAAAAGCCTCTGGTGTCTCCAGAGTCTGCCAGATGCTGGATTTCCATTGCCCTTTCTGTCCACCAGGAGTTCTTAATCTGTCTCACCCGGCTCTGGACGTCAGCCTTGGCTCTAGAATGAGCCAGTCTCTTGGCCTTGCAGGTAATGTCGTTTTGCCAGGCATGAAAGGCTTCCCTTTTTTTGGAGATGAGCAGTTCTATCTCTGCATCATTTTCATCAAACCAGTCCTGATGTTTTCTGGACTTGTACCCAAAGGTGGTTTGGCAGGTGTTGAGGATAGTGGACTTAAGCAGGTTCCAGTGCTCTTTGATGTTCTCTGGATATTCCTGTTTGAGACTTTCTCCAAGAGAAGCCTGAAGCTGCTGCTGGATGGTAGTTTCATTAAGGCTTTCAAGGTTTAGTATCAGCCGGTTCTGCTTCTTCTGCAATCTCCTCTTCCTCTTAAGTTTGATTGACATCATGGATCGTATAAGGCGGTGGTCTGTCCAGCAATCGTCGGAGTTAATCATAGCCTTAGTGATGTTTACATTGCGCAGATCCCTGGTTCTGACAATGACATAATCAATAAGATGCCACTGTTTAGAACGAGGGTGTCTCCATGAAGCCTTAAATCTGTTCTTCTGGCGAAAGATGGTATTAGTGATGGTGAGATCATACTGAGCACATTGGCCGAGAAGCAGAACTCCATTGAAGTTGATGTTTCCAATGCCTTCCTTGCCAGTGGTGCCCTTCCAGAGGTGGTGGTCTCGGTCGACTCTGGCATTGAAATCTCCCAGAAGAATGATCTTATCCTCCTTGGGGATTTTTGACAGTGTCTCATCCAGACAGGCATAGAAGGTCTCTTTCACTTCCTCCTCGGAGACAAGGGTAGGTGCGTAGGCACTCACGACTGTTGCCATCTGGTTGTTGGCAAGCACCAGACGGAGGGTCATCAGACGTTCACTGATTCTCACAGGGAATTCAGAGAGATGACTGATCAGTTGGTTCCTGATGGCAAACCCAACCCCATGAATCCTGGGCTCATCTGCTGCTTTTCCTTTCCAGAAGAAAGTATAGCCATCCTTCTCCTCCTTCAGATGGCCTTTCTCTGCCCGTCGTGTTTCTGAGAGAGCAGCTATGTCAATCCGGTATCTTCTCAGTTCTCTGGCAATGATGGCGGTTCTCCTCTCCGGCCTGTCACTGGTTGCACTGTCCATCAGTGTGCGCACATTCCAGGCTCCAAAATTCATAGTTCTGTGTTTCTGACCGCAAATTGGTGATCCCTCTGAACGCAGTAATCCAGACGTTTGAGGCAGGCTATTTTTAGGGCACCTTTTCTAGCCCCTTCCCTATCAAGGGTGAGCAGAGTGGATCCTAAAAAGGACTGCTCAGTCGTGGATGTAGCTACCGAAGGGCTCTTTCTGCCTCGGTCCAAGAGCCTAGCGATCATCTGGCATCCACCGCCTGATGTGCCAGCTTGTGACTAGGGGCTTCCAGACTTCACAATCCTGCCCCCGTCGCCACTTACTGGTCGCCACAGGACTTAACCCAGGATGTTAGGTGGATTCCCATGAAGAAGATGCCTGTGCATGAATTTGTTTAGTGTGGGGAGGCTGGTGCACATACAGCCACCACACAGACCTTGACAGATTGTGGTCAGGATCCAGTGGCATGGACTCCAAGACGACTGGTGACCCGTTTCTGCTGCAGCCTCTGTCCGCCTTCCCAGCCGTTGTGATGTTTCCCAAAGGTCAACCATCATCCTCCGCCTGGTCCACCGTTGAGGTCTTTGCTATTTGCCCATAATTGGGGCTGTTTGCCCACAACTGGGGCAGTGGTTGACGGGCAGCAGGGCGTATCCACATACCAGTGGGCCTGCATGCCGCGACTCTGGGGCCCACTGCTGCGCCGAGATCCCGTGCAACTTGGCCTGGAAACCGCAAGGTACCAGTTACCGTGTGTGGCCACGAGGAGGCGTGTACGAGTCTTGGCAGTGGAGAGGTTATGTACCGGCTGAGGAGACTTACGCACTTGGCTCCTCTTTTCACCCCCGAAAAGAGAGGGGTAGCCGGCGGCAGTAGCTGAAAGCAGAAAGTAGCAAGCAGAGGCAGCATGCAGCATGTACTAACTACAAGCACTACTACTCCAACACTACTGCACTGACGCATCACACGCCCTGTGCAAAACACAACACACACAACATACCCCTGCAAACAGACACACGTACCCTCCACACGCAGTCACATACACATACTCCCCACCAGACCCCTGCACGTACATTCACGCTCACTCTTCCTACCCTAAAGACTGAGTGTAGCACTGGATGGCGCCTTATTCCTACTGATACTATTTATCGTCCATACAGCTGCTACTATCGCCAATATTTTTGTACTTTTATATTGCTGTTGCTATTGCTGATACTCCTTATCCATCCATCCATCTTCCGCTTAATCCTTTTCGGGTCGCGGGGGGGCTTGAGCCTATCCCAGCATCTTTGGGCAAGAAGCAGGGTACACCCTGGACAGATCGCCAGTCCATCGCAGGGCCAACACAGACAGACAGACAACCATTCACTCTCACAGTCATACAGTACCTAAGGACAATTTAGAATCCCCATTTGATGCCAATTAACCTAACGTGCATGTTTTTGGCATGTGGGAAGAAACCGAAGAAATCCCGGAGTAAACCCATGCAGACACGGGGAGAACATGCAAACTCCACACAGATCACTGTTGGTCGGGGGTTATCCATATTATTCATATCCATTTTACATTGTGTGTGTATGTATATACATGTATACATGCAAGTATGTGTGTATGTGCATATGCAAATGTATGTGTGTATAGGTATGTATGTATAGGTGTATATCATGTTATAATTTAAGAAATCTCTGTCTTTGTGTTCCGCGCATATCTCCCGAACCATTCACTGGACTGGCTTCAGATCTGATACGCGCTTTGCTGATGTTACGAGGGTGTGCATCCCCTAATTTTAGCCTCCCCGGATATGCAGAAGTTAGGAGGGGAAATCTTGAATGAATGTCCATAGGGGAGCTGTGGACGTCATAGTCACCACGGTTACTGTGATGTCATAGCTCAAAGGCAGACATCACTATGGTCACTGCTGCCAGGGAACCACATCATCAAAGATCAAAGCCAGGCATCACTGAACGAGTGGTGACGTCAAAGATCAAAGGCAGGTTTCACCATGGTTACTGTTGCCATGGTAACAGTAACTTTCTATGGGCATGAAGAAATGCTTGCTTACACTTGCTTTCTATGGGCATGCACAAGATATACGTATATATATATATAAGATAAGATAAGATAAGATAAGATAAGATAAGATAAGCCTTTATTAGTCCCACAACGGGGAAATTCCAGGATTGCAACAGCACAGGGATAGCAACACTCAGAGCAACAATCAGAAGGCAAGAAAAAAAAAAACAAGCAAGCAAGAGCAGCTAATATACATATGTACATATTACTATAAAATATATACTGTATATACACACACACACACACAGACACACAGTGCAGAGCATTGTAGCTGGATGGAATAAATATATGAATATATGAACACACAGTGCAGAGCATTGTAGCTAGATGGAATAAATATGTAAATATATAAACACCCACAGTACGGAGCATTGCAGCTAGGTGGAATAAATATGCAAGTATATAAACACACACAGTGCGGAGCAATGTAGCTAGATGGAATAATATGTAGATATATAAAAACACAGTGCGGAGCATTGTAGCTAGATGGAATAAATATATAGATGTATAAATATAAACACACCCAGTGCTGAGCATTGTAGCTAGATGGAATAAATATATAGATATATAAATATAAACACACCCAGTGCAGAGCATTGTAGCTAGATGGAATAAATATGTAAATATATAAACACACACAGTGCAGAGCATTGTTGCTAGGTGGGATGAAACAGCATAACCGTCTATTTAGTTATCCTACATGGTATGATTATGTGCCCATACATATTCTCACCCTCCATAGCGACCGGTATGTTCCTAGTTGTATGCCGGAGAGGACCATTGTGTAAGTCTATTGCATCTTTTGCATTCAAAAAAAAACTATTAGTTTGTTACGTCTTTTTGCTATCTCTGCGAGCAGCCCTGCTTAGGTTGTACAGTCTGACAGCCGTTGGTAGGAAGGACCTACGAAACCTCTCGGTTGTGCACCTGGGATGATGTAGTCTGCTGCTAAATGAGCTCCTCAGTGCATCCAGTATGTCCTGCATAGGGTGGAACTCGGACTCCAGCAGAGATGACAGTTTAGCCACCGTCCTTCTCTCTCCTATCTCCTCCATCGGATCAAGGCGTTGCCCCAGGACAGAGCTAGCTTTCTTAATCAGTTTGTTCAGTCTCTTCCTATCGGCTGCAGTAATGCCACTGCCCCAGCAGACCACTCCAAAAGTGATGGCTGATGCCACCACCGTGTCATAGAATGACTTCAGCAGCGCCCCTTGTACACCAAAAGACCTGAGTCTCCTCAGCAGGAACAGCCTGCGCTGTCCCTTCTTGTAGAGGGCGTCAGTATTGTGTGACCAGTCTAGTTTATTGTTCAGATGAATACCCAGGTACTTGTAGGATGTCACCATCTCGATGTCTGTTCCCTATATATATATATATATATATATATATATATATATAATGTATATACGTATATATATGTATACAGCCGTGGACAAAATTGTTGGTACCCCTCTGTTAAAGAAAGAAAAACCCACAATGGTCACAGAAATAACTTGAATCTGACAAAAGTGGTAATAAATAAAAATTCCATGAAAATTAACCATTGAAAATCAGACAGTGCTTTTGAATTGTGGTTCAACAGAATTACTTTAAAAAACAAACTCATGAAACAGGTCTGGACAAAAATGATGGTACCCTTAACTTGATATTTTGTTGCACAACCTTTTGAGGCAATCACTGCAATCAAACGATTTCTGTAACTGTCAATGAGACTTCTGCACCTCTCAGCAGGTACTGTATTTTGGCCCACTCCTCATGAGCAAACTGCTCCAGTTGTCTCAGGTTCGAAGGGTGCCTTCTCCAGACGCCATGTTTCAGCTCCTTCCACAGATGTTCAATAGGATTTAGATCAGGGCTCATAGAAGGCCACTTTAGAATAGTCCAATGTTTGGCTCTTAGCCATTCTTGGGTGTTTTTAGTTGTGTGTTTTGGGTCATTATCCTGTTGCAAGACCCATGACCTGCGACTGAGACCAAGCTGTCTGATACTGGGCAGCACATTTCTTTCTAGAATACCTTGATAGTCTTGAGATTTCATTGTACCCTGCACAGATTAAAGACACCCTGTGCCAGATGCAGCAAAGTAGCCCCAGAACATAACAGAACCTCCTCCATGTTTCACAGTAGGGACAGTGCTCTTTTCTTGGTATGCTTCATTTTTGCATCTGTGAACATAGAGCTGATGTGCCTTGCCAAAAAGTTCCAGTTTTGTCTCGTCTGTCCATAGGACATTCTCCCAGAAGCTTTGTGGCTTGTCAACATGCAGTTTGGCAAATTCCGGTCTGGCTTTTTTATGATTTGTTTTCAACAGTGGTGTCCTCCTTGGTCGTCTCCCATGAAGTCCACTTTGGCTCAAACAACGACGGATGGTGCGATCTGACACTGATGTACCTTGACCTTGGAGTTCACCATGAATGTGTTTAGAGGTTGTTCTGGGCTCTTTTGTTACCATTCGTATTATCTGTCTCCTCCTGCGGACACGTCCAGGGAGGTTGGCTACAGTCCCGTGGATCTTAAATTTCTGAATAATATGTGCAACTGTAGTCACAGGAACATTAAGCTGCTTGGAGATGGTCTTATAGCCTTTACCTTTAACATGCTTGTCTATAATTTTCTTTCTAATCTCCTGAGACAACTCTCTCCTTTGCTTCTTCTGGTCCATGTTTAGTGTGGTGCACACCATGTCAGCAAACAGCACAGTGACTACTTGTCACCCTTTAAATCGGCCGACTGACTGATTACAAGTTTGTAGACACCTGTGATGTTAATTAGAGGACACATCTTGGTTGTCCCTATGGCCACGTTATTTTCAATCTTTTCTAGGGGTGCCATCATTTTTGTCCAGGCCTGTTTCATGAGTTTGTTTTTTAAAATAATTCCGTTGAACCACAATTCAAAAGCGTTGTTTGATTTTCATTGGTTAATTTTCATAGAATTTTTATTTATTACCACTAGTCAGATTCAAGTTATTTCTGTGACCATTGTGGGTTTTTCTTTCATTAACAAAGGGGTACCAACAATTTTGTCCACGTGTGTAGATGACTGTGTCATCTGCATACATCTGATTTTTTATGTCATTTTCACATACTGATGGCAAACCATTAATATATACTGCTCAAAAAAATAAAAGGAACACTTTGAAAACACATCAGATTTTAATGGGAAAAAATAAGCTGGATAGCTACACTGATATGGACTGGATAATGTGTTTAGAATGAAAGGATGCCACATCTTTTGATGGAAATGAAAATTATCAACCTACAACTTACAGAGGGCTGAATTCAAAACACTCCAAAACTTACTCAGATTAAAAAGTGTTCCTTTTATTTTTTTGAGCAGTATATAAAGTAAACCACAGTGGGCCTAAGATTGAACCTTGTGGTACTCCCATGGTACATGCCTTTGATTGGGATACAGTACTGTTTATGTGCACACACTGGGAATGACCATATATATATATATATATATATATATACCGTATATACTATATATACAGTATATAAGATTTTAACCAACTAAAGCCTCTTTTCCACTAGCCCAGCACACCTCGGTACGGCTCGATTCACTTCAGTACGGCTCGGAATGCTTCTGTCTCCATTAGCACGGTGTTGGGCATGGGTGTTGTGCTAGGGTGGGTGGGTTTATAACAGCGAGGCGGCGCCACACTCCCAGCGAGGTAACGCACGCGACCCAAGCAAAACATTTTTTTTTTCCAAAACTTTATTGAGAAGACCCAAGCAAAACATAACACATAGCTGTACAAGGCCACTCCTCGGTCTGTGGCTTTTTTCACCGTAAACGCCAAAAAGGACTGCCAGACAAGGGTACAGGCCGCGAGATGAAAACACTCTGGAATAGTTCTGCAGCTTCTGGGAGAGCCAAAGGCGTGAGGATACAAACTAGGTTGTATATGACGGTAAGCTAATGGTTGCTAATGCTAGTTTGCTATAAGTACGTCGTGCTACACTTTAATGTCTGCAAGTTATCGCTGTTAGGTACTAAAATATGTACGCTGTGTGTGTTTCAGATGGCTCTGTTGTGGGGAAATTACTGCTTCATTCGCTCTGGGCGTGCCTGTCACGGATGTGATCAGCCTGTCACTGATGTCAACACAGCTTCACAAACGATCAGTGGTTATAGAGCTTAAGAATGTCTGTAGAAACGTTTTATTTCCTGTACAACAAATTGCTCTGATCTGCTTGAAAATCATGGAGAGACTGTTGAGACATCATGGACTTACCTGCTTCTGCAGCAGATTCTAAGATGGTACCATAGAAAAAAACGATCAGCTGACACAACTTGATCGCCAGGTTAATATTAGCCACAAAATATATATTCAAAAGGTAAACTTTACTGAGTTAGGTATAATAAGATATATTTGACAGTTATCATGCATTTTAGGCCAAAACAAACTTGATCTAGGATTAAAAGCAATTAAAATAATGCAGTCACAAGTTTACATGGAAACATGTACTGTAGAAATATATATTCTCTGCATCAACAATGTACTAGATATGCATTCATGTTGTATTGCACTGGGATTTGCACTGACAATAAACCTATGAAGTTTTTACAGATGTCTCTTTTTTTATATGTGAAGGTTACCACCATGTGGCATAAATTAAATACTGAAAGATTGGAAAAGCTAAGAATAATCCAGCAGTTTGAGAAATCACTTTTGGTTTGGTGTAAGTCTGTCAACAGAATTATGAACCATAAAGCAGTTTGTGTTAAAATGTTAAATCCAATTAAACCTAATCCGGGGGCTTCCAATCATGTGCCATGGGGGGCCAAGACCCTGCAGGTTCTCTCTTCTACCCAGTCTCTTCAGCAGGTGTTATCACTGATCAGTCAGTGGAAGAAGTTCAGTGGAATCTGCTGTTGAAGACACTGGTTGGAGGTAAAGCCTGCAGGGTCTTGGCCCTCCATGGCACATGATTAGACCCCCCCCCCCGCCCAAACCCATTATGATGAAGAGCAGATGCTAATATGACCCAGAATTCCTCCATATACTGGTACTGTCACTATTGAGAAACGTGTTACAGTGGGGCAAAAAAGTATTTAGTCAGCCACCAATTGTGCAAGTTCTCCCAGTTAAAAGATGAGAGAGGTCTCCAATTTTCATCATAGGTATACCTCAACTATGAGAGACAAAATGAGAAAAAAAAAAAATCCAGAAAATCACAATGAAGGATTTTTAATGAATTAATTGGTAAATTCCTCGGTAAAATAAGTATTTGGTCAATAACAAAAGTTCATCTCAATACTTTGTTATATACCCTTTGTTGGCAATGACAGAGGTCAAACGTTTTCTTTAAGCCTTCACAAGGTTTTCACACACTGTTGCTGGTATTTTGGCCCATTACTCCATTCAGAGTTCCTCTAGAGCAGTGATGTTTTGGGGCTATCGCTGGGCAACACGGACTTTCAATTCCCTCCAAAGATTTTCTATGGGGTTGAGATCTGGAGACTGGCTAGGCCACTCCAGGACCTTGAAATGCTTCTTACGAAGCCACTCCTTCATTGCCCAGGCGGTGTGTTTGGGATCATTGCCATGCTGAAAGACCCAGCTACGTTTCATCTTCAATGCCCTTGCTGATGGAAGGAGGTTTTCACTCAAAATCTCACGATACATGGCCCCATTCATTCTTTCCTTTACACAGATCAGTCGTCCTGGTCCCTTTGCAGAAAAACAGCCCCAAAGTATGATGTTTCCACCCCCATGCTTCACAGTAGGTATGGTGTTCTTTCTCCTCCAAATACGACAAGTTGAGTTTTTACCAGAAAGTTCTATTTTGGTTTCATCTGACCATATGACATTCTCCCAATCCTCTTGTGGATCATCCAAATGCTCTCTGGCAAACTTCAGACGGGCCTGGACGTGTACTGGCTTAAGCAGGGGGACACGTCTGGCACTGCAGGATTTGAGTCCCCGGCGGCGTAGTGTGTTACTGATGGTAGCCTTTGTTACTTTGGTCCCAGCTCTCTGCAGGTCATTCACTAGGTCCCCCCGTGTGGTTCTGGGATTTTTGCTCACCGTTCTCGTGATCATTTTGACCCTACAGGGTGAGATCTTGTGTGGAGCCCCAGATCGAGGGAGATTATCAGTGGTCTTGTATGTCTTCCATTTTCTAATAATTGCTCCCACAGTTGATTTCTTCACACCAAGCTGCTTACCTATTGCACATTCAGTCTTCCCAGCCTGGTACAGGTCTACAATTTTGTTTCTGGTGTCCTTTGACAGCTCTTTGGTCTTGGCCATAGTGGAGTTTGGAGTCTGACGGTTTGAGGTTGTGGACAGGTGTCTTTTATACTGATAATGAGTTCAAACAGGTGCCATTAATACAGGTAACGAGTGGAGGACAGAGGAGCCTCTTAAAGAAGAAGTTACAGGTCTGTGAGAGCCAGAAATCTTGCTTGTTTGTAGGTGACCAAATACTTATTTTACCGAGGAATTTACCAATTAATTCATTAAAAATCCTTCGATGTGATTTTCTGGATTTTCTTTTTCTCATTTTGTCTCTCATAGTTGAGGTATACCTATGGTGAAAATTGGAGACCTCTCTCATCTTTTAAGTGGGAGAACTTGCACAATTGGTGGCTGACTAAATACTTTTTTGCCCCACTGTATATGTCAATTTAATCCTATCCAACTTTTACTTTCAAAATAAGTGTAAATATTTGCAAAAAGCACACATTATTAGAAATATGTTATATTTCAATTTAATACTATCCCACTTGTACTTACAAAAACGTGTGAATATTCATAAAAAGCACACACATGAAAAAGGTAGCACCACAAGCAGTGGTTCATAACGGTTTTGGGCAACAGCAACACAATTGTGTATCCTT
The DNA here is from genome assembly GCA_020510985.1 of Pholidichthys leucotaenia. Taxonomy (NCBI): domain Eukaryota; kingdom Metazoa; phylum Chordata; class Actinopteri; order Cichliformes; family Pholidichthyidae; genus Pholidichthys; species Pholidichthys leucotaenia. The sequence continues at coordinate 443,041,215 of CM035837.1, read as the reverse complement.
TGCCAATCTGTCTGCTGTTATTTAATGTTTAACAGTTAAGGGACGGATGATTATATGCTCCAAAACCCGAGAAACTCTCTGATAAAAAAGCTGCAACAACACAAGTCACTTTTGGTTTGAATTAACTGCCAAATGACCTAGAAATAATGAGCTGAAACTTGTTTTTATTCGTATTAAATAATGAGACAGTGGCACACTGGCCAAAACCAAATTGTATTATTTTTTACATCCTAGGGCATTTTGGATGTACTGAATAAAAAAAATTCATGTTTTTCACCTTCAGGTCAACGTTTGGAACAACAGTACAGTGATCCCTCGCTACTTCGCGCTTCACCTTTCGCGCCCTCAGTGCATCGCGGATTTTTCAAAAATATTCATCAAAAATTCAAAATTGAGAAATAATGGGCGGGCGCTAGCAGAAGGCAGGGAGACTACATTAGACCATCACGTGTCAACACGGAGCGCAGCACAACTCTCTGTTCGCTGTTGTCATGTTGGCTGGGCTCGGAAATCTCGCAAGCTGATTGGCCGAGACGTTTCACCCCGCAAGCTGATTGGCCGAGACGTCTCACCCACCTCCTCTCCCTGCCGAGCACCCATGAAGGGAAGAAAGACCGCATTCATTGCTTTTTATCGCTCGTGTTACTTAGTCTCGCCGCGTGGAACTTTTTGCTGTTCTCTTGTGCCATTTTGTGCGAAATAGTCTTCCCATCGAGGCACTACGCCGCCTCCTGCAGCTTCAGCTCTATCGGAAGCTGCCCTCGATGATCCTGCGCCTCCAGCACCTCACGATGAGGCGTCACCTGAGGAGCAGTAAAGCTCTCATTAACCTGTGCAGTAAATCATTTTCATCTTGAGTTACGTATCTTGTTATAAGAATAAAAGAGTTCTAAAAACATATTTATGTACACTTTGTTTACATCTACGTACTGTATGTATGTACACGTACACACACACACACGTATCATATGAGAGTGAGAGAATGAACGTACGTATTGTTTATGGATGACGTCATTGGGGTGACGCTACTTCGCGGTTTTTCACTTTTCGCGGTCGGTTCTGGAACCCATTAACCGCGATAAGTGAGGGATCACTGTATTAGTATTTTCCGTTTAGATGATGCTACACTCCTTCTAAAGTATTGTAAGGATCGTCACCTTAGCGTGGTGGTGGGGGGGGGGGGGGGGTTGCATGCCCCAGTGATCCCAGGAGCTATGTTGTCCGGGGCAATTTGCCTCTGATAGGGTCTCCCAAGACAAACTGGTCCTGGGTGAAGGGCCAGACTAAGAACGATCCAACAGACTCTCATGATAAATTGTATATCAAGGATTCAGTGTACCCCGCCCGGTATGGGGTTACCGGGGCCCCACCCTGGAGCCAGGCCTGGGGGAGGGGCTCGAAGGCTAGCATCTGGTGGCCGGGTTTCCACCCATGGGACCCGGTCGGGCTCAGCCCGAAGGAGTTACATGGGTCCGCCCTCCAGTGGGTTCACCACCTGCAGGAGGGATCATGGGGGTCCGGTACTATGTGGATTAGGTGGCGGTCAAAGGCGGAGACCTTGGCGGACTGATCCCAAGCTTTCTAAACTGGCTTCTGGTACGTGGAATGTCACCTCTCTGGTGGGGAAGGAGCCTGAGCTGGTGTACGAGGTTGAGCGATACCGGCTAGATATAGTCGGCCTCACCTCAACACACAGCTCCGGTTCCGGAACCAGTCTCCTGGAGAGGGGCTGGAGCTTGGCCTTTTCTGGAGTTGCCCTGGGCGAGAGGCGACGAGCAGGGGTGGGTATTCTTGTATCGCCCCACCTTGCTGCCTCTATATTGGAGTTTTCCCCGGTGGACGAAAGGGTTGCTTCCCTGCGCCTTCGGGTTGGGAAACGGGTCCTGACCATCATTTGTGCCTATGCACCAAATGATGTTTCAGAGTACCCACCCTTTTTGGAGTCTGTGACTGGGGTGCTGGAGGGTGCTCCTCCTGGAGACTCCATTGTCCTACTGGGGGACTTCAATGCGCATGTGGGCAACGACAATGAAACCTGGAGGGGGGTGATTGGGAGGAACGGCCTGCCCGATCTGAACCCGAGTGGTGTTCAGTTATTGGACTTCTGTGCTAACCACAGTCTGTCCATAACGAACACCATGTTCAAGCATAAGGGTGTCCATATGTGCACCTGGCACCAGGACACCCTAGGTCGACCTAGCAGGTCGATGATCAATTTTGTTATCGTATCATCAGACCTGCGACCGTATGTCTTGGACACCCGAGTAAAGAGAGGTGCAGAGCTGTCAACTGATCACCACCTGGTGGTGAGTTGGATCCGATGGCAGGGGAGGAAGCCATTCAGACCTGGTAGACCCAAACGTATAGTGAGGGTGTGCTGGGAGCGTCTGGCTGAGGCCCCTGTCCAGGAGGTCTTCAACTCCCACCTCCAGAAGAACTTCAACCACATTCCGAGGGAGTCTGGAGACATGGAGTCTGAATGGGCCATGTTCTCCACCTCTGTTGTTGAAGCGGCGGCCCAGAGCTGCGGCCGCAAGGTGGTTGGTGCATCTCGTGGTGGCAACCCCCGAACCAAGTGGTGGACACCAGTGGTGAGGGGGGCCATTAAGCTGAAGAAGGAGTCCTATCAAGCTTGGTTGGCTTGTGGGACTCCCGAAGCAGCTGAGGTGTACCAGCAGGCCAAGCGGAGTGCAGCTCGGGTGGTTGCTGAAGCAAAAACGCGGGTATGGGAGGAGTTCGGTGAGGCCATGGAACAAGACTTTCGGTCGGCTTCAAAGAGATTCTGGCAAACTGTTCGGCGGCTCAGGAGGGGAAAGCAGCTCCCCGTCCACACTGTGTATGGTGCGGATGGGACACTGTTGACTTCAACTGGGGATATCGTCGGGCGGTGGAAGGAATACTTCGAGGATCTCCTCAATCCCACTGATACGCCTTCCACAGAGGAAGCAGGGTTTGGGGACGAGGGGGATGACTCGCCTATCACAGGGGCTGAGGTCGCCAAGGTGGTTAAAAATCTCCTTGGTGGCCGCGCCCCGGGGGTGGACGAGATTCGCCCTGAGTACCTCAAGGCCCTGGATGTTGTTGGGTTGTCATGGTTGACACGCCTCTGCAACATTGCGTGGAGGTTGGGGGCAGTGCCTTTGGCATGGCAAACCGGGGTGGTGGTTCCTCTCTTCAAAAAAGGGGACCGGAGGGTGTGCTCCAACTTTAGAGGGATCACACTCCTCAGCCTCCCTGGGAAGGTCTATGCCAAGGTACTGGAGAGGAGAGTCTGGCCGTTGGTCGAACCTCGGATTCAGGAGGAGCAATGTGGTTTTCGTCCTGGCCGTGGCACATCGGACCAGCTCTTTACCCTCTCGAGAATTCTTGAGGGTTCATGGGAGTTTGCCCAACCAGTTTACATGTGTTTTGTGGACTTGGAGAAGGCATTTGACCGCGTCCCTCGTGGATTTTTGTGGGGGGTGCTTCGGGAGTATGGGGTATCGGGCTTGTTGTTACGAGCTATTCTGTCTCTGTACAACCGTTGTGAGAGTTTGGTTCGTATTGCCAACACTCGGTCGGAGTCATTCCCAGTGAGAGTTGGACTCCGCCAGGGCTGCCCTTTGTCACCGATCCTGTTAATAATTTTTATGGACAGGATTTCTAGACGCAGCCAGGAAATGGAGGGTGTCATGCTTGGTGACCACAGGATCTCATCTCTGTTGTTTGCAGATGATGTTGTCCTGTTGGCTTCATCCAGCAATGACCTACAGCTCTCGCTGGGACGGTTTGCCGCTGAGTGTGAAGCGGCTGGGATGAGAATCAGCACCTCCAAGTCCGAGTCCATGGTCCTCAGCCGGAAAAAGGTGGATTGTCCTCTCCGGGTTGGGGACAGGCTCCTGCCCCAAGTGGAGGAGTTTAAGTATCTTGGGGTCTTGTTCACGAGTGAGGGGAAAATGGAGCGAGAGATCGACAGACGGATTGGAGCAGCATCTGCAGTGATGCGGACGTTGTACCGGTCTGTTGTGGTGAAGAGAGAGCTTAGTTCTAAGGCAAAGCTGTCGATTTACCAGTCAATCTACGTTCCTACTCTCACCTATGGTCACGAGCTTTGGGTAATGACCGAAAGAACGAGATCGCGGATACAAGCGGCTGAAATGAGCTTTCTCCGTAGGATTGCTGGACTCACCCTCAGAGATAGGGTGAGGAGCTCAGTCATCCGGGAGAGGCTCAGAGTAGAACCGCTGCTCCTCCACATTGAAAGGAGTCAGTTGAGGTGGTATGGGCATCTGATTAGGATGCCTCCTGGACGCCTCCCACTTGAGGTGTTTCAGGCACGTCCCACTGGGAGGAGACCCCGGGGCAGACCCAGGACTCGGTGGAGAGACTATGTCTCCCAGCTGGTCTGGGAACGCCTTGGTATCCCCTCTGAAGAGCTGGAGCAGGTGGCTGGGGAGAGGGAAGTCTGGGCTTCTCTGCTTGAACTGCTGCCTCCGCGACTCCGGAAAAGCGGTAGAAGATGGATGGATGGATGGATGGATGAATTTGGAATGCCGATAGAACATTCAATTTACATATACTTACTTTTTTACCTACTTTGACTTGTAAGCTTGATCAGTCTCTCCTGCTGCATTTTAAAGTCCAACTGTGCAACTTCTTATAAGTTAACATAAAAAATGTACCCAAAGTTTAGAACTGGATCATGTGGTGCTAATTTTTTATGATATTTCAATAAAAAGAACAGAAAGCTTACAAAAACATTTGTTTTTTGGTCTAGTTAAAAATTACATTACCTTTAAGAATGGTTGACCCGTGACAGGATGATCAGCATGATTTTGATCAGACTAGGCAATGGAATTTCTATGTAATTATACTGTTTTATACTTCGAGGATCTCCTCAATCCCACTGATACGCCTTCCACAGAGGAAGCAGGGTTTGGGGACAAGGGGGATGACTCGCCTATCACAGGGGCTGAGGTCGCCAAGGTGGTTAAAAATCTCCTTGGTGGCCGGGCCCCGGGGGTGGACGAGATTCGCCCCGAGTACCTCAAGGCCCTGGATGTTGTTGGGTTGTCATGGTTGACACGCCTCTGCAACATTGCGTGGAGGTCGGGGGCAGTGCCTTTGGCATGGCAAACCGGGGTGGTGGTTCCTCTCTTCAAAAAAGGGGACCGGAGGGTGTGCTCCAACTTTAGAGGGATCACACTCCTCAGCCTCCCTGGGAAGGTCTATGCCAAGGTACTGGAGAGGAGAGTCCGGCCGTTGGTCGAACCTCGGATTCAGGAGGAGCAATGTGGTTTTCGTCCTGGCCGTGGCACATCGGACCAGCTCTTTACCCTCTCGAGAATTCTTGAGGGTTCGTGGGAGTTTGCCCAACCAGTTTACATGTGTTTTGTGGACTTGGAGAAGGCATTTGACCGCGTCCCTCGTGGATTTTTGTGGGGGGTGCTTCGGGAGTATGGGGTATCGGGCTTGTTGTTACGAGCTATTCGGTCTCTGTACGACCGTTGTGAGAGTTTAGTTCGTATTGCCAACACTCGGTCGGAGTCATTCCCAGTGAGAGTTGGACTCCGCCAGGGCTGCCCTTTGTCACCGGTCCTGTTCATAATTTTTATGGACAGGATTTCTAGGCGCAGCCAGGGAATGGAGGGTGTCATGCTTGGTGACCACAGGATCTCATCTCTGTTGTTTGCAGATGATGTTGTCCTGTTGGCTTCATCCAGCAATGACCTACAGCTCTTGCTGGGACGGTTTGCCGCTGAGTGTGAAGCGGCTGGGATGAGAATCAGCACCTCCAAGTCCGAGTCCATGGTCCTCAGCCGGAAAAAGGTGGATTGTCCTCTCCGGGTTGGGGACAGGCTCCTGCCCCAAGTGGAGGAGTTTAAGTATCTTGGGGTCTTGTTCACGAGTGAGGGGAAAATGGAGCGAGAGATCGACAGACGGATTGGAGCAGCATCTGCAGTGATGCGGACGTTGTACCGGTCTGTTGTGGTGAAGAGGGAGCTTAGTTCTAAGGCAAAGCTGTCGATTTACCAGTCAATCTACGTTCCTACTCTCACCTATGGTCACGAGCTTTGGGTAATGACCGAAAGAACGAGATCGCGGATACAAGCGGCTGAAATGAGCTTTCTCCGTAGGATTGCTGGACTCACCCTCAGAGATAGGGTGAGGAGCTCAGTCATCCGGGAGAGGCTCAGAGTAGAACCGCTGCTCCTCCACATTGAAAGGAGTCAGTTGAGGTGGTATGGGCATCTGATTAGGATGCCTCCTGGACGTCTCCCACTTGAGGTGTTTCAGGCACGTCCCACTGGGAGGAGACCCCGGGGCAGACCCAGGACTCGGTGGAGAGACTATGTCTCCCAGCTAGTCTGGGAACGCCTTGGTATCCCCTCTGAAGAGCTGGAGCAGGTGGCTGGGGAGAGGGAAGTCTGGGCTTCTCTGCTTGAACTGCTGCCTCCGCGACCCGGACCTCCGGAAAAGCGGTAGAAGATGGATGGATGGATGGATGGATGGATATACTGTTTTATAATTCAGTGTTATAACAGACAAACCACACTTTCCAAAACAATTCCATTTTATTATATACAAAATATTAAAATAAAAAAAAAAACTTTGCAACACAACATGAAGGTTAATCGACATTTTATACACGCCGACCACTGAGTGCCTCTACCAGCTTCCCAAACTGGGTCAGGAAGGCTCGGTTGAATGAAGCCGTCTCTGCCAGCTCTTGGGTCAGGAAGGCTCGGTTGAATGAAGCCGTCTCTGCCAGCTCCTGCCTTCTCAAGGCAACATCCTGCTCCTGGGATACCCTCGCGTTTTCTGCAACCTCATTTAAATGTTGCAAATATTTATCATTGAATAGATTTTGCGCCTGGTGGCGGGAAAGATTCACGTTAATCCGGGCGTGCTGGCATGGCGGACGCGTGGGATGATTCTACAAGGAAAATGCACACAATAAAATACAGCACGAAAGTGCAAGATATACAGAAAAGACAATAGTTTTTAACAAGATTACATAAGCTTATTTCAGCGTATTGTTCACATGAATAATTAAAAGAAAAGCGTGAGTCCGCAGTGTGCTGCAATAAAGCAGAGCGATCATCATCCACAAATGAACAGCTTTTTATTGCATAAATAAACTGAGCGTCTTACCGAATATATTTGCGAAAAAACGCACAATAAAAAAAAATTAAAACTCACCGTTAAAGGACTCCGATGTCGAGACTTCCCGGTATATTTTTTCATTCCAAGTGGCTCCGTCTAACTCGCGCTGGATGCGTTCGTCTGACAATGCAGTGAGCAGACACTGCAGCTCCTTATTGGTCCATGGAACACCCTTATTACGCGAAGCCATTTTTGATAGAGAATAAATGAAAATAGCACAGCAATACACTGAAAATAAACCGCCAACAGTGGTTGCGCGCTGAGTAATGGCGGTTGTGAAGATTCGGCAGAAGAGGAGGAGAAGAGGGGCGGTTACAACCTGACCAATCAGCACCGGTTACGACCAGACCAATCAGTGGCAACCAGTCTGTTAACGTCACAACACGGCCCAGCTCAGCACTGCTGTACCCTGCCCTTGAGCGGGGCTGAGAATCGCGGCTGTTAAACCGTGTTGGGGCTAGTGGAAAAGCGTACAAAGCGTGCTGAGCCATCCCGTGTCGTGCTAAAGCGTGCTAGTGGAAAAGGGCCTTAAGGGTATTCATGGACAGTTTATATCCTGATAGTTTAGAAAGAAGGACTGGGTGATTGACTGTATTGACTGTGTATTGATAGTCTGACACATGAATACATGGGAAAATTTCAAAAGTCCAACTTTTCCATGTATTAAAATAAACTCTCCAAATACTAACTGTTAGGGCCCCGCTCCTCTCCAGAGTGGATCCTCTGTGTGTCTTTTTTGTGTTGTAGGTGGAGCTGTGAAGGACCACCCCTGGCTGAGAGGTGCTCTATATACAGCGGGGCAAAAAAGTATTTAGTCAGCCACCAGTTGTGCAAGTTCTCCCACTTAAAAGATGAGAAAGGTCTCCAATTTTCATCATAGGTATACCTCAACTATGAGAGACAAAATGAGAAAAAAAAAAATCCAGAAAATCACATTGAAGGATTTTTAATGAATTAATTGGTAAATTCCTCGGTAAAATAAGTATTTGGTCACCTACAAACAAGCAACATTTCTGGCTCTCACAGACCTGTAACTTCTTCTTTAAGAGGCTCCTCTGTCCTCCACTCGTTACCTGTATTAATGGCACCTGTTTGAACTCATTATCAGTATAAAAGGCACCTGTCCACAACCTCAAACAGTCAGACTCCAAACTCCACTATGGCCAAGACCAAAGAGCTGTTAAAGGACACCACAAACAAAACTGTAGACCTGCACCAGGCTGGGAAGACTGAATCTGCAATAGGTAAGCAGCTTGGTGTGAAGAAATCAACTGTGGGAGCAATTATTAGAAAATGGAAGACATACAAGACCACTGATAATCTTCCTCGATCTGGGGCTCCACACAAGATCTCACCCCGTGGGGTCAAAATGATCACGAGAACGGTGAGCAAAAATCCCAGAACCACACGGGGGGACCTAGTGACTGACCTGCAGAGAGCTGGGACCAAAGTAACAAAGGCTACCATCAGTAACACACTACGCCGCCAGGGACTCAAATCCTGCAGTGCAGACGTGTCCCCCTGCTTAAGCCAGTACATGTCCAGGCCCGTCTGAAGTTTGCTAGAGAGCATTTGGATGATCCAGAAGAGGATTGGGAGAATGTCATATGGTCAGATGAAACCAAAATAGAACTTTATTGTAAAAACTCAACTTGTCGTGTTTGGAGGAGAAAGAACACCATATCTACTGTGAAGCATGGGGGTGGAAACATCATGCTTTGGGGCTGTTTTTCTGCAAAGGGACCAGGACGGCTGATCCGTGTAAAGGAAAGAATGAATGGGGCCATGTATCGTGAGATTTTGAGTGAAAACCTCCTTCCATCAGCAAGGGCATTGAAGATGAAACGTGGCTGGGTCTTTCAGCATGACAATGATCCCAAACACACCACACGGGCAACGAAGGAGTGGCTTCGTAAGAAGCATTTCAAGGCCCTGGAGTGGCCTAGCCAGTCTCCAGATCTCAACCCCATAGAAAATCTTTGGAGGGAGTTGAAAGTCCGTGTTGCCCAGCAACAGCCCCAAAACATCACTGCTCTAGAGGAGATCTGCATGGAGGAATGGGCCAAAATACCAGCAACAGTGTGTGAAAACCTTGTGAAGACTTACAGAAAACATTTGACCTCTGTCATTGAAAACAAAGGGTATATAACAAAGTATTGAGATGAACTTTTGTTATTGACCAAATACTTATTTTACCGAGGAATTTATCAATTAATTCATTAAAAATCCTTCAATGTGATTTTCTGGATTTTTTTTTTCTCATTTTGTCTCTCATAGTTGAGGTATACCTATGATGAAAATTGGAGACCTCTCTCATCTTTTAAGTGGGAGAACTTGCACAACTGGTGGCTGACTAAATACTTTTTTGCCCCACTGTAAGCCACCTCTGCAAACCTTTCAGTAGCGCTTCTGCTCCCGTTGTGAGGCTAATCACCTACCATCTGTTGGTGCTCTGCCTACTGCCTGTTGTCTGTCGTTTGGTTGGGGCTGTGCTGGCGGTCCCGTTTCTGTTGTCTGCAGCCTGTGGGCTTTCTGGTTTTGGGTTTGCCACTGGGCATAGTTGCAGCCCCTGCCAGAGGCATACGATCACTGGGTTGGCCAGTGACTGGTCTGTTGTTTTGTTTGCTTCACGGACCCATCATTCACACACCACTGATTTTTACAGACACCTTTTATTTTGTTTTCTTTTAAACAATAAACTTGTGTTTAAATTGGCATCTCCGTGTGGTCTCCCTTTTTTGTCCAAGCCATCAAGCAAAGCCTGTGACACTAACCAAAATATCAGCCAATAATAGTCTCATCCATCTTTTGCTCTCAGTCAGTAAATGTTTGTCTCCTAATTAGCAGCACCTGTTGATGCTGCAGCAGTCCCTTAAGGTTAGTGAATGAGGCCCATTGTTGTTCTACTGTGGCTCTCAGTTAATCATGTTACTCTAGACCTTCCATTAAATTTTTTTGTAATCCAACTAACAAAAAAGTAATCAAAAACACAAGTTGCTGCACCACAGCAACGTAAAAGTGTGGATGATGATGGACCACAGGTGTGCCCATACCTGTCCTTCCTGGATGGACGTCTGCTTCCTCCGGGACGACATGGTGGTGGAAGAAGTTCAGACGAGTGTGTTGTGTGGTCTCTGCTGCTTCGACACCAGAGGAATGATGGGTTCTCAACCAGAAGAACCAGGCAGAGTGTTCACTGTGTGGGAGAATAAAGAATGAAAAGAATGAAGACATTTTCCCATGCCATTATGTCTTTATTACGTCCGCCAAGGAGGTAATGTAATCAGGGTGGTTTGTCTGTTTGTTAGCAGGATTATGCAAAATCTACTTTATGGATTTTGATGTAATTTTTTACCAGATGTAGCCCTTGGGCGAAGGATGAACCCATTAAATTTTGGTGATGATCTGAGAGTGCATGCCTCCACCAAGGACCTTGTTTGTATTTGTGCAGCTGGATTACACAAGAACTACTGGAAGGATTTGGATGAAATTTTTTACCAGAAGTGGTCCTTGGGCTAGAGAGGAACCCATTACATTTTGGTGATGATATGAGAACGCATACCTCCACCAAGGCTATCTTCTCACAGTGTATTTGCAAGATTACTCCAAAACTACTGGATAGACTTTGCTGCAGTTTTCACCAGAACTGGCTCGCGGCCTACTCGTACACACAAACTCATTACATTTTGGACGTGATCCATGGGGGACTGAAGGAGATTTGGTGGAGGGATGGACTCTCTTAATGCTTTAAGTTATTAGGAGCATTGGATTTTGGCTTTGGAAGATGAAAACGTGAAAGAAAAAGGTTGCAAATTTATTGGAGAAAGTTGCAAATTTAGAAAAAAAACCTCACATTTACAAGAATAAAGGTGAGATTAGATAAAGATCTTTATTAATCCTACACTTGGTAAATTAGGCAGTGGGCCAAGTGGCTCTATCTGCTTTAGTTCTTGAGTTGATCGATCCCCATCCAGGGAGTTGCTCATTTTCACAAATATACTAACATAAACTTTTCTAAACATGAATCTGTTTGTTGGCAGGCTAAGTATGAGTGCAGTTTAATAAAAATTAAACTTTACAGTGCATCCGCAAAGTATTCACAACGCTTTACTTTTTCCACATTTTATATCACAGCCTTAATGCAAAATGGATTAAATTCAATTTTTTCCTCAAAATTCTACACACAATACGCCATAATGACAATGTGAAAAAAGTTTTTCTTTCAGATTTTTGCAAATTTATTAAAAAACAAACAAACTAAGAAATCACATGTACATAAGTATTCACAGCCTTTGCCATGAAGCTCAAAATTGAGCTCAGGTGCATCCTGTTTCCACTGATCATCCTTGAGATGTTTCTACAGCTTAATTGGAGTCCACCTGTAGTAAATTCAGTTGATTGGACATGATTTACAAAGGCACACACCTGTCTATATAAGGTCCCACAGTTGACGGTGCATGTCAGAGCACAAACCAAGCATGAAGTCAAAGGAATTGTCTGTAGACTTCCAAGACAGGATTGTCTCGAGGCACAAATCTGGGGAACAGTACAGAAAAATTTCTGCTGCTTTGAAGGTCCCAATGAGCACAGTGGCCTCCATCATCCGTAAATGGAAAAAGTTCAGAACCACCCCAGAGCTGGCTGACCGTCTAAACTGAGCAATCGGGGGAGAAGGGCCTTTGTCAGGGAGGTGTCCAAGAACCCGATGGTCACTCTGTCAGAGCTCCAGTGTTCCTCTGTGGAGAGAGGAGAACCTTCCAGCAGGACAACAATCTCTACAGCAATCTACCAACCAGGCCTGTATGGTAGAGTGGCCAGAAGAAAGCCATTCCTAAGTAAAAGGCACATGGCAACCCACCTGGAGTTTGCCAAAAGGCATCTGAAGGTCTTTAAGACCATGAGAAACAAAATTTTCTGGTCTGATGAGACAAAGATTACAAATCCAACAAATCTACCTAAGGGTACAAATAAAGTAACCTGAACCTGAAAGATTGAACTCTTTGGCATGAATGCCAGGCATCATGTTTGGAGGAAACCAGGCACTGCTCATTACCAGGCCAATACTATCCCTACAGTGAAGTATGGTGGTGGCAGCATCATGCTGTGGGGATATTTTTCAGCAGCATGAACTGGGAGACTAGTCAGAATAGAGAGAAAGATGAATGCAGCAATGTACAGAGACATCCTGGATGAAAACCTGCTCCAGAGCACTTCTGACCTCAGACTGGGGTGTGACAGTTCATCTTTAAGCAGGACAACGACCCTAAGCACACAGCCAAGATATCAAAGGGGAGTGGCTTCAGGACAACTCCATGAATGTCCTTGAGTGACCTAGCCAGAGCCCAAACTTGAATCCCATTGAACATCTCTAGAGAGATCTGAAAATGGCTGTGCACTGACGCTTCCCATCCAACCTGATGGAGCTTGAGAGGTGCTGCAAAGAGGAATAGACCAAACTGCCCAAACATAGGTGTGCCAAGCTTGTAGCACCATATTCAAAAAGACTTGAGGCTGTAATTGCTGCCAAAGGTGCATCAGCAAAGTATTAAGCAAAGGCTGTGAATATTTACTGTATGTACATGTGATTTCTTAGTTTTTTTTATTTTTAATAAATTTGCAAATAATTTCAAAAAACTTTTTTCTCACTGTCATTATTGGGTATTGTGTGTAAAATTTTGAGGAAAAAATGAATTTAATTCCTTTTGGAATAAGGCTGTAACATAACAAAATGTGGAAAAACTGAAGTGCTGTGAATACTTTCTGGATGCACTGTATGTTGCTCCAAAACCTAAATGTACCGTTCAGCATGAATGGTGCCTTCACAGATGTGCAAGTTAGTTGCACTAACACACCCCCAGACTCGGGGTTGTACTGAGTGGCTCCCCCAGGTGGTAGCCAGGGTTGGCAGCAGTCCCCCTGGCCACCACTTGGGCCCCCCTAGTGGCCACCACTGATCCCTGCCACTGGTCAGTCTAACATATTTTTATAATTTGTTTTTCTATGTCATATTCTACATGTAGCAGATGTTTTTGGGTTTTTTTCCTTCTTGCCTTGAGAGAGAGCAGTCGCATTTTTCTTCCCTCCTCCCCTGCCTTCCTGATCTATTCCCAGCTTTTGCAATGTTGCGTTTTTGTCTGTGTTTAGTCGCTCTTCTTCTGCTGAATCTTAATCTAAACGGAAATTATGGATTTGGAAGCGGCTTAAATGTGCTATTGTCACTATTTTTCAACAAGAATTGGGCCAAGGGGGAGCCCAAGAATTGGAACCTACGAGGAGACTCATGGACATTGGAATTCATGCGTCTGTGGAAACATTATTGGTTATGATCTCAGGACTTCTATTTTTGGCTGTGGAGTTCCCTGATGCATCAGAAATTGAAGGAAGGTGAGAGAGCTGATCAAAGCGGACCCGGCAAGCTCCTTCATCAAATTCGACCAGTTGGGGAGGGCACGAGTAGCGGCAAACGGTGAACTGAATGACAGTGATTTCAGTGGAGGAATACATCTGGAGCCCTGTGCTCTCCATGGAAAAACAGTTTAAGCCTGCACATACAATGGAAGCACAGAATTACACGGGTGAGGACGAATTCTATTCTCTGAGTGCACTGTGCTGATTTGATTTGATTTGACCTTGTTTGCCCCGTGTTTACATTCCTCCTGATTGAGATAAGCGGAAGGACCAGCTCTTATGTCTACCCAAACAATCGACAATCAGTTGTTGTCGTCAGCGGATTTGGACCCTCAAGGACAATGCCCATGTGCCTTCTGCAAGCAAGAGAGAGAGAGCAAGAGAGATAGACTCTGGACTCTGGACTTGTTTATAAGTCACATGATTATAACATCTATCCACTGCCAGGAGGCGCCCTCTGCTGCTCACTAACAACTGTTACATTTACACTACACAATGCATACAACATTACATGCATACAATACACTGCCTCTCAACTTTTGTGTGTGATCTCCTGCTAAATGTCTGCTAAATGTGCATTGAGGTTTTTTTTGCCTGCAATCAAAATTTCGCTCACTTGCCGAGCGTCATTCTGATAAAACATGTTTTTTTCTCTCGCCTACTGTGTCATATCCATTCTCTCTTTTCTTTTTTTCCTTTCTTCTTTATGACTGGCGCCTAGCGGCTGCCCTGGCCTTGGATGCGCTCTGCAGAGCGTGCCCAAATGCCAAGTCACGTTTCGTTACCTTGTATTCATACATGTGTAATGACAATAAAGCTGAATCTGTTCCGGAATAATTGATATGTGCTTTTTATTATAAACAAATATTAACAAAATGCAGCAAACTAGGACAGATCACAATGTCGCACTCTGAACCTGTTGTTATGAGAGCAGCTGGAAGTAAAGTGTGTATCCCTTTAAGAAAGCGAAAAGATGAGGACTTCCTGGAAGACGGCGTAGAGGCATAACGCTTAAACAGAGAGCTCTCCCTAGTCGGATTAAAAATCTTTGCTAAATGGCCAACTCGACATAAATAGGTCAATAAACCAAGGGATGAAAACACGAAGAAGCCGGGCACACGGAAAAAAGCAGGGTAAAACTAAAGAATCCCTCTTCAACAACACTGGAGAAACCGCTGAACACGAGGCCAACAAAAACGAGGAGACTTCAAAGAAAATGGAGGACGCCAACCTCGATGTTATGAACACTGGCTTCGCCAATATAAGTAAGGACATAAAAGACCTCAAGCAACAACTCCAACAGGATTTAACGGCTCTTAAGGAAGAACTGAAAAAATGAGATGAAGGAGGAAATTATGGGTCTCCGAAAAGAAATGGACCGCAAGCTAGCAGTAAACATGGAGGAGCTGCGCACTCAACGGGTGTGTATGGCAGAAGCACAAGCTCGAATATCAGAGTTGGAAGACTGGAAGACCAAGGCAAGTGAGCTGCTACAGACCCTGATGACACAAACACAGAGGATGCAGGAAAAAATAACCGACCTGGAGAGCAGGTCCAGGCTGAGCAATATACGAATCTTCGGGATACCGGAGGGCACTGAAAGCAACTTGATGGCGAAATTCATAGATCAATTCTTAAAAATAGAGCTTGAGCTGCCCAATGAAACAGACCTGCAGATCCAACGTGCGCACAGAGCCTTGGCACAGAAACCAAACTCAAACTCTGCACCCAGGTCAGTTGTGGAAAACTTTTTAAAATACGACGTAAAGGAAAGAATTCTGACACAAGCGTGGAAAAAAAAGATACGAGTTGGCGACAAGCAGATATTCTTTGACCATGACTACCTGACAGAAATTGTGCAGCAGTGAAAGAAATATGCCAACATTAAAAAAATGCTGAAAGAGAAAAAAATTAGATTCCAAACACCACTAACGAAGATGAGAATTCATTGGGATGATGGCATGAAAACCTACAACACGACCAGAGAGGCAGCGTGGGACATGAAGGAGTGAGACTTTGTGGTGAGCGTACCCGAGGAAGCGGCTGGAGTAGCGGCGGCACAGAGTGCACCGAGACAGCCGGAGTAGAGGCGAGTGAGCGGCAGAGGACGGGAGACGGACATGGTGCACCGAGCCCAAGAAAAACTACAAGGCTTTCAACGGAAAGCTTAGATTATAACAAAGATTAAGAAGGGCATAGAAGAAATGAAGGCCAAGAAGACAAGGTAAAAGAGAAACAAATAAACGACTAGGAGAGGTTAAAGTGATTTTTGTTGGACATTTCTAGACTAATGACTATTACTTGGATAGTAAATACAGGTCTAGGGAGGGCCCCTCACTCGGTGAGGACATTCCTTCCACCCTCCAACAGGGACCAGTGGGCAGAAGAAAGACCCAAAGTACGGAGGTCGAGGTTCATTAATGTGTTTTTGTACATATATGTGTTAGTTTTGTTGTTAAAGGGGTTAGGAGCACAAGTTAAAAAAATGGAAAAACATGAATATGGTTAAAAATCTTAAGATAATGACATTAAACATGAATGGTCTGAACTCACCTGTTAAAAGGGAAAGAATAATAAGAAAATTCAAGAAGGAAAAAGCCGAAATTATATTTATGCAAGAGACACATTTGAACAAGATAGAACATGAGAAATTAAAGAGATTTGGCTATAAGAACTCCTACTACAGTTCATTTAAGGGAGGAACTAAAAGGGGGTTATGATACTAATTTCAAATAAAATACAATTTGAATGTGAACAAGAAATGCAGGATAAAGAAGGCAGATATGCAATAGTAAAGGGAAGAAAAGATGGTATGCAGATCACATTAGTGAACATCTATGCTCCACCAGAAAGTGACAAGGGATTTTTTCAACATCTGTTTGATCTCATAGCAACACACAGTGAAGGAGTCCTAATTTGTGGAGGAGAATTAAATGCCGTCATGGATCATGAAGTTGACACAACAAGTGTTAAGAAGACAAAAAAACATGTAACAAAGTTCATAAGAACCGCACTGGCAGAAATGAGTATGGCAGACATATGGAGGGACCTGAACCCACTCGAAAAAGACTATACACATTATTCAGCAGTCCATAAAGTACACTCTAGAATAGATTACTTCCTTATGAATGAAGGTGACAGACACAGGGTGAGAAATTGTCAGATTGGAGGGGCAGAAATATCAGATCATAATCCTATATACATGGAAATATATTTAAACAATAGAAAACGACAAACAACATGGAAACTTAATGTAGGACAATTAAATAATGAGAAAATGAAAGAAAGAATAAAGTTAAACATAAATGAGTATATCGAGGAGAATGATAATGAAGAAGTGGACCCAACAATACTATGGGATGCACTAAAAGCCGTGTTAAGAGGTAAATTAATTGTTGAATCAGGAAAAGCAAAAAAGTCTAAACTGGAATCATATAAACAAAGATGTGAGAGACTGAGGGAATTAGAACGTAAACATCAAAACACAAATGACCCAAAAATATATCAAGAAATTAAGGAAGAAAAAATAAAGATAAAAGAAATACAAATAGATGAAACTGAAAGGAAAAATAGATATTTGAAACAAAAATATTATGAAACGGGGCCAAAGGCCACAAAACCGTTGGCAAAACAGTTAAGAAAACAACAAACAGTGAATAATGTATATAAGATTATGGACCCCATCACAAATAAATCCACAGTTACCTCAGAAAACATTGAAGAAATATTCCATAAATTTTATCAAGAACTATATTCGCAACCCGAAGAGACAAATGTTAAAGATACAAAAAAAATTCTAGACACATTGGACTTGCCATCAATAGGAAACCAACAAAATGAAAAGCTAACAGCAGAAATAACAACACAAGAGATTAAAGATGTGATTAAGTCACTAAAAAATGGTAAATCACCAGGTAGTGAAGGATACCCATCTGAGTTCTATAAACTGTTTATAGAAGAACTCACACCACAGCTCCTAAAGTCATTTAATTGGACATTAAACAACAACAAAATACCTCCATCATGGAACGAAGCCATTATTTCAGTTATTCTAAAGCCAGGAAAAGATAGGGAACAATGTGGAAACTATAGGCCAATCTCTTTGTTAAATGTGGATTATAAAATATATACAACAATTATCTGTAAACGAATAAAGACATTCCTGACAGAATTGATAGAGGATGATCAAACTGGTTTCATAGAGGGACGCCAAACACATGATCATATCAGGAGAACAATATACATAATTAATCAAATACATAAAGAAAAGAAAAGCGCAGTTATAATGAGTTTAGACGCAGAAAAAGCATTTGATAGGGTTAATTGGATGCTTCTATATAATGTGCTGGAACGCTTTGGATTTAACGAAAAGTCAGTGCAATGCATAAAGACACTATCAAAAACCTGTGGCAAGAATCAAGATAAATGGTAGATTAACAGACAAAGTAAATATACAAAGATCAACTAGACAGGGATGCTGCCTATCGCCCACCTTGTTTGCTCTGTTCATAGAGCCACTGGCTCAAGCAGTGCGACAAAATAAGAAATTAAAAGGTGTAACAATAAAGGGAGTGGAACACAAGATTGGGCTGTTTGCAGACGATATTATAGTTTATCTTGAACAACCAGATGAATCAATAATGGAAATGATGGAATTGATAGAAAATTTTGGAAAATTATCAGGATACAAGATAAACACACCAAAAACACAAATACTGACATTCCACTATAACCCTTTAAACCAGATAACTGATAAGATCAAACTAAACTGGAAACAAAAAGAAATAAAATACCTTGGAGTGAACATACCCAAAGATTTAAGTAAAATCTATAAAGCAAACTATGATAGATTAGAACAAGAAATAAAAAAAGATATCGATAGGTGGTCAATCTTAAACATGGATCTGAATTCAAAAATTAAGACAGTCAAAATCAGCATACAACCTAGACTGCTTTACCTCTTCCAGGCTCTACCAACAGAGATTCCTGGTGCCCAGTTCTCAAAGTGGGACAGGATGATATCAAGATTTGTTTGGGGAGGGAAAAAAACAAGCGTGAAATATAAAACTCTCCAGTTACCAAAAGAGAAAGGCGGCATGGGTCTACCGAGTCTAAAAGGATATTACTACTCAGCACAAATAAGATATACAGTGGGGCAACAAAGTATTTAGTCAGCCACCAATTGTGCAAGTTCTCCCACTTAAAAGATGAGAGAGGTCTCCAATTTTTATCATAGGTATACCTCAACTATGAGAGACAAAATGAGAAAAAAAAATCCAGAAAATCATACTGTCTGATTTTTAAAGAATTTATTTGCAAATTATGGTGGAAAAATAAGTATTTGGTCACCTACAAACAAGCAACATTTCTGGCTCTCACAGACCTGTAACTTCTTCTTTAAGAGGCTCCTCTGTCCTCCACTCGTTACCTGTATTAAGGGCACCTGTTTGAACTCATTATCAGTATAAAAGACACCTGTCCACATCCTCAAACAGTCAGACTCCAAACTCCACTATGGCCAAGACCAAAGAGCTGTCAAAGGACACCACAAACAAAATTGTAGACCTGCACCAGGCTGGGAAGACTGAATCTGCAATAGGTAAGCAGCTTGGTGTGAAGAAATCAACTGTGGGAGCAATTATTAGAAAATGGAGACATACAAGACCACTGATAATCTCCCTCAATCTGGGGCTCCATGCAAGATCTCACCCCATGGGGTCAAAATGATCACGAGAACGGTGAGCAAAAATCCCAGAACCACACGGGGGGACCTAGTGACTGACCTGCAGAGAGCTGGGACTGAAGTAGCAAAGGCTACCATCAGTCACACACTACGCCGCCAGGGACTCAAATCCTGCAGTGCCAGATGTGTCCCCCTGCTTAAGCCAGTACATGTCCAGGCCCGTCTGAAGTTTGCTAGAGAGCATTTGGATGATCCAGAAGAGGATTGGGAGAATGTCATATGATCAGATGAAACCAAAATAGAACTTTTTGGTAAAAACTCAACTTGTCGTGTTTGGAGGAGAAAGAACACCATACCTACTGTGAAGCATGGGGGTGGAAACATCATGCTTCGGGGCTGTTTTTCTGCAAAGAGACCAGGACGACTGATCCGTGTAAAGGAAAGAATGAATGGGGCCATGTATCGTGAGATTTTGAGTGAAACCCGCCTTCCATCAGCAAGGGCATTGAAGATGAAACGTGGCTGGGTCTGTCAGCATGACAATGATCCCAAACACACCGCCCGGGCAACGAAGGAGTGGCTTCGTAAGAAGCATTTCAAGGTCCTGGAGTGGCCTAGCCAGTCTCCACATCTCAACCCCATAGAAAATCTTTGGAGGGAGTTGAAAGTCCATGTTGCCCAGCGACAGCCCCAAAACATCACTGCTCTAGAGGAGATCTGCATGGAGGAATGGGCCAAAATACCAGCAACAGTGTGCGAAAACCTTGTGAAGACTTACAGAAAACGTTTGACCTCTGTCATTGCCAACAAAGGGTATATAACAAAGTATTGAGATGAACTTTTGTTATTGACCAAATACTTATTTTTCACCATAATTTGCAAATAAATTCTTTAAAAATCAGACAATGTGATTTTCTGGATTTTTTTTTTTTCTCATTTTGTCTCTCATAGTTGAAGTATACCTATGATGAAAATTGGAGACCTCTCTCATCTTTTAAGTGGGAGAACTTGCACAATTGGTGGCTGACTAAATACTTTTTTACCCCACTGTATCATATGTTGGTGTGATGGAGGACACAAGGCAAAATGGAAAGAAATGGAAAAGGAAATTGAGGGACTCCCAGTGCAAAGCATAATGGGAGATAAGGATGCGTATAAGCAAATCAAACAAATAGACCCAATCACTAAATTTACTTTGGAACTGTGGTATAAAATAGTACAAAAGTACAATAGAAAGGAGGACATAAAACTACTGAAATGGGTAGCATTTGACAGTCAGTTTGAACCGGCAAAGCAAGACAGGGGATACAAAAATCTGGTGAACAAGGGAATCACAGCATGGGGCATTATGGGAAAAAAAGATTTCGGGAGTTTTGTAAACATGAGAAGAAAAGTTAAACTAGAAAAATATGAATTCTTCAGATATCTGCAGATGAGAGATTATTACATGAGAAAGATTAAGCACAACCTCCACACAGATGTGAGCGAGATTATACAATTCATTTTAAGCTCGTATGCAGGAAATAAAATAAGAATTATTTCAAAGATATATCAGAAACTTATGGCAAACAAACATTCAAGTAACTATATAAAGGAGAAATGGGAGAAAGAGCTAAATTTAAACATAACAGAAGAAAACTGGCAAGAAATATGGAAAACACAACACACATCAACAAGTTCAAGGACATGGAGGGAATTTGGATGGAAAAACCTGATTCGTTATTTCATTACATCACAGATCCAAAGAAAATATACAAATACCCAATCTATATGCTGGAGGGGCTGTGGGCCTCAAAATGCAGACCACTCACATATGTTTTGGAAATGCAGCAAAATCTCATCATTCTGGAAATCTATACATGAGACAATACAGAGGATATTAGGATATAATATACCAATGAACTGTAACTTGATGTATTTATGTGATCTTAAAAGAGACAATGTAATACAGGCTGAGGACAGATATCTAGTTAAAATCATGCTGATTGCAAGTAAAAAAAACAATCACAAGAAAATGGCGATCAGAAGTTCCTCCTGACATTGAAGAGCAATGGACAGACATTGTTGAGGATATACGTCTAATGGAAAAACTAACATATCGACAGAGAATGCAAGAAGGACAATATGAAAAAAAAATGGTGGAAATGGACACACTACAAAGTGCAACAACGAGACCAAAATTGAAAGAATAACCAAAGACACTGGAAAAACCAGAAGAATTTAGAGATGGAAACTAAAAACTTGACGCTCCAACATTTGTTCCCCCCCTTTTTTTCTTTCCCTCTTTCCCCCCCCCCTTTCTTTTTGACTGTATGGTTAGCTCCTTTTTTAAATATAGAGACTGTGATCTGAATGTAATATGTATGATGAAAAATGAATAAAAAACAAAGTTACAAAAAAAAAAGAAAAAAGGTGTGCTGTGACGATGTGTGTGGGTGTGCGGCGGCATGTGTTGTGCACATATGTGTATCTGGAGCGGGAGAGATGAGTGTGGAGGTGTTGACAAGAGCAGGTTAGCAGGCAAAAAGTATTATAAATGTATTGGAAGAAGTGTTCCGTTCATGTGGTAAAATAAACACATAGTGAATAAAAGCACAGGTGCCCATCTATCTGCCATTGACTGCTGTGTAAAATAGCATTAGTTGGGTCATTGAACCTGAAGCGAGCCGACATCTTCAGTCCTGGAGGATAATGTGGTGTCCTCCCCTATGCCCTCTGACCACAGTCGGAGAGCCATTTAGTAAAGTTCAACACTATCTGGTAGAACACCAGGTAGCATGAGCACATTAATCAGGTGATGTTGAGAATTGCAGTATCAGGTTGAAGGCCTAATTGTCTTCATCCACTGCACTGACCACTGAACAGACTATACAGTTGCTGACTTGAAGTAAGATAAGATAAGATAAGATAAGATAAGATAAGCCTTTATTAGTCCCACAACGGGGAAATTCCAGGATTGCAACAGCACAGGGATAGCAACACTCAGAGCAACAATCAGAAGGCAAGAAAAAAAAAAAAAAAAAAAAGCAAGCAAGCAAGAGCAGCTAATATACATATGTACATATTACTATAAATATATATATATATACACACAGACACACAGTGTAGAGCATTGTAGCTGGATGGGATAAATATATGAGTATATAAACACACAGTACGGAGCATTGCAGCTAGATGGAATAAATATGTAAATATATAAACAGTGCGGAGCAATGTAGCTAGATGGAATAATATGTAGATATATAAACACAGTGCGGAGCATTGTAGCTAGATGGAATGAATATATAGATATATAAATATAAACATAAACACACCCAGTGCGGAGCATTGTAGCTAGATGGAATAAATATGTAAATGTATAAACACACACAGTGCAGAGCATTGTTGCTAGATGGGATGAAACAGCACAACCATCTACTTAGTTATCCTACATGGTATGATTATGTGCCCATACATATTCTCACCCTCCGTAGCTACCGGTATTTTCCTAGTTGTATGCCGGAGGGGACCATTGTGTAAGTCTATTGCATCTTTTGCATTCAAAAAACTATTAGTTTGTTACGTCTTTTTGCTATCTCTGCGAGCAGCCCTGCTTAGGTTGTACAGTCTGACAGCCGTTGGTAGGAAGGACCTGCGAAACCTCTCGGTTGTGCACCTGGGATGATGTAGTCTGCTGCTAAATGAGCTCCTCAGTGCATTCAGTATGTCTTGCATAGGGTGGAACTCGGACTCCAGCAGAGATGACAGTTTAGCCACCGTCCTTCTCTCTCCTATCTCCTCCACCGGATCAAGGCGCTGCCCCAGGACAGAGCTAGCTTTCTTGATCAGTTTGTTCAGTCTCTTCCTATCGGCTGCAGTAATGCCACTGCCCCAGCAGACCACTCCAAAAGTGATGGCTGATGCCACCACCGTGTCATAGAATGTCTTCAGCAGCGCCCCTTGTACACCAAAAGACCTGAGTCTCCTCAGTAGGAACAGCCTGCGCTGTCCCTTCTTGTAGAGTGCATCAGTATTGTGTGACCAGTCTAGTTTATTGTTCAGATGAACACCCAGGTACTTGTAGGATGTCACCATCTCGATGTCTGTTCCCTGTATATTTACTGGTGCTGTGAGGGGCTGTCCTTGCCTGCGGCAGTCCACCACCAGCTCCTTAGTTTTCCTCGCGTTGATCTGGAGGCAGTTCCGATGGCACCAGTCCACGAAGTCCTGGATAAGCCCTCTGTACTCAGCTTCATCTCCATTGGAGATGAGGCCAACGATCGCAGAGCCATCAGAGAACTTCTGTAGATGGCAGTGTGTTGTGTTGTGTGAGAAGTCCGCAGTATAAAGAGTGAACAGGAAGGGAGCCAACACCGTTCCCTGGGGGGCCCCCGTGCTACTGATGATCGTGTCGGACACACAGTCCCGGGTTCTCACAAACTGAGGCCGGTTCGTGAGGTAGTCCAGGATCCATGATGACAGGTGCTGGTCCACCCCTGCGCGCAGCAGCTTGTCCTTCAGGATCATCGGTTAGATGGTGTTGAAAGCACTGGAGAAGTCAAAGAACATGATCCTCACCACATTCCCGGGCTTCTCCAGGTGGGACAGAGAACGGTGAAGGAGGAAGATCACCGCATCCTCCACCCCAATGCCATGCTGGTAGGCGAACTGGAGTGGATCCATCGCTGGTTCCACCAGGGGGCAGAGGTGAGCAAGGAGCAGTCTCTCCAGGGTCTTCATCAAGTGGGACATCAAGGCCACCGGTCTGTAGCTGTTCAGGTCTTTGGGGTGGGAAGTTTTTGGTACAGGTACCACACAAGATGTTTTCCACAGCTGTGGTACCCTCCCCAGCTTCAGGCTCAGGTTGAAGATGTACGTCACAATCCCACACAGCTGGTCTGCACAGGACTTGAGGAGCTTTGCGCTGATGCCGTCCGGTCCCGACGCCTTCCTCGCCTTGATCTTCCTCAGCTCCGTCCTCACCTGGGTCCTGGTCAGGGTCAGGATGGGGGGCTGTGTGTTGGGAGTGGGGGGGTGTTGGTGGAGTGGGGGTGGAAAGTAGGGGTGGAAATCGTGAGGAACTTTGCGATTCGATTCAGCTTGCAATACTTGGGTCACGATTCGATCCTTACCTATCACGATCCAGTGATAATCACAATCCCATGTATTTCAAATTTCTTTCACCTTATTCACCCTCAAATCATATCCCAAAGTAAAACTGTTGACATGTCTTTCATACAGATGGAAATTAGTGACAACGCAATAATCTGGTACAGAGCATCTTTACTCTGTTTAATGTTTTTTTTTTTTCTGTACATGGTCCCTGACAATAAACCAATGAAGTATATACTATATAATAAAGTATCCTCTGGGCTTCATTTTCCACGGAGATGCATCTCTGCACACAGGGAGGGTGGTGGACAGTGCTGTTTGATACGTTTAGCTGACTGTGGACTTTTTAAAAAAAGCAGCTGAAAGCTTTTTTGTTCAAGGCGGATATTGAAAATTGTGTGTTTTAACTTGTTTTTGTATGTTTTAAATTATTTTTATCTATTAACTTTCTTTTATTCCATTTAATTGTGCGGCACTTTGTGACTATCTATAAATTCAAGACATCTGTCTGTTTATGCGTCTGTGAGTGTATTCCTCAGATATCTCTCAAACAGTTCGTCACAGACCTCAGATTTTAAACATGCTTTGCTGAAGCTATGAAGGTGTGCATCCCCGAATATGGAGTCACAGTCAAAATATGTAATTTTTATCAATAAAAGTTTAGCCACCGCTGTGTGACCGCTCTATGTCTTCATCCCCTGACTTCAAGAAGTGTGGGTGGGGTTTTGGATTGACTCTGTGCTCACTGGAGAATAGGCCACATCACGGCCATGCTGATTGGATAATACACAGCATCATGACCCATCAGTCACCATAGCGCTTCGCAATAAATGCTTCTTTGCTGAGGTTAAGAGGGTGTGCATCCCCGAGTATGGAGTCGCTCAACTTTATACCATAAAGTTGCTGTAGCTCTGTGTGTATACTGGCTGCAGGCAGCAGCTGAGCAGAGCTCTGTAGGGTTTTTCCTAAGAACAAACGCTGCAAATATGCCATGAAAGGGTAGCTCCAAGCTAGAAACCTGTTCAGTTATTCCCTTTATCACTAGATTGTAATTTTGTTGGCTCCAACTGCACAACTACTTCAAAATTTTTGTGTGTGTGTGGGGGGGGGGGGGGGGGGCTGAAACTGTGAGACAAGCAGCCATATAGTAATGCCATATTTACTGAATGCTTCAAATTCCTTTTTCCCTTTAAACAGCACACCATGCGTCCTGGCCGCTGCGTAGCTCTAAAGGATAATTCGGCATATCGATGGCTGAAATGCAAAACCTCCTATCTGCAGGATTTTCTGATTTGTAGATTTCACTTTGGGTGATGACAACAAGGAAGGCTGCTCATATCTGTCTGCAAGACAGTCCCACTCTTTATTGTGGCCGAAAATTATTCTGATGAAAAAAAAAAAAAAAGCATAGCATTCTGCAAGAAAACAAAGGGTTTTTTCAGTTTTCTCAAAAAAGTGCATTTTTCAGATAGGAGGATTTGCATTTCAGCCATCGATATGTGGAGAACACGGGAGGCAGCCGGACCGGCTTATCACAGTCCTTCCCAGGGAGGCAAGCCATGCCTGCCCGATTAACGGAACGGAGTCTCGGCTGCTGCTTCACCCGTGCCACCACTGTCCTTTGCGGCACCGTGGGTTCAACATGGCGCTCCTCCCGGTGCACGGCTATCTAAAATTTAAAAGTTAGTAATACCACCATGATTGTGGAACAGAATCAATCGCATATTATACACACACACTTTGAGTAAACAACAGACATGACAAAAACCACCCAAATAATGAAATAAATCATTCTTTATTAACTGACAAACAGGAAACACTGATGCAGCAGTTGCAGCCAAATGGGTCATTCTTCTGAGTATAATAATGTTTGGTGTTTTGTACTTATAATATTGATAAAATATAAAAGGATGCACTACAATGGGTCTCAAATATTTGTAAATGTGTCCTGTTATAACACTGCATGAGTTTATTAACGACAGACCATAAACTACACATACAATTATAATGATGACTGAACAACCCCCATTCCCCAAAGTGCAAGATACAACACATGACTATAAGTCATAGAAGATCACACAAATAAATCTGACAAGCAAATAAACAAGGGTTCTTAAACATTTGCTAATACTAGATGTCCCATTCATTTTCAATAATTCTGTAATTAATATTCACACAATCAAAAAAAAAATTAGTGTTCAGTCCCTTTTATATTTGTCAAAGTCTAACATGTAGGATTGCCTACACATAGGCTACACCTCTGTATTCCACTTTCAAACACATCATCTGCAAACAACAGAGATGAGATCCTGTGGTCACCAAGCATGACACCCTCCGTTCCCTGGCCTACACTTAGAAATCCTGTCCATAAAAATTATGAACAGGATCAGTGACCAAGGGCAGCCCTGGTGGAGTCCAACTCTCACTGAGAATGAGTCCGACAGAGTGTTGGCAATACTAACCAAACTCTCACAATGGTCATATGGAGACGGGATAGCTCGTAACAACAAGCCCAATACCCCATACTCCCGAAGAACCCCCCACAAAAACCCACGAGGAACGTGGTCAAATGCCTTCTCCAAGTCCACAAAACACATGTAAACTGGTTGGGCAAACTCAAAAGAAGCCTCAAGGATTCTTGAGAGGGTAAAGAGTTGGTCTGATGCGTCACGGCCAGGACGAAAACCACATTCCTCTTCCTGAATCCGAGGTTTGACTAATAGCCAGGCTCTCTTCTCCAGTACCTTGGTATAGACCTTCCCAGGGAGGTTGAGGAGTGTGATTCCTCTAAAATTGGAGCACACCCTCCGGTCCCCTTTCGGTTCAACCACGACAACCCTACAACATCCAGGGCCTTGAGGTACTCCGGGCAAATCTCGTCCACTCCTGGGACCCGGCCACAGGAGCTTTTTAACCACTTTGGCAGCCTCAGCCCCTATGATGGGTGAGTCGTCCTACTTGTCCACAAGCCCTGCTTCCTCTGTGGAAGGCGTGGCAGTGGGATTGAGGAGAGCCTCGAAGTCTTCCTTCCACTGCCAAACAATATCCCCAACTGAAGTCAGCAACACCCCTTCCGCACCTTACACAGTGTGGACAGGGAGCTGCTTCCTTCTCCTGAGCCGCCGGACAGTTTGCCAGAATCTCATCGAGGCCTACCGGAAGTCTTGTTCCATGGCCTCACCGAACTCCTTCCACATCCAAGTTTTTTCTTCAGCAACCACCTGAGCTGCACTCCGCTTGGCCTGCCGGAACACCTCAGCTGCTTTTGGAGTCCCACAAGCCAACCAAGCTCAATAGGACTCCTTCAGCTTAATGGCCCCCCTCACCACTGGCGTCCACCACTTAGCTTGGGGGTTGCCACCACGAAATGCACTGACTACAGTGACGTCTCCCAGTAGGACAATGGAGTCTCCAAGAGAAGCACCCTCCAGCACCCCAGTCAGAGACTCCAAAAAGGGTGGGTACTCTGAACAGTCATTTGGTGCATAGGCACAAATGATGGTCAGGACCCGTTTCCCAACCCGAAGGCACAGGGAAACAGCCCTTTCATCCACCAGGGAAAACTCCAATATAGAGGCAGCACAGTGGGGGGATACAAGAATACCCACCCCTGCTTGTCGCCTCTCGCCTGAGGCAACTCCAGAGTAGGCCAAGCTCCAGCCCCTCTCCAGGAGACTGGTTCCAGAACCACAGCTGTGTGTTGAGGTGAGGCCGACTATATCTAGCCAATATCTCTCAACCTCATGCATCAGTTCAGGCTCCTTCCCCACCAGAGAGGTGGCATTCCACATCCCAAAAGCCAGTTTAGGAAGCCTGGGATCAGACTGCCAGGTCTCTACCTTTGACCTCCACCTGATACACATAGCACCGGACCCCCACGGTCCCTCCTGCAGGTAGTGAGCCCACTGGAGGGCGGACCAATGTAACTCCTTCAGGCTGAGCCCAGCTGGGTCCCATGGGCAGAAATCCGGCCACCAGGCGCTAGCCATCGAGCCCCTCCCCCAGGCCTGGCTCCAGGGTGAGGGCCCCAGTAACCCCACTCCGGGTGGGGTACACTGAATCTGTTGGATCGTTCTTAGTCTGGCCTTTCACCCAGGACCAGTGACTTGGATGACCCTACCAGAGGCAAATCGCCCCAGACAACAAAGCTCCTGGGATCACTAGGGCATGCAAACTCCCCACTATGATAAGGTGATGATCCATGAGGGGGCTTGTAATTATCTGGGTTATTTATTTATTTCAATTCAACTTTATTTGTATCGCGCCTAATCACAACAAATGTCATCTCAGTGTGCTATTTATTTATTTATTACTCCCTAATTCTTTCAGCTTAAGAAAATGAATATAAATATTTATTGCAGATGGAATATGGCATTTATAGTAATAATCCAAAGTCTCTAGTAAAACTTCTACTTGTCTTCCGTTAGTTCCAACAGCAGTTTCCACACATTTGGGATCCATGTGCATATGTGGTTGCTTTTGTGACGCGTCGTGTGCACACAGATGTTTCTCTCTGGATCTAAACGAAGATGTTGTCGTGTCTGTGAGGGAGGTCACTGAGCTTGGGGGCTGGCATTAGGTAATGCCCCTTGTAGGTGAAGGCAGGATGAGATCACCTTTATAAGCCCAGGTGGTGGTAACTGGCTCTGACTGAGCTGATGTTGGTGCTGCAGGTAGGGAGCTGGAAGAGCTCATGGCCCTATCAAACTATTTTCTATATTACGTTTCTTTGTTTGCCACATGTGGAATTCATGTTACAGATGGCACTGATTGAGCTGAGGCTGTGGTGACTGGCTGCTTGTGTCCTAGTTTGTGTAACTTGGTGAGGTAGGCCATATTAAAGTGCCACTTCATATCCTGACATTCATGTGCCAAATGTAATTTTTATTATTTTTAAAATTTTCATTTAGACCTGAAGACCCAGACCAGTGCCTTGTAGGCCCATGTTAGATGCCAGACTGCTGCTTTGCCTGTAGCCTCATGACTTGAGTTGACTCCCACCTTTGAATGGATTGCCTTCTTGGAGTCTTTCATTGTCCATCCTGAAATCAGCTGTGCTGCAAGAACACTGTTGGAGCCAATATTTTATATGAGTTTTATTTCACCTGTACGGCACACATCGTCGTCAAACTGCATAACTGATTTTGAGAACTTTAAAAGTTAATTTTTGTTTCAATTCTTTTATCTGTTTTGAACCAACTGATATTAATTTTGATTTGCTTTGTCTACATGGTTGGACCTCCTGTGGAGAGCTCACTTGGTGTACACCACCCCCTCCTTGCTTGTGTGCCCTTGTTTGCTTTAAAGGTGGTGGGTATGGTTTTGGTTTGATTTGTAGTGCACTTTTATCGAGAATAGTGTGTAATGTGTCCCCTTGATGCATTCTCCCCACAGTCTCCAGCCTCCCCGTCATCAGAGTAAAATTGGTTCCTTTAGCTTCTTTTATTATTTGGGGTAATAAAATTTTTAACTTGTTTTTAAGCTACTAAGTCGATTCAAATGAATCCAATTCTCACTTTATGCATGTCTCCGACCTTTCCTGAGCTTGTAAAATTATGAACATTCCAGTGGTTGAAGCCAGTTTTGGCTTAAGGAGTAATATTTTCAATTGTCTGCAAAGTTGGTTACACCGTGGGGTGGGTCACATGTGCACCAGTGCATGTGGAGAAACACAGACAGCAGCAGCTTCCTGCCACCCTCAGTAAGACATGAACAGATTCAGAGAAAGTAAAATCACAGAGGAAAATAGAGTCTAATACTGTGTGGACAGATTCATTTGTGTTCATGTATGGTTGTTGTGGAGACAATTTTTCCACAAGAACACAAACGAGGAGAAAAACCAACTGCCTCATCAGTGTCTACAGGTCCATAAAAAGTCTTGAATGTGATTATCTAAAATCAGCGCCTTAATTACCCTTAAAAATGAGAAACAATTGTTACAGCACGCTCCTTTCTTGAGTGGGGCCTCTCTGTGTCTTTTTTCCTGTGTTGTAGGTGGCGCTGTGAAAGACCACCCCTGGTTGAGAGGCGGCTATAAAAGCCATCTCTGGGTGCCTGTCAGTAGTGTTCTGCTCCAGCTGGAGGCCAGTCGCCTTCTGTCTGTTCTGCCTGTCACTTGGTCAAGGTTGCACTGGCAGCCCCCTGGTTGTTGTTTGTAGCCTGGAGGCTTTCTGGTTTTTGGGGGTGCCGCTGGGCATTATTGCAGCCCTTGACAGAGGGGTGAAATTGCTGGGCTGGACAGTGATTAGTTTTCTTGTGTTTGTTTCACACACACACACACACACACACTGATTTTACAGACTCTTTCTTCCATCCATCCATCCATCCATCTTCTACCGCTTTTCTGGTTGGGGTCATGGAGGCAGCAGTTCAAGCAGAGAAAACCAAACTTCCCTTTCCCTGGCCACCTGCTCCAGCTCTTCAGAGAGGATACCAAGGTGTTCCCAGACCAGCTGGGAGACATAGTCTCTCCACCGAGTCCTGGGACTGCCCTGGGGTCTCCTCCCAGAGGGGCGTGCCCGAAACACCTCAAATGGGAGGCGTCCAGGAGGCATCCTGATCAAATGCCCAAACCACCTCAACTGGCTCCTTTCAATGTGGAGGAGCAGCGGTTCTACTCCGAGCCTCTCCTGGATGACTGAGCCCCTCACCCTATCTCTAAGGGTGAGTCCAGGAATCCTACAAAGAAAGCTCATTTCAGCCACTTGTATCCACAATCTCATTATTTTGGTCATTACCCAAAGCTCATGACCATAGGTGAGGGTAGGGACATAGATTGACTGGTAAATCGACAGCTTTGTCTTCGAGCTCAGATCCCTTCTCATCACAATGGACTAGTACAATGTCCGCATCACTGCAGATGCTGCTCCGAATCGTCTGTCAATCTCTCGCTCCATTCTCCCCTCACTCATGAATAAAACCGCAAGATACTTCAACTCCTCCACTTGGGGCAGGAGCCTGTCCCCAACCTGGAGAGGACAATCCACCTTTTTCCGGCATAGGACCATGGACTCAGACTTGGAGGTGTTGATTCTCATCCCAGCCACTTCACACTCAGCAGCAAACCATCCCAGTAAGACCTGTAGGTCATTGCTGGATGAAGCCAACAGGACAGCATCATCTGCAAACAACAGAGATGAGATCCAGAGGTCACCAAGCATGACATCCTCCGTTCCCTGGCTGTGCCTAGAAATCCTGTACATAAAAATTATGAACAGGATCGGTGACCAAGGGCAGCCCTGACGAAGTCCAACTCTCACCGGGAATGAATCCGACTGAGTGTTGACAATACAAACCAAACTCTCACAACGGTCGTATAGAGACCCTATTGCTCGTAACAACAAGCCCGATACCCCATACTCCCGAAGAACCCACCACTAAAAACCATGAGGAGCACGGTCAAATGCCTTCCTGAAGTCCACAAAATACATATGAACTAGATGGGCAAACTCCCACAAACCCGAGGATTCCTGAGAGGGTAAAGAGCTGGTCCGATGTGCCACGGCCATGCCAAAAACCACATTGCTCCTCCTGAGTCCGAGGTTCGACCAACGGCCGGACTCTCCTTTCCAGTACATTGGCATAGAACTTCCCAGGGAGGTTGAGGCGTATGATCCCTCTAAAGTTGGAGAACACTCTCCGGTCCCCCTTCTTGAAGAGCGGAACCACCACCCCGGTTTGCCATACCAAAGGCACTGTCCCCAACCTCCACGCAATGTTGCAGAGGCGTGTCAACCATGACAGCCCTACAACATCCAGGGTCTTCAGGTACTCAGGGTGAATCTCATCCACCCCCGGGGCCCGGCCACCAAAGAGTTTTTTAACCACTATGGCAACCTCAGCCCCTGTGATGGGTGAGTCGTCCCCCTCGTCCCCAAGTCCTGCTTCCTCTGTGGAAGGTGTGACGGTGGGACTGAAGAGATCCTTGATGTATTCCTTCCACTGCTCGATGATATCCCCAGTTGAAGTCAGCAGCACCCCATCCGCACCATACACAGTGTGGACAGGAAGCTGCTTCCCCCTCCTGAGTTGCCAAACAGTTTGCAAGAATCTCTTCAAGGTTGACTGAAAGTCTTGCTCCATGGCCTCACCGAACTCCTCCCACACCCGAGTTTTTGTTTCAGCAACCACCCGAGCTGCACTCCACTTGGCCTGCCAGTACATCTCAGCTGCTTCGGGAGTCCCACAAGCCAACCAAGCTTGATAGGACTCCTCCTTCAGCTAAATGGCCCCCCTCACCACTGGTGTCCACCACTTGGTTCGGGGGTTGCCACCACGAGATGCACTGACTACCTTGCAGCTGCAGCTCTGGGCAGCCGCTTCAACAGTGGAGGTGGAGAATATGGCCCATTCAGACTCCATGTCTCCAGACTCCCTCGGAATGTGGTTGAAATTCTTTGGGAGGCGGGAGTTGAAGACGTCCTGGGCCCTCATGTACAAAGGGTGCTTACGCACAAAAACATGGCATACATTCTTTTACACAGAAAATTTCAGATTTATCAAGAATGAAATGACCATGGAAATATGCACAGCCCCATGGCAACTTCATGGCTGGCGTATGTACATTTCTACTGTTACTGGTCCGTTGGTGACACTTAGAGGTGATGTTGAGAGACTGATAATGACGTGAAAATTATTGTACACACCACAGACACATGATGAACAAACATCCAAGTTTGTGCCATTAGATGAGTGGATATAAAAGCAAGCGCAAAGAAGTGCAGAAAATGACTAACAACAATGGTATTGTGGTGGACACAATACACATTGGCACTCCACCCAGGAAAGGGGGGTTGGTGGGGGAGAAGATATAGCGATGCTAATGGGGAAAGCTGATTGAAGCCAACCAAACAAAGATGTGCCTTTCACCCCCCCACACCAGGCTGGCACCTGAGGATGCAGGGGTGTGAATGTATTGTAGCAAGACATACTCTGTGACGTGTCTTTCAGTGTTATGTTAATGGTGTGCATGTCTTGCAGTCTGAATGTAATGTGCCACACTTCTCTTTGTTCAGACAATGTGTTACGGTCGGAACCCTCGGTCTCTACGCATGGAAAGAAAGGTATAAAAGAGGAATGTACAGAGACTCGATAAGATTCCCTTTTGCTGTGAATCATGTTGGAGAAAGAATAAAGTTTCTGTGTCACCTAGCTTGTTGCCTCGCCTGCCATCCTTTCTCCACACTGGTGACCTGATGTGCCATGGAAAGTGCCGTGTGCCCACACTGGCGAGCCTAAGACGCACCAAGGAGAGCGAGACGAGCACCGCTCCAGACACTACTGGGAGAGAGCGCATCAGCGCCATCTGCGCTGTTTCAGTCAAGCTCCCGGACTCTGGCTTCACAACCTGAAAGCGGAGTTTCAGCGCATAGAAGCCCAGTGCGCACTCTGTGGGTGAGCAAAAGATGACACAAAATACTGCTATGCCGTTGCGGCGCTGGATGCGCACGCCACGCAACTGGCAATAAGCCTGCTTCAGGAACCGACCGACCGCAGCGCAAGTGAACCTGGCCAACTCGCCGTTGCGGGTGACTAGGGACTACCACGCACTGGCACCAGAAATGGATCCACCATCAGGACATTTGTTCAGGGAATTGGGCCGACCGCCTTCCCTGGGTCCCTTTAGAGCTGCGCTCCGCACCTAAGAAGGATTTTGCAGAACTTGTTTTTCTCAACCGCTGCGGCTCCCAGGAGAATTTTTACCGGAAAACCCCACACCCGAGGCTGATCCACCCACACAATTTTTGCATGGCCCCAAGGCTTTTAACATTCCGGGCCAGCCCACCATGGCTTCCCCCACACCGTCTGTTACGTATGGCTCTGGCGAGCCATAAATAAGAACCAAGGGCTGACCGGTGAGTTTGCGTCGTTTATTGGTGATAAGGAAGGGAACAAAGGAAAAGAGCCTCGTGGGGCAAAACACAAACAATACAAAAGTATACCTACGAATAATGATGAAGAGGGATGAGAGGAGGACTGGAGCCAGATGTAGGGACTCCAGCCTTACCCACACCGGAGAAGAGCGTGGATAATATGCAAGGTCGCAGCGCTGAGTAATCAGGGCCGCTCCCTTTTATAGTGGTTGACAGAGCCTCAGCTGATGAGAGGTAATTGGCCTCCAGCCGTCCCGTAGAGCTTGACAGCTGGAAGCCCGCTGAGATGCTGTCATAATAAGAGCTGGGCTGAGGAGGAATATGGCCTGAGCGCAGATGACATCGGCGCACAGACCCTTATGACAGGGAGCTGGAGCAGGCTCGCTACTTGCTGAGTTGTGCGAGCGTCCAGCGCTGTGACCACATAGTCATCTGGTGTCATAGTCACCTGGTGTCATCTGCCGTTATTCCCCGGAGCACAAACTGGGCCTCGGTGTGGAGGACCCAAGACTTCGGGTCGTGCAGCCAAAAGTCCGGTAGTTTGACCGAAACGGCACACGCATTGCTGGTGTTTCCCGTCCGGGTCGTCTCCGGGGTGTTCGCCTCGTGTTCCATTCCGTGTCAAGGGTCACCAGTGTGGAGATGAAATAACCGGACCGACTTTCCGAGCAGACAAACTTTATTTCACTCTCACATCTTCCACAATCAGAACATTGAACATTTAACATTTGTAGCAGGGACTCTCTCTTTTATATCCCAAAACTCACACCTCCCTGCTACCTGAGGTCCTGCATTCACCATTCACTCCCCCAAGACAATTCCCCTTTCCCCCCAGCCCTTTGATCTCCATGCTCTCTCAGTCTGAGAGGAAAACTCTACAGCATGGGTCCCCCACAGTACACTACTTTTCAAAATGCATTGTGGGATATTTTGAGTGTACTATATAGTGAATGAAATTTTCAGTTAAGATTTCAAACAGTACTATAAGATGGCTGATTCACTATATAGTACACTATATGAGAAAGGAGTGAGCATTTCGAACACAACGAGAGGTAACTAACGTGTGTTCTCAGCCGCAGCTGCACATAGACTAAACCTCGCCAGTCTTTCCACAGGTAACTGTTGAGAAACAGCTGTAAAACAGTTGTTTTGGCAACATTTAAAGCAACAGTGTACTACCAACACACTTAAACAAAAAAAAAAAAAAACACATACAGAAATAGGAAGTAAATTTCCCTGCAGCAAAAAACAAAACAAAAAATAAAACTGCACACGCCTGAAATCCAGCACATAGCCGGAAAACTTTAAGCCCTGCCAACAGGAAGCACAGATGGTGGACATGAGAGAAATAATCATCACAAAAAAAAACAGTCGTTAGATTAGTCGACTAGTTATGACTAGTTATGATATTAGTCACTCTAGTTGTGATATTTATCTCCTTGGTGCTTCTTTTGAGTGCTCTTGTTATATGAACCTGCTGCTGAAATGCATACAAATGGCATCCTGTACAGCCTGAATCCCAACTATGCTGCCATTTTTTAATGATGTTTCTTTTAATTATTGCTTTTGCTTCTGATCTAATAAATGCAATATTCATAACTTGTTCATCATTTAGGGCCTGCCTAGCCAATTTATCCACCAATTCACTGCCCTTTGTTCCTCTGTGAGCTGGTGTTAAATGTGGGTTTGGCCCCTGGGGCTTGCTGTAGCAGACGTCGGGCATCAGACAGGGTAACGTCTGGTAGGCTGCTGCCGCTATATGTATTCCTGTGTTCCTGCAATAAAGGTCAGTTCATTGCTCGACATAAGATGGCTCACAGCTGATGACTGAGGATTAACTCATGGAGGCGTGTGTTACACCACTGCGTCCTTTCCTTGAGCTCCCTGGCAAACCACCAGTTCCATGGCCTTGCTGGTTAGAGGCTTTCAAAACCTACATCACAGCATTGGACCTGGGGAAGCTGGATAAAGTGAGGACAGGAGCGTTGCTTGTCCAACACCTAGGCATGGAGGGCCAAAGGATTCTCCGTACATTTGGCGCGATGGACTCATATAAAGTTGTGGAGTGTCTAGCCTGCTATTTCACTGCACTGGACAGCGTGACGGTAAGACGGATTTGCTTTCGCCAGAGACGGCAAAGAGTCGGTGAACCAATACAGCAGTTCGTCGCTGACCTGAGACAGCTGGCTAGTGTGTGCTGTTTTGGGCCGCTGGAAGACAAAATGGTGCAGGACCAATTGGCCAAACACACATGTAACGCTGGGCTACAAGCTACGTTGTTAACGACGCCTAATGACTTGACACTAGCTAGAGCAGTTGAGCTAGCACTCCAGTTAGAATCAGCAGAGAAGTTAGCCACGGAGCTAAATGGGCGCCAAACACAGGGGCTAGCCGGACAGTCAACGCTAGCTAATGTGGTAGACATGGAGGACAAGAGTACACGGCAGAAGAGTACAAGGCGTATGCAATGAGCCGAAGGCCCACTCCAAGAGGCCCAGGCTGTGGGGGTTGTGGGTCCCCGACGCACTGAGACGGAGCACGAGTTTGCCCAGCAAGAGGAAAACGGTGTATCAAGTGTGGGCACCTGAACCATTTTGTCAGAGTATGCTGGTCGTCAGCACCGTGGGACCCGCCAAGTGAGCCCACCTGCCCGCCAACAATGACCATCCACTCGGTAAGTCCCAACACCAATGGTTATTCCTATTGTACGGTGAAATTGAACAGCACAGCTTTACCACTCCTGCTCGACATGGCAGCGGTGTGGTCGATGCTAAATTGGGCCACAGTGAAAAAGTTTTTCCCCCAGCCACAAAATCAAGGAGAACCCAACGCCGCTGTATAGATATGGTGGTCACAGACAATGTGTGCTATGTTGGAACAGTGGAAATGACCGTTTGCTGTAAACCCAAAATTGTGTACGACTTCACGTTCCAAGTGTCAGCGTGCGGTGACAACAATATGGGTGGGATGTGACCTTTGCTACGGACTGGGTTTCACCATTTAGGACAGCGCTGGGTTAGAATGGTCCGGGTGTGGACGTTGGAGCTCGCGGGACCCGGATGACGGTATTGTGGTGTGGGATGAGGTAATACGGAACAGCACCAACAACGCTCCATCCACCCCGTGCGCATGGGGGGGGGGGGGCGAGTGCCCATCGAGTACAACATTGACGTGTTGATTACGAAGGGTACCAACACCAAAGCATCCACTCCGCGCTCGTAGGAGGGGAGCCGCTCGGAGGGGGAGCATGAGCATACTGAGAGCCCCGGGGTGCAGCAGCGGCAGCCGGGCACAGACACAACACATGACGCAACACTGCAGAGCACTTCAGACGGCAAAGAGGAGAAACCGGACTGCTCCTGTTCCCTCGCTCAACAGGCTACAGAGGTTACAACTGAACTGACGGGTGAAGGGTCCGCAGCAAACACGGTGACAACGAAACCGCGGCAGCATGATGGAGGCCCCAGGCTGAGCGAGCTCACAGAGCCACCGGGAGCACAATGACAACGCATGAAAACAAGTAAGGCGCTGTTCCACGACATGGACTGGGTTGGGGCCGGCGACTGATCAGGCCGCAGCCAGCGAGACAGGCCGCAGCCAGCAAGACAGCACGCGCCGCTGAGGATCGTGGTGTGTTATAATGGCAGAATACCCCACTTAGCTGTGCTGACCTTTGTGGTAGTCCACCCACAGACCCTAGTTTTAGTTTATTGTTGTGTTTAAAGTTCCTATTATTTTGATGTTTACCATTTTATTTAGTGTGTTTATTGGGGTTTTATTATACCAAATTGGGGGGGGGGGGTTAATTGGCTGATGTTATTTGTTGTTGTTCTACATTATTTCTGAAGTGGGGGGGGGATGTTATATGTGGGTTTGGCCCCTGGGGCTTACCGTAGCCAACGTCGGGCGTCAGACAGGATGACGTCAGGCGGACTGTGACCGCTGTATGTATTCCTGTGTTCCTGCAATAAAGGTCAGTTCGTTGCTTGGCATAAGATAGCTCACGGCTAGCTCATTTCATACATAACAGCTGGTATCCACAAAAACATAACCTTGATGTTCATATTGCATAGTCTAAAGAGACCCTCATATATAGTATCTCACAAAAGTGAGTACACCCCTCACATTTAAATATTTTATTATATCTTTTCATGGGACAACAATGAAGATTTGACACTTTGATAAAATGTAAAGTAGTCAGTGTACAGCTTGTTTAACAGTGTAAATTTGCTGTTCCCTCAAAATAACTCAACACACAGCCATTAATGTCTAAACTGCTGGCATCAAAAGTGAGTACACCCCTAAGTGAAAATGTCCAAATTGTGCCCAAAGTGCCAATATTTTATGTGGCTACAATTATTTTCCAGCACTGCCTTAACTCTCTTGGGCATGGATTTCACTAGATCTTCACAGGTTGCCACTGGAATCCTCTTCCACTCCTCCATGACAACATCATGGAGCTGGTGGATGTTAAGAGACCTTGCGCTCCTCCACCTTCCGTTTGAGAATGCCCCACAGATGCTCAATAGGGTTTAGGTCTGGAGACATGCTTGGCCAGTCCATCACCTTTACCCTCAGTTTCTTTAGCAAGGCAGTGGTCGTCTTGGAGGTGTGTTTGGGGTGGTTATCATGTTGGAATACTGCCCTGCGGCCCAGTTTCCGAAGGGAGGGGATCATGCTTGTTTCAGTGTGTCACAGTACATGGTGGCATTCATGGTTCCCTCAATGAACTGTAGCTCCCCAGTTCCGGCAGCACTCATGCAGGCCTAAA
Organism: Pholidichthys leucotaenia; assembly: GCA_020510985.1. Classification (NCBI taxonomy): domain Eukaryota; kingdom Metazoa; phylum Chordata; class Actinopteri; order Cichliformes; family Pholidichthyidae; genus Pholidichthys; species Pholidichthys leucotaenia. The sequence goes on along the minus strand of CM035837.1, from coordinate 443,002,244 downwards.
CCATGACACTCCCACCACCATGCTTGACTGTAGGCAAGACACACTTGTCTTTGTACTCCTCACCTGGTTGCCACCACACACGCTTGACACCATCTGAACCAAATAAGTTTATCTTGGTCTCATCAGACCACAGGACATGGTTCCAGTAATCCATGTCCTTAGTCTGCCTGTCTTCAGCAAACTGTTTGCGGGCTTCCTTCTGCAACGACAGCCATGCAGACCAATTTAATGTAGTGTGCGGTGTATGGTCTGAGCACTGACAGGCTGACCCCCCCACCCACCCCTTCAACCTCTGCAGCAATGCTGGCAGCACTCATACGTCAATTTTCAAAAGACAACCTCTGGATATGACGCTGAGCACGTGCACTCAGTTTCTTTGGTCGACCATGGCGAGGCCTGTTCTAAGTGGAACCTGTCCTGTTAAACCACTGTGGGCTCCTTTTCACCAAACCGGTTCCAGTGCTAGTTTGGTTCTGGTGCTGGTGCTAGTGCTTAACCAGTGCTTAACCAGAGTGCTCATAAGAACCAGTTGTCTTTCCACCGATATGGAGCTAGTTGGGAATTATGTCAGAGCTACGTCATTACGTACTGTGAAGCGCCCAACCCCCGCAGAACACCAGAGAAGACGGAAGGTGGCGGTATGCACCTCTCACTTGTTTGCTATCTGCCAGTAACCAAGAGAAGAAGAAGAAGTAGCAGCGTTAGCTTGTCAACATGTAGGAGTTGTTGTCTTTGGGAGCGCTGCTTTTATTATTCCAAACCTGTATTACCATCCAAAAACAGTTTTATTCTTAATGGCAGAGAACGGCAGCTACGTTTAAGGACACCGGTAATCATCAATATTTCAGTTATCAGCCGTTGTTAGATAAAGTCTGTAGCGCGAGCATTGACTACACTTTTAAACATAATATTTATGTCATTTCTGTAATAGGTGGTGTTACAGCGCATTACGAGACGGAGGTCGCCTGTTCTGTCATGCCAAAAAGTGATCAGCTGTCCCAAAAAATGATCGCCAGGGGCCATATTGTTATGGGTTATATTAGCCGGTAAATATATATATTTCAACAGATAAACAGTACGGTACTTAGTTAGGTATAACAAGATATATTTAACACTTACGATGCATTTTGAACCCAAAACAAACTTGATCTGGGATTAAAAGCAATTAAAATAATGCAGTCACAAGGTTACATGGAAAAATGTATAGATTTACTGCATATATACATGAAGATACTGTATAAATGCATATTCTATGCACCTCCAAACTACAGAGTTGTGAAAGGTATACCCTTCTGTACTTGTGTGTCATCTATTCTGGTTAAAGTACTGATTCAAGTTTTTAATTCATGTAGGGATAACAACAGACAGACTGTAAAGTGTTCAAGTTCAAAGTTCTTTCCCCAGAAATGATCTTGTCCAGAGCTGACAGAATGTCATGTGGGACGTTGTCAACAGAATATAAGCTTATTTTTAAAGCTGGCAACTTGGGACATTTTCCACAGAAAAAGTACATAGATTTAAAGTTTGTTGCTGCTTGTTCTTTAAAAAATGTGAAAGAAATTGTCAAAAATATGTGTAAGTCCACAAATACCTGATATATTGTCCAATACCTGGAAAAATGAACTTAAGTGCAGTAATTCAGTACTTGTACTTTCACTTCCCACCACTACAATGTTATAGTGATTTGCATTGTCCTAAATAACTTTATATATGAAATGTAAAGTCTTTAACTTTTTAATATGACCCTTCTCTCATGTTTTTTCTCTTATCTCTTTGTCTTATGTCCTGATTGGTGGAGCCTTGAGCACTTTTATCATGTCTATAGTCAGCTTCATGTGTGCCTGTGTTTGTGTTCATGTTGAATGTAACTGTAGTTTGTAAATATGGATGTCACCTGACTGCAAAACAAATCTACCTACGGGTACAAATAAAGGAACCTGAACCTGAATATGTTTGGTGTGAGGATAACAATGTAGAAGAAGAAATACACTTAAGGAAAGAAAGCTTTTATTTCCAAAATGTGCAAAAACTTCAGACTGCTACATATTAAATATTATGTACACACAGCCAAAAATATCAATGCTGTGATAGTTACTTTTTTTTACAGTCCCTCAAGCACAGACACAACACGTCCCATCAGTCCAACAAGGGTGTTGGTCCTGTCCTCCATCTTCTGGATGCTTTGCAGCAAAGCGAAGTTCAGCTGCTCCTCCCTCCTGCTCTGCTCCTGCTGTCTCATCTGACCGTAATCAAGAAGGAGGTCCATGTTTGTGTCCCGCTTCTGTTTCCCTGTTTTAAAGTACAAAAATAAGCAATTGTGGAGCCCATAATTCTAACTTATGTGACTCACATGTGGCAGGCTGGAATTCAGCCGAGAGAGACTTTGAGCTAGCCAGATGTATTGACATCACACCTCAAGAGGACGAGGTGTCTGCACCCCCCGTGGACTCAGAAGAAAGGAGAAGATTATCCGGCCTGACCTTTTGGGGGTCAGAGAGGAGAACAGTAGGACGCTGGGTGTTCTATAACAGATGAAAGGATGTAACTGGGTCGTGTGACTTTTGTGTGATGTATTGTGACTTGTGTGTGAGGTATTGTTCGAGAGAAGTGTATAAATGTATGTGTGTGACTGCGTCCTGTCTCTTTTCACTCCGATCGAGAGAGGACGTAGGATGAATGAGAATTAAAGCAGATACTGGAAAATCATCCAGTCTCCTCAATTCTTGACTCCTACAATTGGTGACCTACGCATGAATCTGAGCACGCCGAGGCTGGAGGACAGCCTCGTGATCGATATGGAAGAGCTGGGAGACAGCCACTCAGACCCGGATTCACCGGGGAGTGCCAGCAGGGGCACAAGACTGATTAAGCTCCCCGAGTTCTGGCAAAACGACCCGCACTTGTGGTTCCAGCATGTGGAGTCGCGGTTCCTGCTCGGGGGAGTATCAGCGGACGACATTAAATTCCATAATGTCATCGCGATGCTCGAGAGCCGCACGGCTTGGTGTGTGCGGAGCCTGGTGCAGCAGCCACCCACTGCCGGCAAATACAACGCGCTGAAAGCCACCCCTCATCAGGAGCTTCGTGCCGTCGGCTGAGGCAAGAGCCAGGCAGCTACTGGACCTGCGCGACAGTGGTGGACGCAGGCCAACTGTCCTCATGGAGGACATGCTACAAATGATCGGGACGGACAACGACGCGTTCCTATTCAAACACATCTTCCTGCGGACCTTCCAGCGCACACGAGAGGTCCTCTGTCCAGCAGACGATGTGTGAACCAGCAGGACTTCCGCGAGCTGGCCCAAGAGGCGGAGCAGCTCCTCAACGCCTGCGAGGAACAAGAGGCTTCCATGGCAGCAGCAGACCTCGGCGCGGCGGCCGGGGGCAGTGTGGAGCCAGAGACAGCGGTGACCACCTCAGCGGCGACAGCAGCGGCGAGATTCCGTGGCAGCGGAGATGACGGCCTCTGTTTTTACCATCGACGTTTCGCTGGGAAGGCGCACAAATGCATCCCGCCCTGCAAGTTCAAAAAGCAGGGAAACGACCGGGCCGGGAGCCGTTAGCAGCTTCCACTCTCGGCGAACGGAACAAGCTGCTTTATCTGACAGACGCGGGCTCCGGGCGGCAATTCCTAGTGGACACCGGAGCCCAGAGGAACTTCATCACTGCGACCTATGCTGATCGGGTCGCTGGACCCCGCGGAGACGGAGCGACAGCGGCCAACAGCTCCAGCATCAGGACGTACGGAGAGAGAACCTTGTCTCTGTCCTTCCACGGCCGCGCCTATGAGTGGAACTTCATCGTAGTGGCAGTGAGCTTCAATATGTTAGGTGCTGATTTTCTGTGTTCACATGGTTTGTTAGTTGATCTGGCCAACAAACGCCTAGTAAATGCACTCTCTTTCTGTTCTATCCCTTGTGCAGCTCGGGTGTCCCTGCCGCCAGTACAGACCAACGTCGCCACAGCAGGTGGTAAGTTCCACAGCCTTCTACACCAGTTCCCAGCACTCACAGTTCCCACTTTTTCAGCTAAGGTGGCGAAGCACGGGGTGGAGCACTTTATTACCACGAGTGGTCCACCGGTTTTTGCGAAGTCTCGGCGCTTGGATGCAGCTAAACTCTCCATTGCGCGCGAGGAGTTCGCCAACCTGGAAAGGTTGGGCATAATTCGCCGCTCGAAGAGCGCCTGGGCTTCCCCCCTCCATATGGTACCTAAAGCTGACGGCTCGTGGAGACCTTGTGGCGATTACCGCAGGTTGAACAATGTCACAGCACAGGACCAATACCCGATTCCGCATATCCAGGACTTTTCAGTGCACTTGGCGAAGGCGCGCATTTTTTCTAAAATAGACCTGGTCCGCGGTTATCACCAAGTCCCGGTCCGACCAGAGGACATCCCCAAAACAGCCGTAATAACCCCGTTCGGGCTTTTTGAGTTTTTACGCATGCCTTTTGGCCTTAAAGGCGCCACATAAACCTTCCAACGGATGATGGATGCAGTGTTGCGCGACCTTTCTTTCGTTTTTGTCTATTTAGACGACATTTTGGTAGCCAGCACCTTCGAGGAGGAGCACGCAAAACACCTCACGACAGTTTTTCAGAGGTTAGGAGAGCATGGGTTGATAATCAACCCGGCCAAGTGCCATTTTGGCGTGGCATAAATCGATTTTTTAGGGCACCGCGTTTCCTCGGAGGGAGCAGTTCCTCTGCCGGCCAAAGTACGCGCAGTGGCAGATTTTCCCCAGCCTCGAACGGTAAAAGCGTTGCAAGAATTTTTGGGGATGGTAAATTTTTATAACCGTTTCATACCCCACGCAGCGCAGCTTATGCAGCCTTTGTACACCGCGCTTAAAAAGCAGAAGCCCTCCCATGTGATTGAGTGGTCCCCGGAGCGGGAGCGCACTTTCACAGAGGTTAAACAAGCACTGGCAAACGTGGCACTGTTGGCCCACCCAGACCCGGCAGCCCGCATAGCACTAACCACAGACGTGTCAGATGTGGCCATAGGGGCCATTGTAGAACAGCAGGTTGCCAGGGTTTGGCAGCCACTCGCATTTTTCAGCAGATCACTACGCAAGGCTGAGCGAAAATACAGCGCGTTTGACAGGGAGCTGCTGGCGCTCCACTTGGCTATTCGCCATTTCCAGTTCTGGCTGGAAGGGCGGCGTTTCACCGCGTTTGTCGACCACAAACTGCTCACTTTTGCGATGTCCAAAACTTCAGAACCGTGGTCAGGGCGGCAGCAGAGACAGCTGGCCGCAATTTCTGAATTTACCACCGATATTCAGCACGTAGCCGGTAAAATCAATGTGGTGGCAGACTGTCTGTCACGCGCAGTAACAGCACCCGTCCGCGCGGAAACGGATTGCGCGGCCGCTTACCCAGAGCGCGGTAACAGCGCGGACACGCGCGCGGCTCCGGTCCACGTGGGAATAGATTATGCAGCCATGGCGGCGGAGCAGAGCGAGGACGCGGACGTGCGCGCGCTCCTGTCTGGACCAACAGGGTTAAGGCTGGAACGCAAAAGTCTACAAACCGGTTCCCCCCCGCTTATCTGCGATGTATCCACAGGGCGACTGCGCCCGGTGGTGCCAGCCGCGTGGCGCCGTCGCGTTTTTGACGCCGTGCACTCCTTAGCGCACCCAGGGGTGCGCGCTTCGGTGAAAATGGTGGCGGAGAAGTTTGTTTGGCCGAGCCTGCGCAAGCACGGGAAAGAGTGGGCGGCGAAAATTCACAGGCACACTAAAGCGCCCTTAGAACCGTTCCACATTCCGGCCAAAAGGTTCGATCATGTGCACGTGGACCTCGTGGGCCCCCTACTCACATCACAAGGGTTCACACATCTCTTGACGATGGTGGACCGAACCACTCGTTGGCCGAAAGTGGTCCCGTTAACATCGACCACAGCGGCAGAGGTGGCACGCGCTTTTTTAACTAACTAACTAACTAACTAACTAACTAACCTGCACTTATATAGCGCTTTTCTAGTCACAAAGACCACTCAAAGCGCTTTCATTAATACTAACCCTCTATTCTAAGGGCCTATAGGAAACAAATATCTAGGGACAATTTAGAACAGCCAATTAACCTAACATGCATGTTTTTGGCATGTGGGAGGAAACCGGAGAAATCCCGGAGTAAACCCACGCAACACGGGGAGAACATGCAAACTCCACACAGATCACTGTTGGTCGGGGGCTGGGATCGAACCCACGATCCCACGATCCCCACAATCCCCCGGCCAAGGGTAAACTGTGCTGCCGCAGTGCTAACCACTGCGCCACCGTGCAGCCCAACAGCTAGGGTAGCGCGGTTCGGGGTCCCGTCAGATATTACGTCTGATAGGGGACCTCAATTTGCGTCGGAACTGTGGTCAGCAGTGGCCAGCGGCTTAGGAGCGGCGGTACACCGCACGACCGCTTATCATCCCCAGGCCAATGGTTTATGCGAGCGTTTTCACAGGTCTTTGAAGGCAGCCCTCAGAGCGTCACTGACGGACACAGATTGGGTAAACAAGCTACCATGGGTTTTATTGGGGTTGCGTTCGGCACCCAAAGAGGATCTAGATGCCTCACCAGCAGAATTGGTCTTTGCACAACCGCTCAGGCTGCCAGGCGAGTTTTTACCCGACCACACGGCACCAGGGCCCTCCCCGATCCGGGGGTCTCTGAGTAACACGGGAGCAGAAATGCTCCCGGGCCCCGCTCATCACTCTTTCCCGCGTGTGTTCGTGCCCCAGGCTTTACGAGACACAGAGTTTGTTTTTGTCAGGCACGATGCGCAGTGGCATAGTCTCCGCCCACCTTACGACGGTCCATTTCGAGTGCTGGAAACCGGGGAGAAATATTTTGTGCTAGATTTGGGGGGCAGGAGGGAGACGATCAGTATCGATAGATTAAAATCTGCTTTTGTGTTGCATACCGAGTCTGTACGGCCGGCGGGCGTGCCTCGACGCGGCAGGCCTCCCAAGGGGTGGCCCCTGGACCCCCCACGAGGGGCAAATAACCCTTCTCCCCCTCACTTCACAGATGCACAACAGGACGGCCCAACACAGACCAGGAGACCTGCATACAGCAGATTCGGGAGGAGATTGAAACCCAGGCTGCATGCAGAATGATGTGGGTTTTTTTTTTTTTTTGAGCAGGTTGTTTAGAGGGTGCTGTGAGATTATGTTGGGGGAATGACGTATACTGTATGGCCACTGTATTACTGTATGTGTGTGCCCAGTCTTTCGCGTGGGAGGGGGGAGTGATGTGGAGCCCATAATTCTAACTTATGTGACTCACATGTGGCAGGCTGGAATTCAGCCGAGAGAGACTTTGAGCTAGCCAGATGTATTGACATCACACCTCAAGAGGACGAGGTGTCTGCACCCCCCGTGGACTCAGAAGAAAGGAGAAGATTACCCGGCCTGACCTTTTGGGGGTCAGAGAGGAGAACAGAAGGACGCTGGGTGTTCTATAACAGATGAAAGGATGTAACTGGGTCGTGTGACTTTTGTGTGATGTATTGTGACTTGTGTGTGAGGTATTGTTCGAGAGAAGTGTATAAATGTATGTGTGTGACTGCGTCCTGTCTCTTCACTCCGATCGAGAGAGGACGTAGGATGAATGAGAATTAAAGCAGATACTGGAAAATCATCCAGTCTCCTCAATTCTTGACTCCCACACAATATAAAATAACCATCCATCCATCCATCCATCCATCTTCTACCGCTTTTCCAGAGGTCCGGGTCGCGGAGGCAGCAGTTCAAGCAGAGAAGCCCAGACTTCCCTCTCCCCAGCCACCTGCTCCAGCTCTTCAGAGGGGATACCAAGGCGTTCCCAGACCAGCTGGGAGACACAGTCTCTCCACCGAGTCCTGGGTCTGCCCCGGGGTCTCCTCCCAGTGGGACGTGCCTGAAACACCTCAAGTGGGAGGCGTCCAGGAGGCATCCTAATCAGATGCCCATACCACCTCAACTGACTCCTTTCAATGTGGAGGAGCAGCGGTTCTACTCTGAGCCTCTCCCGGATGACTGAGCTCCTCACCCTATCTCTGAGGGTGAGTCCAGCAATCCTACGGAGAAAGCTCATTTCAGCCGCTTGTATCCACGATCTCGTTCTTCGGTCATTACCCAAAGCTCGTGACCATAGGTGAGAGTAGGAACGTAGATTGACTGGTAAATCGACAGCTTTGCCTTAGAACTAAGCTCCCTCTTCACCACAACAGACCGGTACAACGTCCGCATCACTGCAGATGCTGCTCCAATCCGTCTGTCGATCTCTCGCTCCATTTTCCCCTCACTCGTGAACAAGACCCCAAGATACTTAAACTCCTCCACTTGGGGCAGGAGCCTGTCCCCAACCCGGAGAGGACAATCCACCTTTTTCCGGCTGAGGACCATGGACTCGGACTTGGAGGTGCTGATTCTCATCCCAGCCGCTTCACACTCAGCGGCAAACCGTCCCAGCAAGAGCTGTAGGTCATTGCTGGATGAAGCCAACAGGACAACATCATCTGCAAACAACAGAGATGAGATCCTGTGGTTATTTATTTATTTATTTAGCGAATGCAAAGTCCTTAAGCCAAGCAGCTGCCTCCTGGTTTGCTGTATGGAGGGTGTGTAATCCTCCTTCCAGTCTTTGGAGCGGGCAAGCCTCTATGATGTGTTCCATAGTTTGCTCCTCTCCACATGCGCACAGTGGGCTAGGGTTACTGCCCCATCTGTGAAGGCTGGCCAAGCAGGGGCCATGTCCAGTCCTGAAGCGATTGAGTGTAGACCACTGTCTCCTTGGGAGGTTGGTGCCCGGGACCTGTTGGTTGGGGTTTATCACCAGCTGTTTGTTTGGGACCTCCTTGGTCTCCCATTCCTCTTGCCAAGCTGTCTGGATGGTAAAGTCAGCTGGGGGAGGGTTTTTCCAAATCGGCCGTCTGGATGAAAGTCGGGCAGTGGGTGGGGTGTAGATATCTGCATGGATTGGAAAGTGAGGAAAATCTTTAACTTTTTGGAGCATCCTTTGAGTTAATGCTGCTCGCCGGATGTGTGGAGGGGCTATGTTTGACAGTACAGAGAGCCAGGGGAGTGGTGTTGAGCGGATTGTTCCAGTTATAGTTCTCATGGTTGAGTTGAGCTGGGTGTCTACATGGTGTGTGTAAGATGACCTGGACCAGACAGGGGCACAATATTCTGCTACAGAGTGTGAAAGGGTCAGTGCTGAGGTGCGCAGGGTGGAGACTGCCGCCCCCCATTTTGCACCAGCGAGCTTGCAGAGCAGGTTGTTTCGTACTTTCACCTTAGCAGCCGTCCCCTTTAGATGTTCCTTGAAGGATAAGGTCCTATCAAGGGTCACTCCAAGATAAGTTGGATTTGGGGCATGCTTAAGCTTGAGTCCGCTCAGGTGGATGTTTAGTTCTCTGGCAGCTTTTGCATTGTGGAGATGAAATACACTGGAGACTGTTTTTGCTGGGCTTGGTTTTAGGCGCCAGATTTTGCAGAACTGGTCCAGTTTAGCAAGATCTTCCGTGAGCACCCGTTCCAGTGGTTCAAAGTCTGGTGCTTGGAATGCCAAACAGATGTCATCTGCATAGATGAATTTGCGGGATTTTGTAGTAGGCAGGTCGTTTATGTAGAGGTTGAACAGAGTTGGAGCTAGAACTGAGCCTTGTGGGAGTCCGTTTTTCTGCATTCTCCATGCACTTGTGTTCTGACTGAGGTGGACTCTGAACCTTCGGTTGGTCAGCAGGGCTTTTATAATTTCTGTTGCCCAAGCAGGGATCGCCTTTATAAGTTTCAGGAGGAGGCCTTTGTGCCAGACCGTATCATAGGCGGCTGTAAGATCGAGAAACACAGCCCCTGTCTTCAGTCTGCTCTCGAAGCCATTTTCAATGAAGGTGGTTAGGGCCAGTACTTGTTCTCCTGTACTGCGGTCCTTGCGGAAACCTGCTTGATCCACACTTAGAATATCCTCTATTTCTGGGGAAATGCGTTGCAGTATTAGGCGCTCCATGATTTTGTAAGGAACGCTGAGTAGGGAGATTGGGCGGTAGCTTGCTGGTAGTTTGTGGTCTTTGCCAGGTTTTGGGATGGCAATGACCTTTGCTGTCCGCCATTTCTTTGGGATCGAGTTTGTTTGTGTGATCCTTGTGTAGAATTGTGTCAACCAGGTTAGGGCTCGGGGGCCAAGATTTTTCATGAATTCTGGGAAGATGTTATCGTATCCTGCTGCCTTTCCACATTTCAGGCCCTGTAGGACTTTCTCCAGTTCAGCAGCCTCGAAGGGTTCAGGGTTCGTTTCCTCTACAGGCATTTTTTGGTGTTTTTTTGGCTCAGTTGTAACTGCTCTTCTGGTGTCTTTGTCTTGGGGTGCTTTGGCGATAGTCAGTAGGTGGGATGCAACTTGGTTGGGTGTGACGGATGCTCGGCTTTGGCTAGGGGGCTTCTGTGCAGCTCCTAGGCGACGGATGAGGCTCCAACATTTCCTGCTAGAGTGGGTAAAGCTCCGGTCAGCAACTGTCTCCTCCCATTTCTTTCGCCGGGCTGTATTTAGCGATTCAATGAGATGGTCTGCTATCTCTGGGTCCCCTGATGTTTGACAGGATTGTAGGAGGGCAGCACTTTCTCCGTCCAAACATGGGACATAGAGGGGTCGGTAGCCTCGTGGGATTGCAGTATGGGCAGCCTTGAAGATTGCGCTGCAGAAGCGGTTGTATGCTTCATCTACAGTGATGGTGTGGAGTGGGATGGTAACAATGCTCCGGTCCAGAGTTTCACTGAATTTCTTCCAGTTGGCTTTGCGGAAGTTCCAGCGCATCTTCCTTGGGCTGTATATGACTGGAAGTTGTAGGCCAATGTGTACAAGCAGGGGCCGATGTTGGCTGTGTGGAAAATCATCAAGAATGAGGATCTGTGTAGGATATGGCTCCCCATTCAAAGAGCTGACCCAATACAGGTCAGGAGAATAGTCCTTCTTCCACCTAGCAGAGTGGAAGGTTCCTCTTTGTTTGGGGTCGTATATCAAAGCGAGGTCATTTCTGGATGCCCAGTCTGAAAGTGCCTCCCCATCACTGTCCACTGCTGGGTACCCCCAGTCAGGGTGATGGCTGTTAAAGTCCCCCACATAGATGGCAGGGTGGGGTAGGGTGGGTAAGACCTGCAGATCCCAGTTGGCATTAGGGGGCTTGTACACATTGACAATATGGAAGCCACCAATGATTATGGTGTCTGAGAAATGTGTTGTTATCAGGTGATTTGCTTCAACTATGTCAGAACGCACATAGGTGGTACGTCCATGTTTAGCATGTAGAACAAAGCACAGGAGGTCAAAGCCTTTGATGGTGAAGAGGCCAGCTTCCTCTGTGCCAATATGAGTCTCTTGGAGGCAGATTACATCAATCGAATGTTGGAAGGCGAGGACTTCGATAAGGCTTCGCTTGGCTGCAGATAGGCCTTCAACGTTTAGTTGTAATATGCGAAGGGCAGATCCTACCACAAAGTGCTCTTGGGGCTGTTTGCTTTTGGCTTTAGGACTGTGACTAGGATTCTTCTTTGACTTGGCACAGAGGCGTCGTCTCTTCGAATTTAGTCTGCTGGTAGGATCATTAGCTTCCCCAGGCGAGCCCGGGTACTGGCGGAGGGTGCGACGAGAACGCTGATCTATTGCCCCCCTGATCCTGTGGTCACCAAGCATGACACCCTCCATTCCCTGGCTGCGCCTAGAAATCCTGTCCATAAAAATTATGAACAGGATCGGTGACAAAGGGCAGCCCTGGCGGAGTCCAACTCTCACTGGGAATGACTCCGACCGAGTGTTGGCAATACTGAGTGTTGGCAAACTCTCACACCGGTCGAACAGAGACTGAATAGCTCGTAACAACAAGCCCGATACCCCATACTCCCGAAGCACCCCCCACAAAAATCCACGAGGGACGCGGTCAAATGCCTTCTCCAAGTCCACAAAACACATGTAAACTGGTTGGGCAAACTCCCACGAACCCTCAAGAATTCTCGAGAGGGTAAAGAGCTGGTCCGATGTCCCACGGCCAGGATGAAAACCACATTGCTCCTCCTGAATCCGAGGTTCGACCAACGGCCGGACTCTCCTCTCCAGTACCTTGGCATAGACCTTCCCAGGGAGGCTGAGGAGTGTGATCCCTCTAAAGTTGGAGCACACCCTCCGGTCCCCTTTTTTGAAGAGAAGAACCACCACCCCGGTTTGCCATGCCAAAGGCACTGCCCCCGACCTCCACGCAATGTTGCAGAGGCGTGTCAACCATGACAACCCAAAAACATCCAGGGCCTTGAGGTACTCAGGACGAATCTCGTCCACCCCTGGGGCCCGGCCACCAAGGAGATTTTTAACCACCTTGGCGACCTCAGCCCCTGTGATAGGCGAGTCATCCCCCTCGTCCCCAAACCCTGCTTCCTCTGTGGAAGGCGTATCAGTGGGATTGAGGAGATCCTCGAAGTATTCCTTCCACTGCCCGACGATATCCCCAGTTGAAGTCAACAGTGTCCCATCCGCACCATACACAGTGTGGACGGGGAGCTGCTTTCCCCTGCTTTCCCCTCCTGAGCCGCCGAACAGTTTGCCAGAATCTCTTTGAAGCCGACCAAAAGTCTTGTTCCATGGCCTCACCGAACTCCTCCCATACCCGCGTTTTTGCTTCAGCAACCACCCGAGCTGCACTCCGCTTGGCCTGCCGGTACACCTCAGCTGCTTCGGGAGTCCCACAAGCCAACCAAGCTTGATAGGACTCCTTCTTCAGCTTAATGGCCCCCCTCACCACTGGTGTCCACCACTTGGTTCGGGGGTTGCCACCACGAGATGCACCAACCACCTTGCGGCCGCAGCTCTGGGCCGCCGCTTCAACAACAGAGGTGGAGAACATGGCCCATTCAGACTCCATGTCTCCAGACTCCCTCGGAATGTGGTTGAAGTTCTTCCGGAGGTGGGAGTTGAAGACCTCTCGGACAGGGGCCTCAGCCAGACGCTCCCAGCACACCCTCACTATACGTTTGGGTCTACCAGGTCTGAATGGCTTCCTCCCCTGCCATCGGATCCAGCTCACCACCAGGTGGTGATCAGTTGACAGCTCTGCACCTCTCTTTACTCGGGTGTCCAAGACATACGGTCGCAGGTCTGATGATACGATAACAAAATCGATCATCGACCTGCGACCTAGGGTGTCCTGGTGCCAGGTGCACATATGGACACCCTTATGCTTGAACATGGTGTTCGTTATGGACAGACTGTGGTTAGCACAGAAGTCCAATAACTGAACACCACTCGGGTTCAGATCGGGCAGGCCGTTCCTCCCAATCACCCCTCTCCAGGTTTCACTGTCGTTGCCCACATGCGCATTGAAGTCCCCCAGTAGGACAATGGCGTCTCCAGGAGGAGTACCCTCCAGCACCCCAGTCACAGACTCCAAAAAGGGTGGGTACTCTGAAACATCATTTGGTGCATAGGCACAAATGATGGTCAGGACCCGTTTCCCAACCCGAAGGCGTAGGGAAGCAACCCTTTCGTCCACCGGGGAAAACTCCAATATAGAGGCAGCAAGGTGGGGCGATACAAGAATACCCACCCCTGCTCGTCGCCTCTCGCCCGGGGCAACTCCAGAAAAGGCCAAGCTCCAGCCCCTCTCCAGGAGACTGGTTCCGGAACCGGAGCTGTGTGTTGAGGTGAGGCCGACTATATCTAGCCGGTATCGCTCAACCTCGTACACCAGCTCAGGCTCCTTCCCCACCAGAGAGGTGACATTCCACGTACCAAAAGCCAGTTTAGAAAGCTTGGGATCAGTCCGCCAAGGTCTCCGCCTTTGACCGCCACCTAATCCACATAGCACCGGACCCCCATGATCCCTCCTGCAGGTGGTGAACCCACTGGAGGGCGGACCCATGTAACTCCTTCGGGCTGAGCCCGGCCGGGTCCCATGGGTGGAAACCCGGCCACCAGACGCTAGCCTTCGAGCCCCTCCCCCAGGCCTGGCTCCAGGGTGGGGCCCCGGTAACCCCATACCGGGCAGGGTACACTGAATCCTTGATATACAATTTATCATGAGAGTCTGTTGGATCGTTCTTAGTCTGGCCCTTCACCCAGAACCAGTTTGTCTTGGGAGACCCTATCAGAGGCAAATTGCCCCCGGACAACATAGCTCCTGGGATCACTGGGGCACGCAAACCCCCCCACCACGATAAGGTGACGATCCATGAGGAGGTATAGGCTGCTGGAGAACCGGTTATATGTGAAGGCAGAAAAGTGTGAATTCTACGCTAAGACTACGTCCTTCCTCGGGTTCGTCATCTCCCACGACCAGGTGCTTCCGGACCCAGTGAAGGTGAAGGCGGTGCTGGAATGGCCTACACCTACATCAAGGAAACAGGTGCAACAGTTTATATAAAATAACCACATACTGAAAAATACAGGAATCATCAATCCAAGATTTAATGTGTCTATTCAACATCCATTTACTGTTAGTGGCATCACAACATTCAGTTCAAGTGTATGATTCTTTTAATTCACTCCCCCCTTTGTGTGAATGGGTCATGATCCATCCAGGTGGATGCCCTCAATTTCCCCTATGGGGATCAATAAAGTACACAAAATCAAAATGATCTGAACATAAATTACCTAATCTGGTCTGATTAGAAGAGCAGGAGGAGGACAAGCTTGGAGCTGGTGAAGGTGAGCTGGACACCACAGTTCTGGCTGGTTCTCCCTCATCATCCAGCTGTGATAAATCTATAAAAAAAAAGTGTTTTAGAATCAGAATCAGAATCAGAATCAGATTTATTGCCATTGTTCATGTAGTACACAAACTAGGAATTTGTCTCGGTACAATGCTGCAACATTAAACATGATAAGATAAGAGAAATAAACTATACATGTAATAAAGTGTAGGATAAGATTAAGTGATACTGGTCAACAGTTAAAATATATATTAGCCAGCAGCAGATACTGTGGAGAACTATATAGTGCAGTCGGTAATGCAGGAAGAAAACAGTGATGATTGACATGAGTCTGGTTGAGCTGCTGTACATGGTGCACGAGAGTCACTTAGTGTTCAGCAGTCTAATGGCAGAGGGGAAGAAGCTGTTCATGTGACGGGAGGTTTTAGTCTGGATGGACCGAAGTCTTCTACCAGAGGGGAGGGGGGGCAAACAGTACGTGACCAGGGTGTGAGGGATCGGCTATGATCCGGCCAGCACGCCTCCGGGTCCTGGAGATGTACAGATCCTGGAGAGATGGGAGCTTGCAGCCGATCACCTTCTCAGCAGTGCGCACGACGCGCTGCAGCCTTAGTCTGTCCCTGGCAGTGGCTCCTGCGTACCACACGGTTATGGAGGTGGTGAGGATGGACTCGATGATGGCTGTGTAGAACTGCACTAACATCTTGGTGGGTAGCTTGAGCTTCCTCAGCTGCCGCAGGAAGAACATCCTCTGCTGGGCTTTTTTGATGAGTGAGCTGATGGTCAGCTCCCATTTGAGGTCCCTGGTGATGGTAGTGCCTAGGAAGCGGAAGGAATCAGCAGTGGTGATGGGAGAGCCTGAGAGGGTGAGGGGGGGCAGAGGAGTAGTGACTTTCCTGAAGTCTACAATCATCTCCACTGTCTTCAGAGCGTTCAGCTGCAGGTTGTTATTGCTGCACCAGGACGCCAGCTGGGCCACCTCTCTCCTGTAGGCGGACTCGTCGCCGTTGGAGATGAGCCCGATGAGGGTGGTGTCGTCCGCAAACTTGATCAACTTGACAGACTGGTGGCTGGAGGTGCAGGAGTTGGTGTAAAGGGAGAAGAGTAGGGGGGAAAGTACACAGCCCTGGGGTGATCCGGTGCTGATGCTAGTATAGTCTGAGACAGTCTTTCCCAGCCGCACATGCTGCCTCCGGTCTGCTCCGGTTTAGTTTGTGCAGTGAACAACTTAAGCCTTCCATTAAATGTGCAGACATAGAAGACAATTTTATTCAATATCAATGTTAGCAAAGCTTACATGTCTGATTATTTAATAGAAGAATAGGAATAGATGAAACTTCATTGTACTGTACAGTACAATGAAACTGTAGGTGCTCCACCAGGCTAGTGCGCAATAAAGTAAGAGAAGGATTAGATAAAATACGGCTACACAACATACAATTAAACACGAGTGAAATTTTTTTTAAAAATGGCCTAAGATTATGGAAATATTACCAAAATAGTAAAAAAGACGACATTACTAGTGTCTGGTAGAAAAATCTCCCATAACATAACGCAAGGCACCCATTCATACACAGTATTCATACCACAAAAAAACGTATTTTGCGCTGGATGTCTTTATAAAAAAAGTATTCTGTAAGATGCTAAGATTTCTGTTCTAGTTTCTCAAACGCGCATTTCTGTCGAGGAGAAACGTTCATGCTAAAAACAGTTAACTTGTTAGCATCGCTAACCGAAAATATGAGTTATTAGATTAGATTAGATTCAACTTTATTGTCATTACACATGTATGAATACAAGGTAACGAAACACAGTTTAGCATCCAATCAGAAGTGCAAAGGACAGCAGTGCAGTATATACGGTAATTAACAGTATGTGCAATTTAAGCAAATATATGCAAATATATGCAGCAGTGCAGAAAGTTAAGAGTACGGTTATGTGCAAATAATGTGCAATAAGTTAGATGTAGTTATGTAGTTATGCAGTTATGTACAGGTGAGGATGGTAAGAGATGATGGTAAGAGAGTCAGCGGGGAACTAAGTTCAATAACGTGACAGCTGTTGGAAAGAAACTGTTCCTAAACCTGCTGGTTCTAGTCCGAAGGCTTCTGAAACGTCTTCTGGAGGGGAGAAGCTGGAACAGTCCACGAGCAGGATGGTTGGAGTCCCTAAGAATGCTGCGTGCCCGGCGCAGACATCTTTTCCTGTAGACGTCCTCTATAACTGGAAGTGGAGTCCCTGTGATGCGTTGGGCGGTTTTCACCACCCGCTGCAGCGCCTTGCGGTCAGCTACAGAGCAGCTCCCATACCAGACTGTGATACAGTTGGTCAGGGTGCTCTCTATCACGCAGTGGTAGAAGTTGCCCAGGATGTCAGTTGACAGATGGTTCTTCTTCAGTGTCCTCAAGAAGAAGAGGCGCTGATGGGCCTTCTTGATCAGGCTGGTGGTGTTAACTGACCAGGACAGGTCCTCCGAGATGTAGGTCCCCAGGAATTTGAAGCTGGGGACACGTTCAACAGCTATGCCATTGATATGGATAGGGTCATGTGTCTCTTCCCTCTCCTTCCAGTAGTCCACTATGAGCACCTTGGTTTTGCTGGTGTTAAGGAGCAGGTTATTGTCAGCGCACCAAGTAGCCAAGTGCTCAACCTCTGCCCTGTAATCTGACTCGTCGTTGTCCCTGATGAGTCCAATCACCGTGGTGTCATCTGCGAACTTTATGATGGAATTGGATCCATACATAGGCCTGCAGTCATGGGTGAAGAGGGAGTAGAGGAATGGGCTGAGCACACAGCCCTGTGGTACACCAGTGTTGAGTGTGATGACGGAAGAACGGTTGGGGCCTGACCTAACATGCTGGGGTCTGTTGGTCAGAAAATCCATGATCCAGTTGCAGGTGGAGGTACTGATTCCCAGGTCCCCAAGTTTAGTGAGCAACTTGGAGGGGATAACTGCGTTGAATGCTGAGCTGAAGTCAACAAACAGCATTCTTGCGTAGGTGTTCTTGTCATCCAGGTGTGAGAGTACATAGTGCAGCGCTGTAGAAACCGCATCCTCTGTACTCCTGTTGCTCCGGTAGGCGAACTGATGAGGGTCCAGTGTAGGGGGCAGGCCTTTTTTGAGCTGTGCCAAGACCAGTCGCTCAAAGCACTTCATGACTATGGGCATCAGTGCCACAGGGCGATAGTCATTTAGGCACGATGGTGTTGAATGTTTCGGCACTGGTACTATTGAAGTGGTCTTGAAGCACGCTGGTACCATGGCCTGGGCCAGGGACAGATTGAAGATGTCTGTGAAGACCCCTGCCAGCTGCTCAGCGCATGCCCTCAGCACACGCCCAGGAATGCCATCAGGGCCAGCAGCCTTACGTACGTTGACATGACTCAGTGCGTTACGGACATCGGTGTGGGTGAGTGTGAGGTGGTGGAGGTCATCAGAGGGTGGGAAATTGATGTTCTTTTCGTTGTTGTCCTTGTCAAAACGAGCATAGAAGTCATTTAGTTCATTGAGAAAGGGCACAGTCATGGCTATAGGTATGGAGTTGCTGGGCTTATAATCAGAGATAGCTTGAATGCCCTGCCACATACGTCGGGGGTCAGAGTCCCCAAAATGTTCCTCCACCTTCAGCTTGTAGCTGTGCTTGGCCCTCTTGATGCCCCTCTTCAGATCTGCCCTGGATGAACTGTAGGCCTGTGCATCACCAGATCTAAAGGCATTGTTACGTGCTTTTAGCAGAAGCCGCACTTCTCTGTTCATCCACGGCTTCTGATTTGGGTACGTGGTGATCTGTCTTTCCGTGGTGACACTGTCAATAGTGTAGTAGTAGTAGATTAGTTTATTTGACAGGGACAGTGTTGATATGGTCCAGGACTGAGTGGGTGTAAGAGTTGATGTTTATGTGGGAGCCACAGGTAGCCTGAGAGGTGAACATACTCCAGTCTGTGTTCCTAAACTTCTCCTGGAGTACAGAGTCAACCTCCTCTGGCCACACTTTGATGGTCCTCACTGATGGCTTCACCCGGTTGATGAGCGGTACATACTTGGGGGTAAGGAACAAGGATAAGTGATCAGACTGACCTAGGTGGGGGAGGGGAGTTGCTGTGTAGGCTCCCACAATATTGGTGTAAACATGGTCCAATGTTCTGTCCCCTCTTGTGTGACAGGTGACATGCTGGTAGAATTTAGGAAGCACTGTCTTGAGGTTAGAGTGGTTAAAATCACCCGCCACAATAAATGCTGCCTCTGGGTGTGCAGTTTGTTGTTTGCTAATAGCTGTATGCAGTTCTTTCATAGCAAGCTTAGCATTAGCATCCGGAGAAATGTAAGCGGCTGTTATGATGGTACAAGTGAACTTGCGTGGCAGATAGAAAGGTCTACATTTAACCATGAGAAACTCCAGGTTAGCTGAGCAGTGTCTCTCAACAGTGACAGAGTTCGTGCACCAAGCCTTGTTAATATAAATGCACACTCCCCCCCCCACTTGTCTTACCGGAGTCAGCTGCTGCTCTGTCTGCCCGGAGCGTGTGTAGGCCGGCTAGCTCGATAGCATTGTCAGGTATTCCAGTTATGAGCCACAAAAATTAGTTAAAAAAAAAAAATCTGCACTTTGGCCGTTACATATCAATACAAGCGGTATACATCTGTCAGCAGAGACGACCTGTTCATTTCTTTATGGCGAGGAGAAACGTTTGGTCGTAGTAAAAGTAGTTAGCTTGTTAGCATCGCTAACCGAAAATACTACAGCCACAAAAATGAGTTAAAAAAAAAAACGCACTTTGGCCGTTATATATCAATACAAGCGGTATACATCTGTCAGCAGAGACGACCTGTTCATTTCTTTATGGCGAGGAGAAACGTTTGGTCGTAGTAAAAGTACTTTTAGCTTGTTAGCATAGCTAACCGAAAATACTATAACCACAACAGTGACTAAAAAAATACCCGCACTTGGCCGTTACATATCAATACAAGCGGATATACTGTATATGTATACATATATTGGTTAACGTCTGGCATTTTAAAGACAATACACTTACCAGCGTGTTTTAAGCAGTTTGTGGTCCAGACTAATCCACGGCAGTGACGATGGTCCGGCTGGCTGGCCGATCCTCCAAAACAGTTCAGATGAGTGGCCCCCTCCAGCTTATCTTGTACTTCTGCTTATGTCCATAGAGCCAAGAAATACTTCTCCTCTTCTCTCTAAATCTGTTTGGTTTTGGAATCCGTTGCTGCTCCGCTGTTTGGAAAGCAACATGGCGGTCAGTAATGTTTTGAAGCTGGTCAGTTAACCACGCCCATGGCTGTGGACCTAACCAACGTAAACTGGTGCTGCCACTGGCCCAGCTAGGAGTTGGGGCCGCGATAGCCCCACTTTTGGGAGCCGGGGACTGGTGCTTAAGTCGGTGGAAACCCAAAGAACTGGTGCTAATGACACAATAGCTCCAGTTAAGCACTGGAACCGGTTTGGTGGAAAGGAGCCCTGTATGGTCTTGGCTACTGTGCTGCAACTCAGTTTTAGGGTGTTGGCAATCTTCTTATAGCCTAGGTCATCTTTATATTGAGCAACAATTCTTTTTTTCAGATACTCAAGAGTTCTTTGCCATGAACTGCCATGTTGAACTTCCAGTAACCAGTATGAGAGAGTGTGAGAGCGATAACACCAAATTTAACACACCTGCTCCCCATTCACACCTGAGACCTTGTAACACCAACGAGTCACATGACACCGGCAAGGAAAAATGGCTAACTGGGCATAATTTGGACATTTGCACTTAGGGGTGTACTCACTTTTGTTGCCAGCGGTTTAGACGTTAATGGCTATGCGTTGAGTTATTTTGAGGGGACAGCAAATTTACACTGTTATACAAGCTGTACACTGACTACTTTACATTGTATTAAAGTAAATGGTATTCACTTATATAGCGCTTTTATTCTCATCTCTTGATGACCAAAGCGCTTTACAGATCCTGTTATCCACCCATTCACACACTGATGGCGGCATGCTACCTAACATGGCGCTTCCAGACCCACCAGGAGCAATTTGGGGTGAAGTTTCTTGCCCAGGGACACAACGGCAGGATATCTGGAATTCGAACTGCCAACCATGTGGTTATTGGACGACCTGCTCTACCTCCTGAGCCACTGCCAAAAGTGTCATATCTTCAGCGATGTCCCATGAAAAAATATAATAAATATTTACAAAAATGTGAGGGGAGTACTCACTTTTGTGACATACTGTGTCTCACTGACTAAATCCTGTCTGCTCCATGAAGAAAATGACTGAACAGAAAGCAGAGCGGCACTTGAATTAGAGCAGAGAACAGTATTTTCAATTTTCATCTCCTCTACCAACTGCAATGCCGTTGCAAAACATATTGTTTGTGGAAGAATGTGCCGCTAGTCCAGCAAAAGCTAGCGGTACTCAAAACCTTTGCAAGGAGTCATGAAATGGTCAGTCAGAAAGCAACTCATGGGGCTCGGACGTCGCCCGTTAACAAGGTCAGGAGTTCCTGGCAGCAGAAGGCGAAGGACAGAACTCCATGGAGGAATCTGATCAGACCCAAACGAAACAGTCATTGTCGCCCCCGACAGATTGCTATGATGATGATGACAATAAAGTTTGCTTTTTAAAAAAAAAAAAATAAAAAAAAGAAGAAGACTATATCCAGTACTAATATGGCGCCTAAATCTGCAGTCAAAATTCTAGCTGTGAGCACTCTAGTCTATTTTATCTCTGTGGTTGACACAGGTAAATGTTCCACACACTCCGTCAGACATCATCTACCATCACTAGTATCTGACCTAGAAATGCGCACTTGGAGGACGCAGAACCGGAACTGAGACACAGCCAGTTTTACTCACCAAGTCTGAGATCATAACACCACGTTTTCTACCCGTCTCGGCGCCATCTTGGGTCGTCTTCTTTTTTTTTTTTCTTTTTTTTTCTTCTTCTTCTTTGGAGTTTAAGGGCGGCTGGCATCCGTATTGTTGCATTGCTGCCATCTTCTGGTTTCTACACGCCTCTATTCATCATGTTTTAGACCCGTCTGTCCAGTCTGGTCGCTCTGCATTATCCATTGCCTCCACTGTGCACAGTCCCCATAGTCCAATATTCTTTTTACAGTTTTTTCTACCCGTCCTATTTTCTGTAATTGTTGAATCATTTCTTTCCTGATTAGATTTCCTACAAGATAAAAGTAGGTAGCTCGGCCTCCGTCGGTCTATGATGACCATGGAAGAGAATCCTAAATGTCTACTCTGCTGGAACAGCAACTTCCAGCGTTGGGCGTTGGTAGGATTCAAGCCTGGGCAGGAAGATATGAAGGACAAGATGTTACCCATGCAGCATGTCCCCCCTCTCCACGTCACTGATGAATCCAAAGGAACAGCAGGGCTGCTACAGTTTGGCACCAGCGCCGTCGCAGGAGCTGCCAGAACGATGTTGAGCACAACAGAGAACTGCCTTAGGGACTCCGACTCCGGATTTTTCCTCAGGGTTGACTCCCAAAGCCTTTCCCGTGACCGGGTGTGCCACAAGGCAGCGGAGGTTTGAAATCAGGGTTTACCTTCCCCTAGATGGGCTACCTTCCCAGGTTGACGAGCCACCATCTACCCAAAGCATCTGGTTTTAAGGCGCCAGAGATCCGCTCTCGCCCCTTCTCCTATTAGTAAAGGCAGTTCCGCCGGGCTTAGAGACTAAACCACACGGGCAGGCTAGGAGTTGGACTTAGTTGTCAGAGGCTTTTCGAGACGCACGCCATAAGGAGCATTTTATGAGCACTGGGAGCTTAACTCCAGTGCCGCTCCTGGCTATGACAACCTTGGAACCAAGATAAAAGTACATGCTTTATTACAGCATTTAGTACATGCTTTATCGATTCTGGTTCCTGACAGTTTTCACATAAGCTGTTTTCACATATGTTTTCCTAAAATGTATTGTGACGTAGGCGAGGTTCACACAAAGAAGAGGAGCAGATGGTTTCGACGAACAGGCTTTATTCACACACCCAACCCCAACACCCCTGAGCACAGACAGGAGGGGAGGTCATTCTCCCAGACCTCCGTTTCAATCATGGTTATACAACACATTATACATCTTGCCCTAATCCTGCCTATAAACACTGCTGGGTCATTATAACGCAGTTATAATGACACAGCAGTATAATAACTCACACACACACAGTAATGTTTTCAGCTGGCAAAGCATGCTGGGAAATCCCTGCCCCCCTTAACACGGCCCTGACGTTACACTGCTCCCCCCTGGACTGGTTTCTGTCCCCAGAAAAATCAAAGTCTAACCCAGAAGTCCAACGCAAATCAATCCAGGTGTTGGGGGCGGCTTCGATGCCAACAACCAGCACATCCAACAGCTTCAGTAGGACTACGCACAGTCCCTCCCCTGGCAGTGGGAGTCACGACTCCCACCGCTGCCAGGACCTCCCAGGTGGCTGCTGGCTCGCGTCCAAGCGTCCAGCCCCTGCCGAGCCCGGGAAAAGACCGGATCTGTCCTGCTCGCTCCACTGCTGCTGTGCGTCAAGGGCCTCTGTGAAGCATCTGCGGGAGGTGGCCTTTCCCCGTCCATGCCACCTCGCTCTAATTTAACGTTGGCGAGGGGCCAGTTTCCCGCGGGGTGGGTGCGGGGCAGTACCGTGCAATGTGCCCTGTCTCTCCGCTGCGGAAGCACCCTGCCTCACATTGCCGCGGCCGTCTCCTCTGTGGACGTGCCACCGTGGTCTGCCATAACTCCTCCTCCTCCCCCTCGCTCTCAGCACGGCAGTTTCCTCCGGTGACCAGTCGTTCAGCACGGCAGCCAACTAGACCTGGGCCAGGTGGTCATCCAACAGGTTCTCGCCATTGTAGCGGGGAATCTTGGCCTGCTGCCCGATGGATGGGACGGTCGCCTCCCGGTCGATCGCTGCTCCTGATCGCCCTGGAATCGCCAGCCCGTCCTGCCCTGAAAAGGGCGGGAAGCGGGGCTGGTTTGCTCTGCTTGGCCCGCTCTGCCTTGAAAAAGGCGGAAGGCGGGGTACGCTGGCCCGTCCATCGCGGCGAGCCACTCCGGGAGTCAGCGTTTCAGCTCTGCACTCCGTTCCCAGCCGAGCGATGAACTGCCCCGGCCGCTGGACCTCATCTTGGGTCCTGGCCAACATCTTGCTCCATCCCATTTCTGACACCAGTGTGACGTAGGCAAGGTTCACACAAAGAAGAGGAGCAGATGGTTTCGACAAACAGGCTTTATTCACACACCCAACCCCAACACCCCTGAGCACAGACAGGAGGGGAGGTCATTCTCCCAGACCTCCGTTTCAATCATGGTTATACAACACATGATACATCTTGCCCTAATCCTGCCTATAAACACTGCTGGGTCATTATAACACAGTTATAATGACACAGCAGTATAATAACTCAGTAATAACACACACACAGTAACGTTTTCAGCTGGCAAAGCATGCTGGGAAATCCCTGCCCCCTTGCCCGACGTTACAGTATAAAGTGCTGTTGAGATTACCATGTCCAATTCTCAGCTTACTTATTGGTACTTGTTCTTTGCGTTTCGTTCCCCTGCTTCTTGTTTCTCCCACTGAGTTCTGAATGGAGTGTAAATGTCTGCCTTTTGTTTCTGTGTCCCACATCTGCTGCCACTGTTGTTTTGCTCTCCCCCACACTATGCTTTTCCCCTCTGAGTTTGACAGTTTTAACATAGTGTCTACCATTTCCTTCTTTGTTGCCTCCTTTGCCAGCTTGTCAGCTCTCTCGTTCCCTGGGACACCAGAGTGCGCTGGGACCCACAAAAATTTGACATTTTTCCCCTCCCTCACTACCCCTGAGTACACATACAGTATTTCATATACTAGGCCTTGATGTGTTTTAGCTACACCTTACTTGATGCTTGTCAGAGCTGACACAGAGTCACTACATAACAGAATGTTCCTGTAGCATACAGCTATACTCCACTCTAATGCCATCAGCATGGCATACAATTCAGCAGCATAAACACTTAAAAAATCAGTTGTCCTCTTGCTGATCCCCACCTGACAGCATGGTACCACCACCACCGATCCCATCATCCCCATTTGAGAGTCATTTGACCATCAGTAAAAATCTGCATCCAGTGTTTATACTTATAATCCATATAACTAAAATATTCACTTCTCATATCAACACTCTTACTTTTCAGTTTTACTTTGAGTAGCTCCATATCCACAATAGGATTTTCTAGTAGCCAAACAGGTCTGATTGGTCATAAAATCATATCACTAAACTCTTAATCATATACTCCCATGTCTTTTGCAACTTGATCCCCTATCCAGCCAAAGCTTCCTTTTTGAGTGGTTTCCTTCTCCCAAAAATGGGAATGCAGAACAAAATAGTACTGCAGACTTGCAGTACCATTTTTGTTGGGTGGTTTTCACCATTTCCCCTCAGATTCACCCAGTAATCAGCCACTAGTTGTTTATGCCGTATCCTCTATGGCATTTCACCTGCTTCCCCTGGATTGAACACACTGGTGAGGTTATGGCTGTTCCTGTATATATTCTAAGAGCTCGTGTTTGTACAGCCTCTAGACCAGCTAATACAGGTTAAGCTGCTGATCCATAAGCAATACTTCTGTAGTCTAGTTGTGATCTTATTAATGCTATATAAATCTCTTTTAAAGAAACAAAGTCAGCTCCCCACTTCAGTCCTGCCAGACATCTCATTACATTTATGACTTTGTTACACTTACTAACTATTATGTCTGAATAACGGGAGACTAGAGTCGGTCTTATGCCAAGCAATGAACTGCACTTTATTAGGAGGAACACAGAACTATATACAGAGTACCACAGCCCGCCTGACATCACACACAGGGGCGGGTACGGCAGCACACACACCACACAACATTCCCCTCCCCCATACAAAAGTTCAAAACACACACACACAATTCAGACCCACCCCAATTTAGGACCCGAATCACACACTAAGGGAAATAGCGGGAAACGGTGAACTGGAATAGCCTAACACATTCACCCAAAACCACTAAAACTAGGACCATGTCTCTAAAATGTGTAAAATAATCTCACCACACATTCACATCTCACATCCAACACCATATAAGCATATTTACAGTATGATTATTTATGTCACACCACAGTCTATGGGCAACCAAGGATAAAACCGGCTTGGAGGCCCAGGGCAGCCCCACGGCATGCGTGCCCCTGGCCGCTGCCTGACCACTGGATCAAAACTGACCTCCCTGGCGAGAATGTCCCTTCTCCTCACCCTCGACTACTTCTCTCATCTGGGCCCACAGTGCTGCTGCCCAGCACACAGTCCCTCCATGCCTGTCGGTCCGCTCCCAACCATCTTTGGAACTGCTGCAGCTGCCGCTGTTGTATCCCCAAACACTCCGGCACCCCATGGCCGAACTCCGGGGAAAACCAAAACTCACTCGTCGGCGCAGCTCGCTGACTCAGGCACCTCACCGCTATGCCTGGCACCCTCATTCAAGGAGCTCCGCTGCACTGCCTCTGCGCCCGGCTGTCGCTGCTTTCTCCCAGGGCTCCCAGCGTCACTCTCATCAGCGTTACCCATCAACCCAGGCCCTTCACCGCTGCGCCCAGTACCCTCATCCAAGGCACTCAGCTGTTCTGCCTCTGCACCTGGCTGTTGCTGCTGCTTTCTGGGGCTTCCAGCCTGCTTGCTCCCACTCTCCTGCTGCCCAGACTCCAGCTGCGGGGAAGACTCTGTTCACTGCTCTCCCTTTCTGCTGTCGCTGCTCACCGCGCCGTCAACAACACCTGCACTACAGTCACACACCGTGCTGAGCTCTTCGGCTGGCTCACCATCTTCGGTAACCGGGGGCTCCCCCACTCGTGGCCCCGGTTCTACCTCGCAGTCTAGCTGGTAGCTTGTAGCTTGGTTTTGGCACACACCAAGCTTCATGGCTAACTTCTCCATTGTCACTGACTGAGCTGCTAGCTTCTCCGAGCTAGCTAGCAGCTTCTTTTGGCACCAACAGCTCTTCTACCCACAGCTGTGTGGTCCTTGTATGTTCGGCGAAATATTTAGCCAGCTGCCCGACCGCATCCACAAAAGACCCTGTCTCTCCCAAAGTGCAGAGAAGTCTCCGACCTTCCATGCCAAGATGATGGGCCAGAAGTGTTCATCTTCATGCTCCGTCGAGTCTACTTAGGCCCAGTGCCACAATGCAACCCTCGAATATGGCCACCCATTTTGGCCACATGATCGCTGGCTCTCCTGGGTACTCCAGAAATGGTAATAAGGATGGAGGTATCCCGTACGCCCCCATAGCTTTCTCTCATCGCCAAAATGTTATGTCTGAATAACTGGAGATTGGAGTCGGTCTTATGCCAAGCAATGAACTGCACTTTATTAGGAGGAACACAGAACTACATACAGTGCCGTAGCCCGCCTGACATCACACACAGGGGCGGCGTTCAAAGAAAACTCTGAGGAATCAAAAACTCTCCACTCATTCCAAAATGTTTCCATAGAGTTTCAGATTGCACTGCCTCAGCTCTTGTGAAGAACATTGTCTTTGTTTTTTCCACTGAGATCTTAAAATCCCACTTTGTTCCCCACTTTTCAACTTCATTAATACCAGACTGCATTTTCTTAAACTATATATTCAATGTTTCTTCCCCTTTTCCATAATGCTCCATCATCTGCAAACAGTGATCTTCCCATATCAGTTGGAACATTTTCAAATAGATCATTTATTATAATCAAGAACAGAGTCGGACTGATTACACTCCCCTGGGGTGTTTCATTTTCTACCACATATTGCTTTGACACTTTTGTTCCTATCTTCACCTGAATAGTTCTTCCATCTAAGAAGTTCTTTATCCAATTAAAGAACATTCTCCCTCCTAGGCAAGGCACGAGCGTAGGTCGACACAGGTTCTTTATTGACCCTCCAACATAAATACAGCCTGTGGACCCCAGTGTTGCCCGCTGGGGTCTGGTCGGAGAGTTTCTGCGTTTTCCCGAGGCATGTAAAACAAGCTCTTTTATACATGTTATACAGACAGAGAGAATGCATGGCACATTAGCATAATGATATACAGTGGGGCAAAAAAGTATTTAGTCAGCCACCAATTGTGCAAGTTCTACCACTTAAAAGATGAGAGAGGTCTCCAATTTTCATCATAGGTATACTTCAACTATGAGAGACAAAATGAGAAAAAAAAATCCAGAAAATCACATTGAAGGATTTTTAATGAATTAATTGGTAAATTCCTCAGTAAAATAAGTATTTGGTCACCTACAAACAAGCAAGATTTCTGGCTCTCACAGACCTGTAACTTCTTCTTTAAGAGGCTCCTCTGTCCTCCACTCGTTACCTGTATCAATGGCACCTGTTTGAACTCGTTATCAGTATAAAAGACACCTGTCCACAACCTCAAACAGTCAGACTCCAAACTCCACTATGGCCAAGACCAAAGAGCTGTCAAAGGACACCAGAAACAAAATTGTAGACCTGCACCAGGCTGGGAAGACTGAATCTGCAATAGGTAAGCAGCTTGGTGTGAAGAAATCAACTGTGGGAGCAATTATTAGAAAATGGAAGACATACAAGACCACTGATAATCTCCCTCCATCTGGGGCTCCACGCAAGATCTCACCCCGTGGGGTCAAAATTATCACGAGAACGGTGAGCAAAAATCCCAGAACCACATGGGGGGACCTAGTGAATGACCTGCAGAAAACTGGGACCAAAGTAACAAAGGCTACATCAGAAACACACTACGCCGCCAGGGACTCAAATCCTGCAGTGCCAGACGTGTCCCCCTGCTTAAGCCAGTACATGTCCAGGCCCGTCTGAAGTTTGCTAGAGAGCATTTGGATGATCCAGAAGAGGATTGGAAGAATGTCATATGGTCAGATGAAACCAAAATAGAACTTTTCGGTAAAAACTCAACTTGTCGTGTTTGGAGGAGAAAGAACACCATACCTACTGTGAAGCATGGGGGTGGAAACATCATACTTTGGGGCTGTTTTTCTGCAAAGGGACCAGGACGACTGATCCGTGTAAAGGAAAGAATGAATGGGGCCATGTATCGTGAGATTTTGAGTGAAAACCTCCTTCCACCAGCAAGGGCATTGAAGATGAAACGTGGCTGGGTCTTTCAGCATGACAATGATCCCAAACACACCGCCCGGGCAACGAAGGAGTGCTTTGTAAGAAGCATTTCAAGGTCCTGGAGTGGCCTAGCCAGTCTCCAGATCTCAACCCCATAGAAAATCTTTGGAGGGAGTTGAAAGTCTGTGTTGCCCAGCGACAGCCCCAAAACATCACTGCTCTAGAGGAGATCTGCATGGAGGAATGGGCCAAAATACCAGCAACAGTGTGTGAAAACCTTGTGAAAACTCACAGAAAACGTTTGACCTCTGGCATTGCCAACAAAGGGTATATAACAAAGTATTGAGATGAACTTTTGTTATTGACCAAATACTTATTTTACCGAAGAATTTACCAATTCATTAAAAATCCTTCAATGTGATTTTCTGGATTTTTTTTTTCTTATTTTGTCTCTCATAGTTGAGGTATACCTATGATGAAAATTGGAGACCTCTCTCATCTTTTAAGTGGGAGAACTTGCACAATTGGTGGCTGACTAAATACTTTTTTACCCCACTGTACATATCAGTCAATACATATCATTAGCCTGACCCTGGCGCCCTGATGTCCCCTCCGTTGTCCGAGGACGTGTACATAACAGTCCATTATTCTGATTGCCCCCTGGGGCTCTCTGTCCGTATGTAAATTGTCCTCCGTTTCCTCCAGACCTGCTGAGTGTGAGATAGTGTCCGTCCGCAGTGTGCTGGGTCACCTCACGGCTCTCCCCAGAACACTGTGACACCCCCCCCCCTCCGGTCATTTGGGCTCCAGCTCAGGTAGAACTGTCCTGCTGTAGAGGAGTGTCGGAGGGCATGCCAGTCCGTGGGGGGGATGGGGGAGGGGTGGAAAAGACAGTGTGCTCCGCTCCAAGTTCCAGCACGGCCGTGGATCGTGGGTGCAAGGGGCCGGTGCGCATCACACATAACGGAACAAACCGGCGATCGGCCGGCTTTAGGGAGTGAGGTGCGGGAAGAGCGATGTGGAGGAGGAGGGGGATGGGGGGTGAGAATAAGTGAGTGCCGGCCCGGGATGTCAAAGGTGTCTGGGCCGTGCAAAAATTGCGTGTGGATCCGCCATGGTGAGGGACTTTCCCGGTAAACCTGGCAGTGATCCGCAGCAGCTGTGCAAAAAAAAATTAAGTCTCTGACTCCTCGTGCGGCTCAGTGCTGCGAGGATGTGGGGAAGGCGAACGGCCAAATTCCCCTAGGATGCGTAGCGGCTGTGAAAAAAACTAAAGCTGTGTGAGGGACTTGGCGGTTTGGTTTTAAGTGCGGGAACAGCCCTAAAGTCATTGGGGAAAGCAATTGGTTAAATTCCCGTTGAGCGCCGTGGCCGCCATGTCTGCTTCAGGTGCGTGAGCAGCCCTAAAGGTTCTGAGGATGGCAATCGGCCGTGTTTCTCGGGCATGTGCAGCGGCGGAGGATGATGTATAAGTTTGTGGAGTCGGTTTGTCCCTGGTGTGTGGCGCGTGCCTTGCACAGTAACCATATAGCTGGAAGTTGCGCTGTCCTCATAATCCTGCGGTGTGCACGGGGGGCTTCTGTACGCAGAAAGTCCGCTGACGGGAGGTGAATCAGAGTCGGAGAGCTTGGTGGAAATCAACGCAGATGGCGCCGATGATCTTCCTTTTTCAGGCTGTTTCTGTGCGTTGCTTGTGTCACTGATCCTCGTGCATCTCGGTCCCAGTGCTGCACTCTCCGTCCGGCCCTGGAAGTCACCATCATGGAGAAAGGATAAGGCGCACATGTTCCAGTGTGGATGTGAAGGATGTGGGGTATCCCCGGTCTCTGGAATCCACAGCGCGGTGAAAAGGAGCAGACGGTCATCCCACGTCAGGTCACCATGTGGTGTGCGGTGTAAGGGAGAGACAGCTCATCTCCGTCAGGTCACCAATGTGGAGAAAAAGGAATCCACGGCACAGCGAAAGGGAGAGATAGTCCAGTTCACGTCAGGTCACCAATGTAGAGGGTGTAAGGGAAGGATGTGGAGGTAAGGCACGAGCGTAGGTCGACACAGGTTCTTTATTGACCCTCTAACATAAATACAGCCTGTGGACCCCAGCGTTGCCCGTTGGGGTCTGGTAGGAGAGTTTCTGCGTTTTCCCAAGGCATGTATAACAAGCTCTTTTATACACGTTATACAGACAGAGAGAATGCATGGCACATTAGCATAGTGATATACAGTACATATCAGTCAATACATATCATTAGCCTGACCCTGGCGCCCTAATGTCCTCTCCGTCATCCGGGGACGTATACATAACAGTCCATTGTTCTGATTGCCCCCTGGGGCTCTCTGTCCGTATGTAAATTGTCCTCCATTTCCTCCAGGCCTGCTGAGTGTGAGATAGTGTCCGTCCGCAGTGTGCTGGGTCACCACACCACCACTGTTTCTTTGTTGACTTGAGCTTTCCTCACCTCTTCTTCCAAACACACCACTGGATCCATTGTACTCCTGCCTTTTCTGAACCTACTTTGACATGTGGCCATCATGTTTCTGCTTTCCAAAAAATACATTAATCTTTCATTGATCATACGCTCCATTATTTTACATATACATGATGTCAGGACAATTGATCTATAATTTCCAGGTTTGCTGTCATTCTTCCCTGGTTTTTTAATTGGGACTACTACTGCTTCCTTCTAGCTCCCAAGTACTTTTCCCTCCTCCCAAACATTGTTATAGAGCTTCAGTAGCAATTCTATACTTCCTACACTGAAACACTTTAACATGCTATAGCATACTTCAACTTTGCCAAGGGCTGTCTTTCCTGTTTCCCCAAGTGCTTTCTTTAATTCTCCCATGGAGAAAGGAACACTTAATTCATCCTCAGTATCGATTTTCCTGCCAAAGGCCTCCAAATTTTCCAATTTTGTCTTATTTCTGCCTCTCTTTCCCTCCTCAGACAGATTACTGCTGCTATGCATCCTAACAAAGGCATTTGCCAGCATCTCAGCTTTATCCTTGTTTGACACTGCAATTTTGTTTCCATCACTCAGAACCGGAAAACTCCACTCCCTTCTGTCACTTCCCATCTTTCTTATCATTCCCCCTATTTCTCCTATCTTAGTTTAAGTAACAATTGAGTTACAGTACTTCCTGCAGTGTGCTTTTTTTTGCTTGTCTTATTGTCCTCCTTACTACTGCCTGTGCCTGTTCATACTGGACCATATGCTGAAAATTATGAGCTCTTTTGACTAGTTTGAATGCTTTATTCCTTTTCTTTACTGTTTCCTTACACTTATCACTCCACCATGGAACTACTTTATTACCTCCGCCAGGAGGTAATGTTTTTGCCAGGGTTTGTCTGTCTGTCTGTCTGTCTGTTGGTTAGCAAGATAACTCAAAAAGTTTTGGACGGATTTCGATGAAACTTTCAGGTGTTGTTGGAAATGGTACAAGGAAGAACTGATTAAATTTTGGGGATGATCCAGATCACCGTCCAGAAGAAAACCGCCATTACGGAAAATGCCATTTTCGTCAATAACTACTGAACCACTAATCCTATCATTGTCAATCCAATTGCTAGTCATATGTTTTCATGGTCAAGGAATCTGAAAACGTACACACAAACACTGTATGGGGGGAACTGTGGCAGCCATTACGGAAAATGCCATTTTCGTGAATAACCACTGAACCACTAATCCTATCATTGTCAATCCAATTGCTAGTCATATGTTTTCATGGTCAAGGAATCTGAAAACGTACACACAAACACTGTATGGGGGGAACTGTGGCCGCCATTACAGAAAATGCCATTTTCGTGAATAACTACTGAACCACTAATCCTGTGGAGAGAGTGAAATAAAGAGGCTGAATGATTTCTCAGTTCAGGTTTATTGACGATCTCACATCTCCAGCTTCATCTCAACAGAATAAGAGACCGAACTCCCCCAAACCCCCACTTTTATACTTGGGACATCAAAGACAGAATCACATTGTTATCACATCCCCCCAAGTCCCTTCGTCCTCCATCTGACCCCAGGAGGTCAGGAAATCCTCTCAGAGTCCTCGCCAAAGGCACCTCCACCTCCTGCTGTAATCCCCAGGAGGTCCAGACACATTGTTCCTTCAAAGACGTGAGGTCACAGAATACATATGTAATTCTAAGCATCTCAATCCTGTGCTATACATATGCAGTCAAAATATGTTCGCCACATCCCCCCCCCAAACGTCGAAGAATGAAACAATGCAGCATAATCCACACAACATGACAAAACCACACATTAGTCCACACGCCGCCTGGGCTTCAAGCGTCTCCCAAACTTGCTGTAAGCGGGCTTCGCAGCCCCTGCGGCGCCATCTTGCAGTGAATCTGCCAACTGAGGATGAGAATCATTATTTGATCCCTGCGGGGGCTCCAGGACATGCTTCCTGGGGGCTCTGCCGCGTCGAGGAGCCCTCGCCACTCGTACAGACTCGTCATTCATCACAAAAGCAGGCTTTAGTCTGTCTATACTGATTGTTTCCCTTCTGTCCCCCAAATCTAGCACAAAATGCTTGTCACCTGTTTCCAGCACTCTATATGGGCCATCGTAAGGTGGGCGCAGAGCCTCGTGCCGGACAAAAACAAATTCGGCATTTTTTAAAGATTCGGGAACAAAAACACGGGGAAAAGTGTGATGAACGGGGCCCGGAAGCATGTCCGCTCCTGTGCTGATCAATGACCACTGAGCCGGGGGACGCCCTGGCGTCGGATGGTCTGGCAGAAACTCGCCTGGCAGCCGGAGAGGCTGCGCGAAAACCAACTCCGCTGGGGAGGTCTTTAAGTCCTCTTTAGGCGCAGAACGCAACCCCAATAAAACCCATGGTAGTCTGTTTATCCAATTTGCATCCATAAGCGACACTCTGAGGGCTGCCTTCAATGATCTATGAAAACGCTCGCATAAACCATTAGCCTGGGGGTGGTAAGCGGTAGTACGGTGAATTGTCGCGCCTAAGCTGTGGGCCATCGCTGACCAAAGTTCAGACACAAATTGAGGTCCCCTGTCGGACGTAATATCCGACGGAACCCTGAAGCGCGCTATCCAAGCCGTTAAAAATGCGCGGGCCACTTCTGCAGCTGTGGTGGATGCCAGTGGGACCACTTCCGGCCAGCGCGTGGTTCGGTCCACCATTGTCAAAAGATGTGTGAACCCCTGCGACGACGGTAGGGGGCCCACGAGGTCGACATGTACATGATCAAATCTCTTGGCAGGGATGTGAAACGGCTCTAAGGGGGCTTTTGTGTGCTTGTGAATTTTGGCCCACTGGCAAGCCATACAGGCTCTTGCCCACTCTTTCACGTGCTTGTGCAGGCTCGGCCAAACAAACTTTTCTGCCATCATTTTCACAGACGCGCGCACCCCAGGGTGTGCCAGGGAGTGAATCGAGTCAAAAAAGCGGTGGCGCCAAGCGGCCAGCACTACCGGACATGGTCGCCCGGTAGAGACATCGCAGATTAGGGGGGGCATACCATCGCGCAAGTTCCTGCTCTCCAGCCTTAACCCTGTTGGTCCGGACTGGAGCACACACACGTCCGCATCTCTACCCTGATCCGCTGCCATGGCCGCATAATCTATCCCCACGTGAACTGGGGCCGCGTGCGCTTCCACCCTGCTATTTTGCGCTGCGGCCGCGGTAGTATAATCTAACTCTGCGCGGACTGGTGCTGTTACCGCGTGGGAGAGGCAGTCTGCCACTACATTGAGTTTACCCGCTACGTGTTGAATATCAGTAGTAAATTCCGAAATTGCGGCCAGCTGCCTCTGCTGCCGGCCCGACCAAGGTTCCGAAATTTTGGCCATCGCAAAAATGAGCGGTTTGTGGTCGACAAACGCGGTGAAACGCTGACCTTCTAACCAGAATTGGAAGTGGCGAATGGCTAAGTGGAGCGCTAACAGCTCCCTGTCAAACGCGCTGTATTTACGCTCGGCCTCGCGCAAGGATCTGCTGAAGAAGGCCAGTGGCTGCCAAACCCCGGCAACGTGCTGTTCCACAACCGCCCCTATGGCCAAATCCGACACATCCGTGGTGAGCGCTAAGGGGGCCGTTGGGTCTGGGTGAGCTAACAACGCAGCATCTGCAAGGGCTTTTTTTACCTCTGCGAATGTGCGCTTCCGCTCCGGGGACCATTCAATTGCATTGGAGGGTTTTTGCTTTTTAAGAGCGGCATATAGTGGTTGCATGAGCTGCGCTGCGTGGGGTAGGAAACGGTTATAAAAATTCACCATTCCTAAAAACTCCTGTAGGGCTTTGACCGTTTGTGGCTGGGGAAAATCTGCCACTGCGCACACTTTGACCGGTAGCGGAACCGCCCCTTCTGGGGAGACGCGGTGCCCCAAAAAATCAATCTGCGCCACCCCGAACTGGCACTTAGCTGGATTGATTATTAACCCGTGCTCTCCCAACCTCCAAAAAACTGTTGTGAGGTGTTTTTCGTGTTCCTCTTCGGATGTGCTGGCGACCAAAATGTCGTCCAGGTAGATGAGCACAAAAGGGAGATCGCGTAACATGGCATCCATCATGCGTTGGAAGGTTTGCGCGGCGCCTTTGAGGCCAAAAGGCATGCGTTAAAACTCAAACAGTCCAAACGGGGTTATCACCGCTGTTTTGGGAATGTCCTCAGCCCGGATTGGGATTGATGATAACTGCGGACCAAGTCTATTTTAGAAAAAATGCGCGCCCCCGCCAGGTGTACTGAAAAATCCTGAATATGTGGAATGGGGTAGCGGTCATGCGCTGTAGCGATGTTTAACCTGCGGAAGTCACCGCAAGGTCTCCACGAGCTGTCGGCTTTAGGGACCATATGCAGTGGGGAAGCCCATGGGCTGTTCGAACGGCGGACAATGCCCAACCTTTCCAGGTTGGCAAACTCCTCGCGCGCTATGGACAGTTTAGCTGCATCCAAGCGCCGAGCTTTCGCAAAGACGGGGGGACCAGCAGTAGTGATAAAGTGCTCCACTCCATGTTTCGCAACTGTTGCAGAAAAGGTGGGAACTGTGAGTGCTAGAAACTGTGCGAGGAGTGTGTGAAACTTACCGCCTGCTGTGGCGACGTTGGTCTGTGCTGGTGGCGGGGACACTCGAGCTGCACAAGGAATGGAGTAAAAAGAGAGTGCATTAACCAAGCATCTATTGGCAAGATCAACTAACAACCCATGTGAGCACAGAAAATCGGCACCTAACATGTTGAAACTCACCGCTGCTATAATAAAAGTCCATTCATAAGTGCGGCCGTGCAAGGACAGAAGCAGCGTCTTTTCGCCGAAGGTCTTAATGCTCGAGCCGTTCGCCACTGTTGCTCCGTCACCACGGGGGCCTGTCAGCCGCTCAGTGTAGGTTGGGGTGATGAAACTCACTTGGGCGCCCGTGTCCACGAGGAAATGCCTCCCAGAGCGCGCATCCGTGAGGTAGAGCAGCTTGTTTCGCTCGCCGAGGGCCGATGCTGCTAACGACTCCGGGTCCTGGTGTTTCCCGAGGTCTTGAACTGGCATGGCGGTACACACCTGCGCGCCCTCTCTGCGAAACGTCGATGGTAAAAGCAGAGGTCGTCTCCTCCGCTGCATCGGGACCTCACTGCTGCCATTGTTGGTGGGATCAATTCAGCCGCCTCTGGCCCACCGCTGCTCCCGGCCGCTGCGTCGAGGTCTGCCGCTGCTGCGGTGGCCGCCTGCTCCTCGCAGGAGTCGAGGATCCGCTGCGCTTCTCGGGCCAGCGCGCGGAAGTCCCGCTGGGTTACGAAATGAGTGCCTGTCAGGGTCGCCCTCGTCTGCGATGGAAGGGTCCTCAGGAAGATGTGCTTGGAGAGGAAATCATCATTGTCTGTGCCTCTCAGCTGTAGCATGTCTTCCATCAGGTCGACTGGTCTGCGTCCTCCCAAGTCGTGCAGAGCTAGGAGCCTCCTAGCTCTCTCCTCGGCTGAGGGCGTGAAACACTGGATGAGGGCAGTCTTCAGCTCGCTGTATTTGTCACCAGCGGGCGGTTGCTGCACCAGGCTCCGCACGTATCGGGCTGTGCGGTTGTCGAGCTTGGCGATGACGTGGTAGAATTTCGTGTCATCTGCCGTTATTCCCCCGACTGCGATCTGGGCTTTGGCCTGGAGGAACCACGAGTCTGGGTTGTCCTGCCAGAACTCCGGTAGCTTGATCGAGACCGCGCTTGCTCGAGCGGTCCCTGACGAGTCTGGTTCGGGGGAACTGTCTCCGGCCATTACACGTCTTGGGTCACCAATGTGGAGAGTGTGAAATAAAGAGGCTGAATGATTTCTCAGTTCAGGTTTATTGATGATCTCACATCTCCAGCTTCATCTCAACAGAATAAGAGACCGAACTCCCCCAAACCCCCACTTTTATACTTGGGACATCAAAGACAGAATCACATTGTTATCACATCCCCCCAAGTCCCTTCGTCCTCCATCTGACCCCAGGAGGTCAGGAAATCCTCTCAGAGTCCTCACCAAAGGCACCTCCACCTCCTGCTGTAATCCCCAGGAGGTCCAGACACATTGTTCCTTCAAAGACGTGAGGTCACAGAATACATATGTAATTCTAAGCATCTCAATCCTGTGCTATACATTTGCAGTCAAAATATGTTCGCCACAAATCCTATCATTGTCAATCCAATTGCTAGTCATATGTTTTCGTGGTCAAAGAACCTGAAAACGTACACACAAACACTGTATGGGCGGAACTGGGGCCGCCATTACGGAAAATGTCATTTTTGTGAATAACTACTGAACCACTAATCTTATCATTGTCAATCCAATTGCTAGTCATATGTTTTCATGGTCAAGGAATCTGAAAACGTACACACAAACACTGTATGGGGGAACTGTGGCGCTTGGCGGAGGCCTGCGCTCTCTGAGTGCTTTTCTAGTTCTTTCTACTGCCTTTACTTTTAGGGGTGGATGTTAGTGCAGCTGAGATTATGCCTTCCTTTATACTACTGTCTAATGCATCAATGTTCATATTATAATCATTTTGCCTTAAATAGTTATTACTTTCTTCCATAAATTTTTTCCCAGTAAGCTCTCGCTAGCTTTCATTTCCCACCTGCATTTCCTGTATCGTTTGGAATGGCTATACTTATTTTACACCAGATTGGACTTCCTATTGTCCCTTCCTTATTTACTGTTCAACTGCACTTTGTTGCAATGGTACTAGATCCAAAGCAGACTCTTTCCCTGAGTTTATATCAATCATTGTGCAAATGCCATTATTTATGTCATGGGGTTGAAGTATTTTATTGTGTTTTTGGATTTTATGTAGTTTTAAGTTTATGTTGCATGTTTTGTGGTTTTTGTGTTTTAAACAGTGTGTTTTTAAATTGGAGGTGTTTGTTTGCTTCCACCCTGTGCTTCCCAATTACTGAACAGCAACACCTAGTTGATTGTGGATGTGCAGCACATGATATAAGAGATGCTCTGGCAGTCCGCAAGAGAGCTTTTTGCCAGGAGGGAGGAGCCCTGCCTGAGGGTAGTAATGGCCAGATGAGGCTTTCTAGAGGACTTGAGGCCTTTAATCAAAATGGCTCATATGGACAGGCCTCATGTGAAACTTCATTTTCTCTACTAGGCCATCTAGTGGATAAAACCTATACAACATGCAGATTTTTACAAGGGCATTATTGGTTTAATGTGTATTTTTTCCATTTCAGTGAATGCACCGTCTTTTAAGAAATATCAATGATCATAAAGGAAAAAAGAAATAATAAAACTCGGGTGACTACAGTGAATGTGCTTGTGGTACTTATCCATTTTTATTTAGAAATAATAACTTTTCAACAGTCTTTGGACTAAGGTGATTTCTTTTCTTTTTTCTTTTTTAGATTATTTCTCCAGCTTTGGAGAATACTCTCTCAGGGCACAGAGGATGCAGGTGTGCAAAGGAAGGCTACTGCAAGTTTGTAAGTTTGTGTAGGATAGACTCTCCCAGTACATTCACCTCTGTCGTTATTGTCATGCATGGCACAATAGTGCCTCAGCATAATGATGTGTTATTGTTCTATCCAACAATATGTGTATGTGTATGAAACACATCAGACACTTCACCATGCAAATGAAAATAAATAAGAATGCTTTGCCTCTAAGCTACTACTTAGTGATGACTAGCTGAGGCTTTCTTGAAGGCTTGAGGCTTTTCATCAAAATTGCTCATATAGACGAAGCCTCATGTGAAACTTCATTTGCTCTACTAGGCCATGTAGTCGACAAAACGTATACTACATGCAGATTATTACAAGGGCATTATTGGTTTAATGTGTATTTTTTTCCAAGAAATAAAACTTGTGTGACTACAGTCAGAGGCGGACTTACCATTAGGCAAAGGTAGATGGTTGCCTTAGGCTCCGAACTGCTGGGGGCCCCGATCTACTAGAAGCCCCATATATATATATTGTAGGAAACTCAAAATGAAGAGACTGAATGATTTTTCAGTATTGGTTTATTCCATCTCAAGCCCACAGCTCCTCTCTCAGTCAGGGAATGAAGAGCTACATAATGTTACGCCACATCACTCCCCCCGAAACGCCCAAGAATGGACATACACCAACCTTAAGTCAATAATGGACAGTCATACACATTACACCCTTAAATCATACACATTACACCCTTAAATCACCCCCCCCCCTTGTAGGATCTACAGCACAATTTACACGGGTTGATCAAAATACACATCACTCTGCCCGTTGCTTAGGCTTCAACCTCCTCCCGAATCTGCTGAACGCAGGCTTCGCAGCCTGTGTTATGCCGTCCTGCTGTGCGCCTGTGGAATGAGGGGGAGAAGGGTTATTTGCCCCCTGCTGGGGAACTAGGGGCTGTCCCTTGGGAGGCCTGCCGCGCCGAGGTGCCCCCGCCGGCCGCACAGGTTCGTCACACAACACAAAAGCAGGCTTTAATCTGTCAACGCTGATTGTCTCTTTCCTGCCCCCCAAGTCCAGCACAAAATATTTCTCCCCGGTTTCCAGCACTCGGAACGGATCATCATAAGGTGGGCGGAGACTGTGACGCTGGGCGTCGTGCCTGACAAAAACAAACTCTGCGTTTTGCAAAGCCTTGGGAACAAAAACCAGCGGAAAAGTGTGATGAGCAGGGCCCGGGAGCATTTCTGCCCCCGTACCACGTAGAGGTCCCCGCACCGGGGGGCGCTCGGGTGCTGCATGGGCTGGTAGGAATTCTCCTGGCAGCCTGAGAGGTTGAGTAAACACTAATTCAGCAGGTGAGGCATCTAAATCCTCCTTGGGTGCCGAACGCAACCCCAATAAAACCCATGGTAGTTTGTTTACCCAATTTGTATCCGTGAGCGACGCTCTGAGGGCTGCCTTCAACGATCTGTGAAAACGCTCGCATAAACCGTTGGCCTGTGGGTGATAAGCGGTGGTGCGATGAGCTGTTGCCCCTAAGCCGCTGGCCATGGCTGACCATAGCTCTGAAATGAACTGCGGACCCCTATCGGACATAATGTCCGACGGGATTCCGAACCGCGCTACCCAGGCTGTTAAAAAAACGCGAGTTACCTCTGCTGCTGTGGTAGACTGCAATGGGACCACTTCCGGCCAACGAGTGGTCCGGTCCACCATTGTCAGGAGATGTGTGAACCCCTGCGAGGGCGGCAGGGGTCCCACTAGATCAACGTGCACATGATCAAACCTCTTAGCCGGGATGTGGAAAGGTTCTAAAGGGGCTTTTGTGTGTCTATGAACTTTGGCCCGCTGGCAGGACATGCAGGCTCTCGCCCACTCCTTCACGTGCTTGCGCAGGCTCGGCCAAACAAACTTCTCTGCTACCATTTTCACCGAAGCGCGTACTCCCGGGTGTGCTAAGGAGTGCACCGCGTCAAAAACACGACGGTGCCACGTGGCCGGTACCACTGGGCGAGGTCGCCCGGTGGATACATCGCAAATAAGCGGGGGTGAACCGGTTCGTAAATTTACGTTCTCCAGCCTTAACCCTGTTGGTCCAGACAGGAGCGCGCGCACGTCTGTGTCCTCGACCTGCTCTGCTGCCATGGCCGCGTAATCTATCCCTACGTGCACCGGAGCTGCGTGCGCGTCCGCGCTGTTACCGCGCTCCGCGTCTGCGGCGCTACAGCCCCCGTCCGCGCGGACAGGCGCTGTTACCGCTCGCGAGAGGCAGTCCGCCACCACATTAAATTTACCGGCTACGTGCTGTATATCGGTGGTGAATTCTGAAATTGCGGCCAGCTGCCTCTGCTGTCGGCCTGACCATGGTTCAGAGACTTTGGACATTGCAAAGGTTAACGGCTTGTGGTCGACAAACGCGGTAAAACGTCGCCCTTCCACCCAGAACTGGAAATGGCGAATGGCCAGGTGGAGCGCTAGCAGTTCCCTGTCAAACGCGCTATATTTTCGCTCCGCATCACGTAGGGACCTGCTAAAAAAAGCGAGTGGTTGCCAAGCCCCGGCGACTTGCTGTTCTACCACGGCTCCTATGGCCACATCTGACGCGTCTGTGGCTAGCGCTATTCGGGCTGCTGGGTCTGGGTGAGCCAGCAGTGCTGCATTTGCTAGTGCTTTCTTAACCTCAGTGAATGCGTGCTCCCGCTACGGGGACCACTCAATCGCATTGGAGGGCTTTTGTTTTTTTAGCGCAACATACAACGGTTGCATGAGCTGCGCCGCGTGAGGTATGAAACGGTTGTAAAAGTTTACCATGCCTAAAAATTCCTGCAACGCTTTTACCGTTTGTGGCTGGGGAAACTCAGCCACCGCGCGTACTTTGGAGGGCAGCGGAACTGCACCCTCTGGGGAGACGCGGTGCCCCAAAAAATCGATCTGTGCTGCGCCGAAATGGCACTTGGCTGGGTTGATTATCAACCCGTGCACTCCCAACCTCTGAAAAACAGTTCTGAGGTGACTCTCGTGTTCCTCCTCAGAGGCGCTGGTGACTAAAATATCATCTAAGTAGACAAAAACAAAAGGGAGGTCGCGCAAAACGGCATCCATCATGCGTTGGAAGGTTTGCGCAGTGCCTTTAAGGCCAAAAGGCATGCGTAAAAATTCAAAAAGCCCGAAAGGGGTTATTACCGCTGTCTTGGGAATGTCCTCTGATCGGACCGGGACCTGGTGATAACCGCGGACCAGGTCTATTTTAGAAAAAATTTGTGCCTTGGCCAAATGCACCGAAAAATCTTGGATATGCGGAATTGGGTAGCGGTCCTGCGCTGTGGCATTGTTTAACCTGCGATAATCGCCGCATGGTCTCCACAAGCCGTCCGCCTTAGGGACCATGTGGAGGGGGGAAGCCCAAGCGGACTTCGAGCGGCGAATTATGCCCAACCTTTCCAGGTTGGCGAACTCCTCACGTGCAATAGAGAGCTTAGCTGCATCCAGGCGCTGAGCCTTCGCAAAAACCGGTGGACCACTTGTGGTTATAAAGTGCTCCACCCCGTGCTTCGCCACCTTAGCTGAAAACGTGGGAACTGTGAGTGCTGGGAACTGGTTTAGGAGAGTGTGGAACTTACCTCCTGCTGCGGCGGCGTTGGCCTGTACTGACGGCGGGGACACTCGCACTGCACAGGGAATAGAACAAAAAGAGAGTGCATTAACCAAGCGTCTATTAGCCAGATCTACCAGCAAGCCATGTGAGCACAAAAAGTCAGCGCCCAACATGTTAAAACTCACCGCCGCTACTATGAAGGTCCATTCATAGTTGCGGCCGTGCAAGGACAGGCGCAGAGTTCTTTTGCCAAACGTCTTGATCGACGAGCCATTTGCGGCTGTTGCTCCATCTCCGCGGGGACCGGCCGCCTGGTCCGCGTAGGTCGCGGTGATGAAACTCCTCTGTGCTCCCGTGTCAACGAGGAATCGCCGTCCGGAGCTCGTGTCCGTCAGGTAGAGCAGCTTGTTCCGTTCGCCGAGGGTCGAAGCTGCCAGCGACCTCTGGCTCTTTGCGCTTCCCTGCTTCCTGAAGTTGCATGGCGGGACGCACCTGTGCGCCTTGTGCACGAAACGTCGATGGTAGAAGCACATCTCGTTCTCTCCTCTGCTCCGGGATCGCGCTGCCGCTGTTGTCGCTGGGGTCGGCTCTGCTGCCACCGGTTCTCCGTCGCCCTGGGCTGCCGTGCTGAGGTCCGCTGCTGCCGCTGCTGTCTCCTGTTCGCCGCATGCGTCCAGGAGTCTCTCTGCTTCCAAAGCCAGCGCACGGAAGTCCTGCTGGTCCACACACCTCATGCTGGACAGGGAGCCTCTCATGTGCGCTGGAAGGGTCCTCAAAAAGATGTGTTTAAATAAAAACACATTGTTGCCTGCCCCGATCATCTGCAGCATGTCCTCCATGAGGACGGTCGGCCTGCGTCCTCCTCTGTCGCGCAGGTCCAGGAGTGTTCTGGCCCTCACCTCGGCCGATGGCACAAAGCTCCGAATGAGGGCGGCTTTCAGGGCGTCGTATTTGCCAGCAGCGGGCGGCTGCTGCACCAGGCTCCGCACACATCGGGCTGTGCGGCTGTCGAGTCTTGCGATGACATTGTGGAACTTAATGTCATCCTCTGATACCCCGTTAAGCACGAACCGTGATTCCACGTGTTGGAACCATGAGTGCGGGTCCTCTTGCCAGAACTCGGGGAGACTAATGGAGTTTAGCCTTTCCATATTTCTCACGTGTGGGTCACCAATGTAGGAAACTCGAAATGAAGAGACTGAATGATTTTTCAGTATTGGTTTATTCCATCTCAAGCCTACAGCTCCTCTCTCAGTCAGGGAATGAAGAGCTACATAATGTTACGCCACAATATATATATATATATATATATATATATATATATATATATATATATATATATATATATATATATATATATATATATATATATAATATTTATCATTTTTAATGTGATGTCTGACAAAATATGGAAACTGGGTATTTATAAAAACGCCAAATCAAATCATGAGCATAATGTCCTCCCTCCCTTCTCCACAGACTGTTGGACTGCTCCATGTATCTCAGAGCTGTATAATATAAGAGTTGCAATACTCCAGTAGACTTCTATAGAAACTGTGAAAGGCAGAAGTCATGTGGGTCATGGAGCGGTGAATTGTTCCAAACAATGGAATTTTCCCCGTAGACCACCATTCATTTCATGGTGTGTCTGCTTAATAATCCTGGGTAAGTTAATTAATGGCTGTTGTTTTTGTTCATTTTACCACTTAAGTTAACGGGTAGATTCTGTAGTCTGTGATCTTGTTTTATTTTGTCAGCTTTTTTTTCTTGATTATGTGCAGTAAAAGCTCATAAAATTGCAATTGTTATTAGCCTGTGCTAGCTCACCTAGCTAACTGGGATAGCCCTTATTTCAAAATCTGTTTTACAGTTATTGGGTGAAGACACAGTTTCTGAGAGACATTAGAGATGGCTAGTGGCATTATATGATGGGACATGACATTGAAACCTGTGACAGAACAGATGTGACTTATTATTTTGTTAATAGTAATTGTAACATTAGCAGCATAACTGCAGGACGGATCAGGTCTAGTGGACCCCTGACCAACTGAGCACCCCAGGATCTAATTTGTATATGTACAAGTACATTTTCAATCCAGTGATTTATAAAGTGATTTATAATTTCCTGAAGCCTCATTCAGAACATTATAGTCACCAAGAAG
This sequence comes from Pholidichthys leucotaenia, assembly GCA_020510985.1. Lineage (NCBI taxonomy): Eukaryota > Metazoa > Chordata > Actinopteri > Cichliformes > Pholidichthyidae > Pholidichthys > Pholidichthys leucotaenia. Next base: position 442,957,849 of record CM035837.1, on the reverse strand, counting down.
TGTAAAATATATACTGTATATACATACAGTATATACAGTGTATGTATTAAAAGACCTGAGAAGGTTTTGGCTCTGTGTCTGCTTTCAAAAGGCTTCTCTTTTCCACTGCTGCTGCTCATCATGGCTGGCTGCCCCAGTTGAAAATCCACAGAATAGGTCTGTGGAACTATAATGTTCTGAATGAGGATTTAGAAAATTATGAATCAGTTTGTAAATCACTGGATTGAAAATGTACTGACCTCACCTGGTCAGCTAACACCATAGCTACGATAAAGAAGGCTCAACATTTACACTTTCTGAGGCTCCTAAAGAGGGTTGGCATGAATGCACAGTTGCTGGTTTTATTTTATCACTGCCATTGAGAGCATTTTGTCGTATGGCATCACAGTTTGGTATGGTGGCTGCTCAGCCACAGACCACAAAGCTTTGCAGAGAGTGATCGAGACTGCACAAAAAAATCACTGGCTGTTCTTTCCCTTCTTTGGAAGAGATTTCCAGGTCTTGGTACCTCAGCAGAGCTACTGCTGTGGAGATATGTGGAAGGACGAGGCTGAGTTTATTTCTCAAGTCCAGTTTTATTCACATTCACATTCTGCAACATCCAAAAACAGAAAGAGGATGAACCCCCAACATCTGTCCCTTTTATACCCCAGGACATCAAAGCACACAGTCACATTGTCTTTTAATCCCAAATCAAAATGCATCCCCCTCCAGGTCTTCTCGTCTCCACCTAAAGTCCTGGTGGTCGGGAAATCCCTCAAGGCCATCTCTTTGCATACAAAAGGCCAGATTTCACATCCTCCTGTTACTCCTAGGAGGTTCAGTCCTTTTGTTCCTCTGAGACGTGAAGCATACAATAGGCATACAGTAATATACATGTGAAGCATAAGAAACTCACATATGTGCAACACATGACCCCCCCCAAACGTCTAAGATGGAACAACATAACCACAGATTGCATGTCATACTAAAATCACTACATATCAGTCCACATGCCGCTTGGGCCTCAGCCTTCTCCCGTATTTGCTGTAAGCAGGCTGTACCACCTCCGCGGCATCTTCCTGCTGTGGAGCTGCTGCCTGGGGATGAGAACTGTTAGTCAACCTCTGTGGGTGTTCTGGGGAATGCTCTCTAGGGGGTCTGCCGCGCCGAGGAGCCTTAGCCAACTGCACAACTTCGTCAGTTACCACAAAAGCGGGTTTGAGCCTGTTTATGCCAATCATTTCTTTTCTGCCCCCCAAATCTAGCAAAAAATGCTTATCCCCTGTTTCCAGCACTCTATATGGTCCATCATAAGGTGGATGTAAAGGTGGACGATGGGCATCATGTCTGACAAAAACAAACTCCGCATTTTTTAAAGCCTTAGGCACAAAAACACGCGGAAAACTGTGGTGAACAGGGCCGGGTAGCGTGCTCGGGTCCGTGCTATTCTGTAACCGCTGAGCCGGGAAGCACTCTGGCGCTGGATTGTCTGGGAGAAATTCCCCGGGCAGCCGAAGTGGCTGTGCGAAAACTAGCTCAGCTGGGGAGGCTTCTAAATCCTCTTTAGGTGCAGAACGCAACCCCAATAAAACCCATGGTAGCTTGTCCACCCAATTTGCATCCGTAAGTGACGCTCTGAGAGCCACCTTCAATGACCTGTGAAAACGTTTGCATAACCCGTTAGCCTGCGGGTTGTACGCGGTCGTGCGGTGGATCGTTGCCCCCAGGCTGCGGGCCATCGCTGACCAAAGTTCAGAAACAAATTGAGGGCCTCTGTCGGACGTTATGTCCGACGGGACTCCAAAATGCGCTACCCATGCCGTTAAAAACGCACGCGCCACCTCCACGGCTGTGGTTGACGACAGCGGAACCACTTCCGGCCAGCGCGTGGTGCGGTCAACCATTGTCAGAAGATGTGTGCACCCTTGCGAGGGCGGGAGGGGGCCTACGAGGTCCACGTGGACATGATCAAACCTTTTAGCTGGAATGTGAAATGGCTCCAAGGGAGCTCTTGTGTGTCTATGAACCTTGGCCCGCTGACAAGCCATGCAGGCTGCCGCCCACTCTCTAACTTGTTTGCGCAGGCTCGGCCATACAAATTTCTCTCCTACCATTTTGACCGACGCGTGCACTCCCGGGTGCGCCAGAGAATGGATCGAGTCAAAAACGCGGTGGCGCCACACGGCTGGTACCACCGGACGCGGCCGCCCAGTGGAGACATCGCAGATTAGGGGGGCATACCGTCTTGCAGCACCCTGTTCTCCAGCCTTAACCCTGTTGGTCCAGCCTGGAGCGCGCACACATCCGCGTCGCTAACCTGCTCCGCGGCCATGGCTGCATAATCTATCCCCACGCGGACCAGGGCCGCGCGCACTACCGCGTCGCTAACCTGCTCTGCGGCCATGGCTGCAGAATCTACCTCTACATGGGCTGGAGCCGCCACGGCGCATGAGAGGCAGTCCGCCACTACATTAAGTTTACCCGCCACATGCTGGATATCGGTAGTAAACTCCGATATCGCGGCCAGCTGTCTCTGCTGCCGGCCCGACCAAGGTTCTGAAATCTTGGCCATCGCAAAAGTCAGCGGCTTGTGGTCAACGAACGCGGTGAAACGGCGTCCTTTCAGTCAGAACTGGAAGTGGCGAATGGCCAAGTGGAGAGCTAACAACTCCCTGTCGAATGTGCTGTATTTTCGTTCGCTGTCGCGCAGGGTCCTGCTGAAAAAGGCGAGCGGCTGCCAGGCTCCGGCTACATACTGTTCCACGACCGCTCCTATGGCCACATCTGACGCATCAATAGTGAGCGCCATGCGGGCCGCTGGGACTGGATGTGCCAACAACGCAGCGTTTGCCAGGGCTGTTTTGACTTCAGAGAATGCGTGCTCTCGCTCCGGAGACCATTCGACTTTATTTGTGGGTTTTTGTTTTTTTAGTGCAGCATACAATGGTTGCATGAGCTGCGCTGCACGGGGGAGGAAACGGTTATAAAAATTCACCATTCCAAAAAACTCCTGTAACGCTTTGACCGTTTGTGGTTGGGGAAAATTTGTTACTGCGCGCACTTTGTCAGGCAGAGGAACCGCTCCTTCTGGGGAGACGCGATGCCCCAAAAAATCAATATGCGTCACCCCGAACTGACACTTCGCTGGGTTGATTATTAACCCATGCTCTGCCAACCTCCGGAAAACTGCCGTGAGGTGGTTTTCGTGTTCGTCTTCGGACGCGCTGGCTACCAATATGTCGTCCAGGTAGACGAACACGAAAGGGAGATCGTGCAAAACCGCGTCCATCATGCGTTGGAACATCTGCGCCGCGCCTTTAAGCCCAAATGGCATGCGCAAAAACTTGAAAAGCCCGAAAGGAGTTATTACCGCTGTTTTGGGTATGTCCTCAGCGCGCACTGGGACCTGGTGGTTACCGCGTACCAAGTCTATTTTAGAAAAAACGGGTGCCCCCGCCAAATGAACTGAAAAATCTTGGATATGCAGGATCGGGTAGCGGTCGTGCGCTGTAGCATTGTTCAACCTGCGGAAATCACCGCAAGGTCGCCACGAGCCATCAGCTTTCGGGACCATGTGAAGCGGTGAAGCCCATGGGCTCTTCGAACGCCTGATGATGCCCAGCCTTTCCAGGTTGGCGAACTCCTCGTGCGCTATGGTCAGTTTAGCTGAATCCAAGCACCGAGCTTTTGCAAAAACAGGCGGTCCGGTAGTAGTAACAAAATGTTCCACCCCGTGTTTAGCCGCGGTCGCCGAAAATGTTGGGACCGTGAGTGCTAGGAACTGAGTGAGGAGTGTGTGGAACTTACCACCTGCGGCTGTGACGTTGGCTTGTGCTGTTGGCGGGGCCACTCGAGCTGTACAGGGAATAGAATAAAAAGAGAGTGCATTAACCAGGCGTCTGTTAGCAAGATCGACCAACAAACCATGTGAGCATAAAAAATCAGCCCCTAACATGTTGAAATTGACTGCTGCTATGACGAAAGTCCACTCGAATGTACGGCCGTGTAAAGACAAAAGCAGAGTCCTCTCACCGAAAGTCTTAATCGCCGAACCGTTCGCTGCTGACACCCCGGGACCACTGGAATGCGCCAGCCGGTCAGCGTAGGAAGGTGTGATGAAACTCAGCTGGGAGCCTGTGTCCACGAGGAAATGCCTCCCCGAGCTCGCATCCCTCAAGTAGAGCAGCTTGTTCTCCTCTCCGAGGGCCGCAGCTGCTACCGACCCCCGGTCTTGGCATTTCCCGAGTGCTTGAAATGGCATGGTGGAATGCACTTGCGTGCCCTCTCCGCGAAGCAGCGATGGTAGAAGCAAAGAACGTCGTCTGCTCCGTGTTTCCTGGCCCCTGCCGCCGCCGTTGTCAGTGAGTCTGGTGCTGCAGCCTCTGGCCCCCTGCCATCTCCAGACGTTGCGCCTAGCTCCGCTGCCGCAGCCGTAGCCGCGCGCCATTTATTGGCGTTGACGAGTCGTTGCGCCTCCTGGCCCAGCTCGTGGTAGTCTCGTCGGGCCAACAGTGATGAACTGGCCAGGGTCACTCTCACCGCTGACGGTAGGGTCCTGAGGAAAAGGTGGGTGAAGATGAAGTTATCATCTTCGGAGTCTCTCAAACTCAACATCTTCCCCATCAGGTCTGCAGGTCTGTCGCTCTCAAATTCAGTCAGCACCAGGAGCGCCTCTGCTCGCTCCTCCACCGAGGGGGTGAAGTAACGGATGAGTGCAGCCTTCAACGTGCTGTACTTGTCGCTGTCCGGCGGGTGGTTGATCAGGCTCTCCACTCGCTGGGCTGTGTGGTTGTCGAGCTTTGCAACTACATGGTTGAACTTTGTGGCGTCTACTGAAATCCTCCGGAGATTGAACTGCGCCTCGACTGCGTTAAACCAGGAGCGCGGATTGTTCTGCCAGAAGTCCGGTAGCTGAACTGTGGCTGCATTCGTTTGGCTGGCTCCTGACGAGTCTGGCTCGGGAGAATCGTCTCCGCTCATGATACGTCTTACGGTCACCAGTGTGGAGATATGTGGAAGGATGAGGCTGAGTTTATTTCTCAAGTCCAGTTTTATTCACATTCACATTCTCCAACATCCAAAAACAGAAAGAGGATGAACCCCCAACATCTGTCCCTTTTATACCCCAGGACATCAAAGCACACAGTCACATTGTCTTTTAATCCCAAATCAAAATGCATCCCCGTCCAGGTCTTCTCGTCTCCACCTAAAGTCCTGGTGGTCGGGAAATCCCTCAAGGCCATCTCTTTGCATACAAAAGGCCAGATTTCACATCCTCCTGTTACTCCTAGGAGATTCAGTCCTTTTGTTCCTTTGAGACGTGAAGCATGCAATAGGCATACAGTAATATACATGTGAAGCATAAGAAACTCACATATGTGCGCCACACTGCCATCATTATGGATTACACTCATGCAGGTCATAATTTTTTTTTCTCTTGCTCCCCTCAGAGAAGCGGTACAGATCCCATAAAACCCGGACTACCAGGTTTAATCATAGTTTTTTCCCAACAGCAGTACGTATTTTAAGATAAGATAAGATAAGCCTTTATTAGTCCCACAATGGGGAAATTCCAGGATTGCAACAGCACAGGGATAGCAACACTCAGAGCAACACAGAAGGCAAGAAAAAACAAGAGCAGCGAGTATACATATGTACATATAAACATAAATATATAAACACACAGTGTGGAGCATTGTAGCTAGATGGAATAAATATGTAGATATATAAACACACACAGTGCGGAGCATTGTAGCTAGATGGAATAAATATGTAAATATATAAACACACACAGTGTGGAGCATTGTAGCTAGATGGAATAAATATATAAATAAGATAAGATAAGATAAGATAAGCCTTTATTAGTCCCACAACGGGGAAATTCCAGGATTGCAACAGCACAGGGATAGCAACACTCAGAGCAACAATCAGAAGGCAAGAAAAAAAACAAGCAAGCAAGAGCAGCTAATATACATATGTACATATTACTATAAGATATATATATACACACACACACACACAGACACACAGTGCAGAGCATTGTAGCTGGATGGAATAAATATATGAATATATGAACACACAGTGCAGAGCATTGTAGCTAGATGGAATAAATATGTAAATATATAAACACCCACAGTACGGAGCATTGCAGCTAGGTGGAATAAATATGCAAGTATATAAACACACACAGTGCGGAGCAATGTAGCTAGATGGAATAATATGTAGATATATAAAAACACAGTGCGGAGCATTGTAGCTAGATGGAATAAATATATAGATATATAAATATAAACACACCCAGTGCTGAGCATTGTAGCTAGATGGAATAAATATGTAAATATATAAACACACACAGTGCAGAGCATTGTTGCTAGGTGGGATGAAACAGCATAACCGTCTATTTAGTTATCCTACATGGTATGATTATGTGCCCATACATATTCTCACCCTCCATAGCGACCGGTATGTTCCTAGTTGTATACCGGAGGGGACCATTGTGTAAGTCTATTGCGTCTTTTGCATTCAATACTATTAGGCTGTTACGTCTTTCTGCTATCTCTGTGAGCAGCCCTGCTTAAGTTGTACAGTCTGACAGCCGTAGGTAGGAAGGACCTGCGAAACCTCTCGGTTGTGCACCTAGGATGATGTAGTCTGCTGCTAAATGAGCTCCTCAGTGCATTCAGTATGTCCTGCATAGGGTGGAACTCGGACTCCAGCAGAGATGACAGTTTAGCCACCATCCTTGGGCTGCACGGTGGCGCAGTGGTTTAGCACTGTGGCAGCACAGTTTTACCCTCGGCCGGGGGACCGCGGGGGTCATGAGATCGTGGGTTCGATCCCAGCCCCTGACCAATAGTGAGCTGTGTGGAGTTTGCATGTTCTCCCCGTGTTGCGCGGGTTTACTCCGGGATTTCTCCGGTTTCCTCCCGCACACCAAAAACATGTAGGTTTAGGGCGCTCGCGCACGCAGCGACCAGCAGCCGGTGGCTTGTCACCAGACTGCAAACCAAGTCTACCTACGGGTACAAATAAGTAACAAAAAAAAAAAAAAAAAAAAAAAAAAATCCTTCTCTCTCCCATCTCCTCCACTGGGTCAAGGCGCTGCCCCAGGACAGAGCTAGCTTTCTTGATCAGTTTGTTCAGTCTCTTCCTATCGGCTGCTGTAATGCCACTGCCCCAGCAGACCACTCTAAAAGTGATGGCTGATGCCACCACCGTGTCATAGAATGTCTTCAGCAGCGCCCCTTGTACACCAAAAGACCTGAGTCTCCTCAGTAGGAACAACCTGTGCTGTCCCTTCTTGTAGAGTGCGTCAGTATTGTGTGACCAGTCTAGTTTATTGTTCAGATGAACACCCAGGTACTTATAGGATGTCACCATCTCGATGTCTGTTCCCTGTATATTTACTGGTGCTGTGAGGGGTTGTCCTTGCCTGCGGCAGTCCACCACCAGCTCCTTAGTTTTCCTCGCATTGATCTGGAGGCAGTTCCGATGGCACCAGTCCACAAAGTCCTGGATAAGTCCTCTGTACTCAGCTTCATCTCCGTTGGAGATGAGGCCAACGGTGGCAGAGTCGTCAGAGAACTTCTGTAGATGGCAGTGTGTTGTGTTGTGTGAGAAGTCCGCAGTATAAAGGGTGAACAGGAAGGGAGCCAAAACCGTTCCCTGGGGGGCCCCCGTGCTACCGATGATCGTGTCGGACACACAGTCCCGGGTTCTCACAAACTGAGGCCGGTTTGTGAGGTAGTCCAGGATCCATGATGACAGGTGCTGGTCCACCCCTGCGCACAGCAGCTTGTCCTTCAGGATCATCGGTTGGATGGTGTTGAAAGCACTGGAGAAGTCAAAGAACATGATCCTCACCGCATTCCCGGGCTTCTCCAGGTGGAACAGAGAATGGTAAAGGAGGAAGATCACCGCATCCTCCACCCCAATGCCATGCTGGTAGGCGAACTGGAGTGGATCCATCGCTGGTCCCACCAGGGGGCGGAGGTGAGCAAGGAGCAGTCTCTCCAGGGTCTTCATCATGTGGGACGTCAAGGCCACTGGTCTGTAGCTGTTCAGATCTTTGGTGTGGGAAGTCTTTGGTACAGGTACCACACAAGATGTTTTCCACAGCTGTGGTACCCTCCCCAGCTTCAGGCTCAGATTGAAGATGACCTCCACAATCCCACACAGCTGGTCTGCACAGGATTTGAGGGGCTTTGCGCTGATGCCGTCCGGTCCCGACACCTTCCTCGCCTTGATCTTCCTCAGCTCCGTCCTCACCTGGGTCTTAGTGAGGGTCAGGTTTGGGGGCTGTGTGTTGGGAGTGGGGGGGTGTTGGTGGAGTGGGGAGTGGGCAGCAGGACTTGATGTCTTTAGAGGCAGCAGTGGTTGTTGTGCAGTCAGGGGGAAGGGCGGCTGGTCAAACCTATTGAAAAACAGATTCAGATTGTTCGCCCACTCCCTGCCCCCCGTGGCCTGGGGGGAGGTATTCTGGAGCCCAGAGATGGTTTTAAGGTTGCTTCAGACCCCGCTGATGTCACTCTGTTGCAGCTTGTCCTCCATCTTCTTCCTGAAGCTGTCCTTGCCTTCTCTGATCTTTCTCCTCAGCTCCCTCTGTACGGACTTCAGCATCTCCCTGTTCCCCGACCTGAAGATCCTCTTCTTCTCTCTCAGAAGTGTTTTTATCTCAGGGTTGATTCAGGGTTTGTTGTTTGAGCAACACCGTATGGTCTTGGTGGGAACGGTGTTGTCCACAAAGAAGCTGATGTAGTCCGTGATGGTGTGAGTGAGGCCATTGATGTCCTCACCATGTGGATCGCAGAGCTGCTCCCAGGCGGTGGTTTCAAAACAGCCCTTTAGAGTGTCCATTGCCTCCTCAGACCATAACTTCACTGTGCGCATGGCCGGAGGTTGTCTGTGCACTAGGGGTTTGTACACCGGCCGGAGATGAACCAAGTTGTGATCCGATCTCCCGAGTGGGGGGAGTTGTGATGAGGTGTACGCCTCCTTAGTGTTTGTGTAGAATAAGTCCAGTGTTTTATTGTCTCTAGTGTGGCATGTGACAAACTGGGTAAACGTGGGTAGAATGGGAGACAGTGAAACATGGTTGAAATCGCCTGAGATGAGGAGAAGAGCATCTGGGTGTTCTGTCTGCAGCCTGCCAGTTACTGAATGGATGACGTCACACGCTGTCCCAGCGTTCGCCGTCGGATTTGCATAAATAACAATGCAGATCACGTGTGAGTATTCCCTCGGGAGATATGTAGGCCGCATGCTAACAGCTAGCAACTCGATGTCTTTGCTGCAGTGTTGTTGTTTAACAGTGATATGTCCCGGTCTGCCCCAGTTGTTGTTAACATAAATTATCACTCAGTGGCTTCAGTGGCAAAGCCCCTTGCTTTGCCACTGTCTGATGTTCGGTCTGCCCGTATCGCGTGGAAACCCTCCAGTTCAATGTTAGCATCTGCTGCTAATTCAGTTAGCCAAGTCTCTGTGAATAGAAACAGGCTACACTCCCGGTATATGCTATCGTAGCGGGAGATAGCCGCTAGCTCATCTACCTTTCCCAGTAACGATTGTACATTCCCCATAACAACGGATTGGAGGGTGGGTCTGTACCTTATATTTCTTGCCCTCCACCTTACTCCAGAACGACACCCACATGAATCATACATAAACACTTAAGCAGCAGCATCCCCATGGAAAAGGAATGAAAACCGGGAAGTCAAGCAGCAGAAAGCAAGCAACGTTTCTTCGTTGGTGAAAATCCTGGCGTGTCAGCGCATTGGCGCTACCTGTCGGGCGGGAGTGAAACTACAAATGATGGTTGTGCACATGCGTCAATTGCTTGGCCTGGGTAGATGGAAAAAAGTGAGCATGAACAGCGTTGCGTGCGTGCCGGGCTCGTCCAAAGTGCATACAGACCAAGGCGGACTAGAGGGGAAATGCAGCATGAATAAGGCTTTAAGCCATTCATTCAAGAACTGGTTAGCCAAAGCAGCAAATAAATATCCATATATACACAGTTACAGAGGAAGATGGAGGCAGATGATCAACTGTGGAGACCCCTAAAGGGAGCAGCCAAAAGAAGTGGAAGCGCTCATGTGATCTCAAGGAACTCATCTAGTAAAAGCCTCTGGGAAAGTGGAACAAATTTTGAGAAAATATCAGAAAACCATTTAGTCCCCTACAATATGCACATCTTTAGGGCAGTGGTGGCCGAATGGTAAGGGATGTGGACTGGTGAGTGTAGGGTCGCAGGTTTGATCCCTGGACTGGCAGGATTAGATCTGAGTGGGACAGATAAGGTAGCAGTGTTTGCCCCACCCTCCTTAACCCCACTGTGGTGCCCTTGAGCTACATATTTGATTTGGCAAAGGTTTTACGTTGGATGCCCTTCCTGACACAACCCTTCCCATTTACCCGGGCTTGGGACCGGTCTTAGGAGTACACTGGCTTGTGCACCCCCTGTTGCTGCATAAACTCAATGCATGTCTGCCTTTTTAATAATTCAGCAAGAACACATTGACATATTCATTGATTCCAGAACACACTCTCCCATTATGAAAAGCTGTAGTCTATATTGTTTCTGCACACTTTGAAGAAAGCTACCGGTAGAGTTGGTTTTCTAGCCAAAGCTCATTAAACTGAGGACGCTGCAGTGACCACCTCCCACATTCACTGCACCTGTATGCCTCCAGGGGTCGGGGTTGCACATGAAAACTGACTGACTCAACTGGGCACAGCAATGTTCATTTTAGGCTCTTCAATTTTTTTTAAATTTCTCCATCTAATAAGCAAACTGTAGTGAACAGTTTATTCAGTCAGAAAGCCATTTGTTGCGGCATTTAGAATTTTAAGCACTTTCAAGCACCTTTTACAAAATTGAAAACACAACATTAAAATTCAAGCACTTTCAAGCACCATGGGAACCCTGCTTTCCACACAGTTCACATTCAAACCTTTTAACTCCAGTGTGGGTGAGTTCATGTGTTCTTCAGGAACTCATGAGTAAAGGCCTTTCTCTGCACACTGTTCACACACAAACTGTTTAAAGGGTCATTCACAAGATGTACACAAACTATACTGTAACGCTAAAAAACAAGAGCACCATGAGGCAAGTGCAATATCCCCCACTTTTTTTTTTTTTTTTTTTGTTAAGATCCCAATATGTTTCTGAAGGAGAGCAGTTTTAAACTTTTTCATATTAATTACTGGGGCAGAACCAAATTATGATAAGCCTATCATCCATGAATATACAACAAAAATAGTTTCACACAACAGTTAGTTCCAACCGAGCAGGTTGATTGGACAATAAGGATTCCAGGAATTACTATTTCACAATAATTTCACTTCAGTGTTTCACTGGCTATGTATCACTCCGCTTCAAAGGTGTTCTGGTAATCATTAATTATGTCTTGATGAAAACAGAGGCATACGGTAATCACTCAATGCGTCTGTGTCTATATCTTTCTGCCTGTCTCTTTCAGCTTGCCCGGTCAAAATTAAGTGGAGCTAAAGGCTTGTATGGCCATATTTTCTCGACTTTTAATTTGTCAGAATTTTGAGACAATGCTTTGGTTTCAAAATAAACAAAAAATAGTTCACTTTTACTGTCAATGCAGCTGAAACCTCATTGTAATACCTATGTCAGTCCAGTATAAGTGGCAGTGCCCCACTGAGCACTTCCTGTCAACAATCAATCTCCGTTTCTGCAAGCTAAACACATATTCAGGAACTACACCATTTATTCAACACATTGTTTCATTTCAGCCACATTTTCCTGTTTACTCTTGAAGATAAAGGACAACGTATGTTCTTCCTGTGTTACAACTCGCCGCTCATTAGCGGCACCAGCTGAGCGCACACCTGCACCTCGTCAGCAGCGTGGCATATAAGCCACTCTGCCCTGGGCCTCGGCCTGAAGCCGTCTGTTCCCTTCGGCTACTTGCTTCAGAGGAACCCCCTCGCCTACCAGCAAGATTACTCGCGTAAGCATACCTCCTCTTGTGTTCCAGTTTCTCCCCTGTGCACAGGTGGATCTTCCCCGGTGGCGGACCCCGCCTCTGCATCGCCATCTCGTAGCTGCTGTCAGGTGCTTCGTCAGGTTGCTGTCTTCTGGACTCTCCCTTGTGCACGCCTGCCACCTGCCCTGCCAAGTAAGCCAACAAATCCCTTGTTACCTGTTGTACTGGTTTGGTGCCCGTCACCTTCTCCCTGTGCTCTCTCCCCAGGGTTGTCTGGCTGTATGGTTTCCTGCCTCCGTGCCTGACGCTGACGTCCGCCATCAGTACATTCACATACCACAGACACGCATCCACACATCCTTGTTGTCAAATAAAGCTGTTAAATTCACTCTGAGCCTGCGTGTGTGTCTCCTGAGCCGTGCGTTATGTCAGTACGGCTTCAGCAGAGCGGCTCGGCGGACAGCGGGCTTGCATGCCGATTTTCCACCCTCGAGGCTCGGGTGGATTTAATAGCTCATCAGCAACAAGTGATTCTCAATCAATTAACTCTAATAACTGACCGGTTAGACCGCCTGGACCCCCGACAGCCGTTCCCCCCGGCTCGTCAGGGAGGTGCAGCTCCCGCTGCTTCAGCGGCCTTCCAGCCAGCCCCGGGTGTCCCAGCCCGACTCACACCCATTCCTACCCCCGCCCGCTTTAGCGGAAAGCTCGGTGGAGCGCGGGGATTCATTATGCAATGTGAGTCGGTGTTTCTGCGTGTCCCCGGGGATTTCCCCTCAGACCATAGTCGAATTGGCTATATAGGAAACCTCCTGGAGGGTCGTGCACTCACCTGGGCTTATGCTGTAATGGCGAGGCCCGGTTGTGCCACCCTCACCTATGGCCAGTTCGTTAAACACTTTCTGGAAGTCTTTGATCACTCCCGTATGGAGAGTGTCCTGACCGATCGCCTCCTCAGCCTTCAGCAGGGGAGCCGATCGGCCGCGGACTACGCCATTGACTTCCGGGTCACAGCGGAGGAGGTTGGCTGGGAGGAACGAGCCCTCTGCGGCATCTTCCTCTGCAGTTTAAACTCTGGTCTGAGGGATGAACTGGCTGGTCGGGACATCCCCGAAATGTTGGCGGAGCTAATTTCCCTCACTATCAGCTTGGACAACCGGCTGCGCGAGCGCGCCTCTGAGCGGAAGTTGCCTTCTCGCTCACGGGGAGCCTCGTCATGCTGGCCTCAAGCTCGCCCCCTGGCGTTACCGCCACCGGAGGTTCCCGAGGAGTCGGAGCCAATGGTGACAGGCTGGGCAAAGCTCCCCTTAGCGGAGAGACAACGCCGACATGAGCTGGGTCTCTGCATGTATTGCGGAGACAACCAGCACACGGTGGAGCAATGCCCGGAGAAGCCAAACGGGCAGGTCCGCGAGTCACTGTAGGGGGCCTCGCGGACGCTAACCGGTCAACTCCCCTCACTCATTTGTCGCTGCCCATCCGTTTCTGCCACAACATCACAGAGCATCTCACTCATGCACTGGTGGACTCAGGCGCGGAAGGCAGCTTCATTTCACAAAGCCTGGCAACCCGATTGGGCATCAGTTGCCAGCCCCTTAAAACTCCTCTCACCCTCATCAGTCTCTCCCGTGCATCTCTGGGGAAAGTGACCCACCGGACAAATCCCGTCTCTGTCATCGTCTCTGGGAATCACCGGGAGGAGATCTCCTTTTACATCTTGCCATCCTCTGTGTCTCCGGTGATCCTGGGTTATCCATGGCTCCGTCTCCATAACCCCGTCCTGGATTGGAAGACCGGAAGGGTGACAGCCTGGAGTACCTTCTGTATGAGCACCTGCCTCCAATCCGCTGCCTGTTCTCCATCCTCTCCTCCCGTGGTCAAGGATGCCACGCCCCCGGACCTCTCCTTGGTGCCCGCGGAGTTTCACGACCTGGGCGCAGTCTTTAGTAAGTCCAAGGCGATGTCTCTTCCTCCACACAGGCCTTACGACTGCGCCATAAATCTCCGCCAGGGGGCGCCTCTTCCCTCGGGACGTCTCTACAGCCTGTCAGCGCTGGAGAAGGAGGCCATGAACACCTACCTTAAGGAATCTCTCAGTGCAGGTGTTATTCGCCCATCATCATCTCCATTAGGTGCAGGGTTCTTCTTCGTGGGCAAGAAGGATGGCTCTCTTCGTCCATGCATCGACTTCCGTGCCCTCAATGACATCACGGAGAAGGACCGTTACACCCTGCCCCTGATGGACACTGCCTTTCACTCCCTCCAGGGGGCGACCTGGTTAACTAAGCTGGATCTCCGCAGCGCGTACCACCTCGTCCGGATCCGGGAGGGAGATGAATGGAAAACAGCCTTCCGTACCCCGAACGGCCACTTTGAATACCTGGTCATGTCGTTCGGGTTAACCAACGCTCCAGCCGTCTTTCAGCACCTGATAAATGACGTTCTCCGGGACTTCATCGGCCTGTTTGTGTTCGTTTACCTGGATGATATTCTCATCTTCTCCAAGTCCAGGGACGAGCACCAGGTGCATGTGAGACGGGTCCTTCAGAGGTTACTGGAGAATCGGTTGTATGTGAAGGCGGAGAAGTGCGAGTTCTATGCCAAGAAGACGTCATTTCTCGGGTTTGTCATCTCCCATGACCAGGTGCTCCGGGACCCAGCTAAAATTAAAGCGGTGGTAGATTGGCCGACTCCCACATCTAGAAAGCAGGTGCAACAATTCGTCGGCTTTGCCAACTTCTACCGCCGCTTTGTGCCCAACTTTGGAGCCATCGTCAGCCCTCTGACCCGTCTCACCTCCCCTAAAACCCAGTTCCAGTGGACTGAAGAGGCCGCGGCGGCCTTCCAGGCGCTGAAGGCGAAGTTTTCATCCTCCTGGGTCCTCAGCCAGGTCGATCCCTCTTTGCAGTGCATCGTGGAGGTCGACGCCTCGGATACGGGGGTGGGGGCGGTGCTGTCTCAGCGGTCACCTGCTGATGGGGTCAAACGGCCTTGCGCCTTCTTCTCCCGGCGCTTGTCCCCGGCGGAACGCAACTACGACGTGGGGGACAGGGAGCTTCTTGCCATCAAGCTCGCGCTCCAAGAGTGGCGTCACTGGCTGGAGGGGGCCGTCCTGCCCTTCGTGGTGTTAACGGATCACAAGAACCTGGAATATTTAAGAACTGCCAAGCGTCTGAACGCCCGCCAGGCCCGTTGGTCCCTGTTTTTTGCAAGATTCCGTTTCACCATCACATTCAGGCCAGGCTCCAAGAACGGACTCCCTGATGCCCTCTCCAGGCAATTCGCCCCTGAAGACTCGGGGGGCGCTGTTCACACCATCCTGCCCATGTCACCATGGGTTGAGATGCCGTCTCAGCGCTCAGCCCATGTTTTCCTTCATCCCTGCTTCTCATTGAGCAGCGTCTCAGCAGGCTCCCAGCTGGCAGCATTACGGACGGCTGGGGCCAATTAGTCCTCATCAGCTGGGGCGCTGCCAATGAGAATAAATAGGAGCAGCCTCGATGACTCGGGGCTGCGACATAAGCACTGCTAGGCTGAAGCCCCTTCGTCTGGTGTCAGCCTGTACTCCCCTTGCAGCATTCCTGTGTTTGTAACCCGCTGTGAGTATGCACGTTGTATAATATTGTGTGGTTGGGTAATCTTTATAAGAAGTGGACATCGACACCAGCGTGGATCTCAGAACAAGCCTCATTTTATTCTGTTGTCTTCCAACATCATTCAACACGTATATCTTCTACTAGTGCCACCGTGTGGCAAGGCATTACATTACATCCCCCCCTTTTAGATATTTACCATATCCCTTTATATATCTTATTTACTTACATTCTAATAATAAAGAATATGGTCAACCACAAGATAACACAAAGCTACACTGTCACTACTGTGCGCTTACATTTTCAGAACATAACTTTTTCTTTTCATTTTCTTTTCTAACTAGAAGGACAGGGTAGACTACCTGACCCTTCAGGCTCTGCCATAGGGAATTATTCTGCCCTGTTCACTGCAGGCCTCTATACTAGGTTTTACCAGTTCAGTCTTTCTGGTGGACGAGATACTCGCCCCGATCTGGTCACAGTCACATCCGAGCTGGGCTGATCTGGCTCTGGATCAGGCTGATCTGGTTCTGGAAGAGCAGTGAGCTGAGCTCTGTTTCTTCTCAGTGTGCCCGACTCTGTCTCCACGTTGTACGACCTTGGAGTTGATGACGTCGACTGGACTGTCCCGGTGGTCTTTGCTGAGCGGATCCACACTCTTTGACCTGGTTCGAGAACCGGCAGCTCTCTTGCTCTGTGTCTCGCTCCATATGCTTTCTTCTGATTCTCTTTCAATCTTGCGTCTTTCTTTTTAAAAGCATGAAGGTCTGGCCACTTTGGTCTGAGAGTCTGTGGAGGGACCGGAACTGTCGATCGCAATC
Organism: Pholidichthys leucotaenia; assembly: GCA_020510985.1. Lineage (NCBI taxonomy): Eukaryota > Metazoa > Chordata > Actinopteri > Cichliformes > Pholidichthyidae > Pholidichthys > Pholidichthys leucotaenia. The sequence continues at coordinate 442,941,499 of CM035837.1, read as the reverse complement.
TTCTCCCCATCAGAAGTTCTGCTGGTGAGGCTCCATGAGCCAATGGGGTTGTCCTGTAAGTCAGGAGAGCTCTTTGGTGATCTTGGTTCTTGCTGAGTATCTGCTTTACTGTTCTCACCGCCCTCTCTGCTTCCCCATTGCTTTGCGGATACCTGGGGCTACTGGTGACATGTTCAAAGTCGTATTCCTGAGCAAATACTTTAAACTCTGAAGAGGCGAACTGTGGCCCGTTGTCCGTCACTAGTACCTCAGGGATACCGAATCTTGCAAAGATGACTTTCAGCCTCTCGACTGTGGTTGCTGTAGTAAGCGTTGGAAGGTTGGCTATTTCAATGTATCTGGAGAAATAGTCAACTACGACCAGGTAGTGGCTCTTCCCCCACTCGAAGAGGTCCGCCGCTAGCCTTTGCCACGGCCTTGCAGGTAAGGGGGTCGTGAGCAGTGGCTCTGTGCGATAGCTGGAGTACTGGCTGCATACTTCACACCTCTCCACAAGCTCTTTGATGTCCCTTGTCAAGCCTGGCCACCACACAGACTGTTGGGCTCTTGAAATGCACTTTGTCATGCCCAGGTGCCCATGGTGGATTCTCTCCAGCATGTCTCTTCGCATTGGCGCTGGAATGACAAGCCTTTCTCCCTTTAGGAGGATACCATCAGCCACATGGATGTCAGCTCTGTGCGGCCAGTACTTTAGCAGCCTCTCTGGAACTGCTTGTCTGTGCGAAGGCCATCCTTTGTCTGTGCATGCCCTCAGCTGTTTCATTGTTGTGTCGTTGTTCTGCATGTTTTTAATTTCATCCAATTTTGTTTTTGTTGCAGGTATGTGTTCCATCACAAAGTCGATGTACACCTGACACTCTCTTTCCAGGCTGGCACTCTCCGTGCTGCTCTCTGGTCCCAGTGGCGCTTGTGACAATGCGTCAGCAGCCACCAACTGTTTCCCTGGTACATGAATTATCTTGTAGTTGAATCTCATCATTCTCAGTCTGAATCTGAGTATTCTTGGAGGTAAATCATCCAGTGGCCGGGTACCTAACAGTGATATGAGAGGTTTGTGATCTGTACGCACCGTGAAGTCCATTCCCAGGAGATAGCTACTAACTACTAACTACCCTGCACTTATATAGCGCTTTTCTAGTCACAAAGACCACTCAAAGCGCTTTCTTTAATACTAACCCTCTATTCTAAGGGCCTATAGGAAACAGATATCTAGGGACAATTTAGAACAGCCAATTAACCTAACATGCATGTTTTTGGCATGTGGGAGGAAACCGGAGAAATCCCGGAGTAAACCCACGCAACACGGGGAGAACATGCAAACTCCACACAGATCACTGTTGGTCGGGGGCTGGGATCGAACCCACGATCCCACGATCCCCACAATCCCCCGGCCAAGGGTAAACTGTGCTGCCGCAGTGCTAACCACTGCGCCACCGTGCAGATAGGTGCTCAGGCGCTTGCACGCCCATGTCACGGCGAGAGCTTCTTTCTCGATTTGAGCGTACCGAGACTCTGTGGGTGACAGACTTCTAGATATGTACACCACTGGCCTGAATTCTCCACCTGGCTGTCGCTGCATCAGTACTCCTCCCAGGCCATATGATGAAGCGTCAGCCGACACGAGAGTTTCTCTTTTTGTACTGTACTGAGCCAGTACCGCTGGAGAGCTAAGCTCTTTCTTCACAGCTTCAAAAGCTGTCTTTTGCTGCGCGTCCCATGTCCACTCGCTGTCGCTGCGCAGCAAGTCTCTCAGGGGCTTTGTGAGATTGGGGAGGCGCGAGGAGAACTTGCAGACATAGTTCACCATCCCTATGAAGCGTCTCACCGCTTCAACGTTCTCGGGTTCGGGCATGTTCAAGATTGCTTTAATTTTGCTTGGGTCAGCCTCGATCCCGTCGGCACTGACCATATGCCCTAGGAATTTCACGTCCTTCACACTGAACTCACATTTTTCGTTTAAGGTCAGACCTGCCTCTTCAAGCTTCTTGAGAAGTTCGCACAGCCTATTGTCATGCTCAGTCTGATCTTTGCCAAACACCAATATGTCGTCGGCATGGCAGATTGCGCCTGGGGTGCCATCGACAAGCTGGGAAAGTCTTAGCTGGAAATGTTCCGGCGCAGAAGAAATCCCGAATGGGAGTCTCCTGTAACAATACCTCCCAAATGGTGTAATGAAGGTTGTCAATGGCTCTGATTCCTCATGCAGGGGAACTTGCCAAAACCCTGCTGTGGCATCCAATTTTGAGAAGATGACGGCTCCGTCTAGCTTTGCTAGAGTCTCATCCACAGCTGGGAGTATGTGTCTTTCTCGACGCACGCTCTCATTCAGCCTTGTCAGGTCTGAGCAGATCCGGATTTTTCCATTGGGTTTGGGTGCAACCACCATTCCTGAACACCACTTGGTTGGTTCTTGGATCTTTCGAATCACGCCCATCTCTTCCATCCTCTGGAGCTCTGATTTGACTCTGTCCATTAATGGTAGGGCTACATGTCTAGGGGCTGACAAGGCGTATGGCACTGCTCCCTGAGCTAACTCAATTTTATAGCTACCCTGCAGCTTCCCTAAGCCTGAGAATACTTTCGGGAACATTTTCTTGAATTTTTCATCAGATGCTAGCACTGCAGCTATCTGCTGCAACAGAGGTAGGCTCTGTATAGCTGGGAGCCCTAATAGTGGCATCACTAAATCCTTCACAACAAATACATCCTGCTCTGTTTTCTTTATGCCCTTTTTCAGGCAGGCTGTGAATGTGCCTAGCACCATCAGTGGCAGGTTGTTGGGGCCACATAACATTCTCTGTGACTTCTTTAGGTCACCATCTCTTGTTTTGCAGTACATGGAGTCTGGTATGGCGGTGACAGCCGCTCCTGTATCCAACTTGAAGTTAATCATTTTTCCATTCATTTCTATGTCATTTCTCCAGACATCCTGTTTATCAGTCTCTATTGCTCCCAAGAAAGCGCTCTCTTCAGTCTCATACACCTCTTCAATAGCCTCGACACGTTGCTCTGTCCTACACACTGCAGCATAATGTCCTTTTCTTTTACATTTGCGGCACTCTGCCTCTCTCGCTGGGCATTGTTTCCATGCGTGTTGAGGACTGTGGCCACACCTTTTGCACGTGCCTGTACTCTGCGTTGCGTTGGTTTGAGTTCGTTTCGCCATATTGGGTTTCGCAGGTTTTTTTCTCACAATAGCATCAACATTGCTTTCCCTAATTTCAGTCTTCTCGCGCCGTATCAATGGCTGTTGCTTTTTTACTTCTTCTCTTTGCCTGACTTGTGTTATTGTACTTTCCAGCGTGAGCTTTGGGTCTAACTGTAATTTCTCTGACAATTTAGCGTCTCTGATCCCAACTACTATCCGATCTCTTATCATCTCTTCAAGTAGAACGCCATATTGGCAATGCTCAGCCAGCTTGTACACGTCCGTGATAAAGTTCTCTGCCGTTTCGCCAGGCTGTTGATATCGGCTGTTAAATCTGGCTCTCTCATAGATAACGTTATGTTTGCCAATAAAATGCTCACCTAAGGCTTTGCACACTTCGTCGTATTTCTTCCGTTTGGCTTCCTCCAAAGTTATTGTTGTCATAACGTCGTCACTTTTCTCCCCCATTATGTAGAGCAGTGAGTTGATTTGGTATTCCTCATTCTTCTCTGCTAATCCAGATGCTATTCTGAATCGCTCGAAGCGTCGTAGCCACTGAGTCCAGCTACTGGGCTCATCGAAGTTAAAACTTCCTGGCGGTGGTATCGTGAATATTTGATCCATTTTGTCGTTCCTCCCTTCCTTTTCTTAGCGAGTAAACGAGTTAGCAACTTACTTGCTTCTCCGCCGGCGCAGTCACTGACGAGGTAAAAACTTTTTTTTTTTCCTCTCTCTCCCAACTCTTTCACACAGGCGACCCTCTCTCCTGTCGGATTCTTGTCACCAACTTCTGACACCATGTATAATATTGTGTGGTTGGGTAATCTTTATAAGAAGTGGACATCGACACCAGCATGGATCTCAGAACAAGCCTCATTTTATTCTGTTGTCTTCCAACATCATTCAACACGTATATCTTCTACTAGTGCCACCGTGTGGCAAGGCATTACATTACACACGTCTTGTTACCCCTATGTCCGGTACGAGCTTCCTGCTCCTGCGCTATGCAACCTGTGAGCGTACCACTGTATGAGTATCTGTGCTCTCCTCATCCCTCATCCCTCACCTGTAATAAAACATCACGACTCACTGGCTCGCCCTTGGCTCTTATTGCGCGGCTCCCTAGAGCCGTGCGTGACAGTATGTCGCAGCCAGACGAGTTACCGGCGGCCGTGAGTCGCCGTGGAATTGTACCTTTCTGTCCGGGTGTCAGTGCTGCTAGCAAGCCGTTTCCCAGGAGTCACTTCCGGCGCCAGGGCGACGAGCTGAGATCCATCTCTGGGCCTGGCGACGGGACGCTCTTCACCCTGTACGACGCCTCCAACGCGAGACGCTGGCATCCGGGCCGTGCTGAGGAACCCCTGGACTGTTACCCTCATTCTGTGTACCATCTCGAGGACAGTGCCAGGTTAGACGCCACAGGTACACAGCGAGAGAAGCTCCGCGGGTTGGATGGAAATCCCGGCAGGAAGCCGAAGCGGATGACGTTGCCCCCCGCTTCGGGATCCCGTTCCTGCCGCCATTCCAGTCCGGGAGTTCGCGCCAACCAGAGGGCTTCCCCCGACCTGCGCCACGTCACTCGGGATTCCCTTCAAGGAGCCGCAGCTGACAGCAGTTATGTCTGGGGTCGAGTGGCTGTCACGAGCTCCACTGTGTGTCCTGTTACCATCTTCAGGCATGTGGCGGCGGCAGTGAGATTGATGGAGAGGACTCCAGGGCTACGAGGCTTTCCCGTGCTCGACGCCTTCCTCGCCTCGATCTCCGATCTGGAGCGGCGAATCCTGGGTTCCCCCCTCGCTTCGTCCCCTGGGAATAGCCGTCATCACATCGCCGTGTCACCTCTGCACGAACCTCGTCCGGATCCAGTTCTGGGCCGCCGCCAGGACCGTTCCTCCCACGCAGCTGTCACCTCTTCGCCTCGTCAGTGTGGAGTTTTCACAGCCTCGTTTCCTGAGCCTCATTCCCCCGCTGTCATTCCTGGACATTCGGGCTGGCTCACCCCGGCTGTTTCCCCCTCCTCCTTGACGCGCTTCCTGACTGCTGAGTGTGCCTGGAATTCCGGCCTGGCGAGCTCTCTGCTGGAGACAACACGAGCGATCCTCAGACGAATTCCCGGGGGGTCCTCCGTTATCGCCGGGCGGGGAGAGGAAGAAGCAGTATCCACTACAGCAGGCGATACTCAACCTCCAGGGGGCAGGCAAGTCATAGTTTTGTCACATCTGTTTAATGATTTGCTCTGTCACATTCCTGGAGGAGGAGTTCAGGGTTCGCAGCTCCCTGAACTCTCCCCACCTGCTGTAACCTGTGTTCCTAATCCTGCGTCCTCTGTGTCTCTCTCCGCTGAGCGATCCCCGGCTCCGGGTCAACATGGTGGAATAAGGAGAGGGCCTGTGGTTCCGCAGCTACGTTGCGGACGGAGGAGGGGGACTGACTGCTGCGTGGAGTCTGCGCCGACGACTGAGCGTCCCCGGGTCTCCACGGAGGAGCGGTTCGGTCCAGCGGGACTAGATTCTTCTGGCTTCACGCCGAGTGGATCGTCGGCGGGGTTACCGGAGCTGGAGGAATCTCAAGCTGCGCTGACCATCGTGCTGGCTGCGGGACCCGACGTGGCTGGATGGGAGCCTGACAACGACCTCCTGACGACGGATCCTGGATCTTCGCAGTCCTGGATGGCGTCAGAACCCGAGATCAGGCGAGTGCTCTCCTTTCTTTTCTCCCTTTTTATCTTTGAGCACTTCAGCCTGTCTCTAGGGGAGACAAGCCGGGTGCAGCCGCCCGCTGCGTCTGAGCTCGTCTCGCCGGGTTCTGGCGCTGCCGGTGATCCTGATCCCGGTTCTGTTTTCTCTTCTGAGCCTTCTTTCAGGGTCACCGGCGAGGAGTTGCTGTTCCTCGTGGTGCTGGAGGGTCCAGGTTCAACGTTGGAGGTCGGTTCTGGTGCGGTGTCCAACGTGGGTTCGCCCGAGACCCAATCGGGATCCAACGTGGGTTCACCTAAGGCCCGATCGGGGTCCGACGTGGGTGCTGCCCCAGTGTTGTCCAGGTCCGGTGAGGAGGTGGCCGTTTCCCTGCGGCCTGACGCTCGTCGCCCTCGTCATCGGCTCTCCCCTGAGCCTCTTCCACCGGGATCCGCTCTGACCCTTCGTCCGTCTCAACGGTCCTGGTGGTTGAGTGATGCGGGTCGACGACCCGACCTACAAAACTTTCGGTTCGGTGATCTGGTTCCCCCCGCTGGTCTGTGTTTGCCTTTGGGTGGCCTGGTTCGGCTGCCGGTGGACTGGATTCCTGGGATCTGGGTCCGGAGTTCGCCGTCCGAACATTTCCCTTTCCCTGGTTTGCCAACTGGACAATGGGCGGGGAGATTTCCGGAGCCATCTCGGCCATTTTTGGACTCTTCCTATCATATTCCTTGGGTGCCGCTTATTTTTGTTTATGGTCACTCGGGTGGGATATTTTGTCCTTTTGGTGAACACATATTCATAGTGCTGTGTATTGGTTTTTTTGTCCCATATTAACCGTACTCAGCATTTTATCCCATTGTTGTCTTATGTTCCTGTCACCAGTTTTTCCCTAGGTGTTTCCCCGTATATTTGCCGCTGTGTATTGTGTTTTCCCCTTAGCCATACTCAGCTTTTTACCTTGTTGTTGTCCTTTTACCCTGTCACTGTTATTCTCCTAGGTGTCCCTCTTGGTATTTGGCGCCGGGTATTCTGTTATCTTTTTATTTACTGGTGCATGTCATTCTCGTTATTTTTGTCCTGTTGTGAACATGTATTCATAGTGCTGTGTGTTTTTCCATTATTCGTACTCAGCATTTTCCTATTTGTGCCTTGTTTTGTTTTTTTTTTGTTTTTTTTTTAGCTTTGTCTGTGCATTATAGGGTTGTGTTTTGTTTCTCGTCATACTCTGTAATTGTTTTGTGTCATTCTTTTGGTGGATGGTTCTGTTCCCGTGTTTTATATTCTCTCCGTCTGTGCCCTGGTTTTTTTTTCCTCCCTTTTTTTTTGGTGTAATGTAGAGTAGCGCATTTGGTTTTTTTTTTTCTCTGTCCTGTTACCCTACATTTGTCTACTGGTGTTGTCCTTCCCTTTGTTTCTTCCCCTCCGGTCCTGCCTCCCTTCCACCCACCCTAGGTGGGGGGGGGGGGGCTGGGATGTTCCTGGTCGTTCAGGAGCCCGTCCTTGAGGGGGAGGCTCTGTCACCATGGGTTGAGATGCCGTCTCAGCACTCAGCCCATGTTTTCCTTCATCCCTGCTTCTCATTGAGCAGCGTCTCAGCAGGCTCCCAGCTGGCAGCATTACGGACGGCTGGGGCCAATTAGTCCTCATCAGCTGGGGCGCTGCCAATGAGAATAAATAGGAGCAGCCTCGATGACTCGGGGCTGCGACATAAGCACTGCTAGGCTGAAGCCCCTTCGTCTGGTGTCAGCCTCTACTCCCCTTGCAGCATTCCTGTGTTTGTAACCCGCTGTGAGTATAAGATAAGATAAGCCTTTATTAGTCCCACAATGGGGAAATTCCAGGATTGCAACAGCATAGGGATAGCAACACTCAGAGCAACAATCAGAAGGCAAGAAAAAACAACATCTAGTAAACATATGTCCATATTACTATAAATGTATATATATAGACACACAGTGCAGAGCATTATGGCTGGTGGATGTGCAGCAGAAAGTCTAAGCTCTCTCTCCGCGGATGCAGCGGGCCAGCTGGAAGTCTTTGGGCATGATGGTGACCCCCTTAGCGAAGAAGAGACCACCAGGTGGGTCTCGCTGGTCTCCTGCAGAGCCATGACGGCGAAACTCAGGAAACGCAGGACGGTCTTGAAGTCCTGAGCGATCTCCCTCACCAGGCGCTGGACGGGCAGCTTACGGATGAGCAGCTCCGTGGATTTCTGGTAGCGACGGATCTCTCTCAGAGCCACGGACCTGTGACGGCGAGGCCTCTTCACTCTGCCGGTGGCCAGAGCGCCTCTCCGAGCAGCCCTGTGGCTAGCTGTCTCCTGGGGGGCTTCTTCCTCCAGTAGATTTTACGGGCGGTCTGCTTGGTTCTTGCCATCGCTCTTTATTATTCTGTCTTATATTTCTTTCACGCCGCCTAAACTCCAGCCCGGCACCCGCTTCGTTTTCGCTACAGCTCCCGGTATGTCGAGTTTCCCATTAGCACCGGGCGGCGGCCAAGTGCTAGCTAGCACTAGCTCCTCCCCGCTGTAACGTCTCCCGCTGCAAACCGTGGCTCCGTCCGCCGACCCGGGAGACCCCCGGGGCGATCCGTGCGTCCGTGATATATATACAGAGTGAAAGGTGTAGAAAGAAGAAGGAAGATAAAAAAAAAGGCTGTTGCAACAGGCAGCCGACTCGTGTGGCGCCGCCGGTCCGGCGGAACCGGAACCGGAATTTATGTAAGTATGCACGTCTTGTTACCCCTATGTCCGGTACGAGCTTCCTGCTCCTGCGCTATGCAACCTGTGAGTGTACCACTGTATGAGTATCTGTGCTCTCCTCATCCCTCATCCCTCACCTGTAATAAAACATCACGACTCACTGGCTCGCCCTTGGCTCTTATTGCGCGGCTCCCTAGAGCCGTGCGTGACAGCCCAGGTCGTGCATCGTGGGGGCCGTTACCTGGGAGATCGAGGATAAAGTCCGGAAGGCGCAGGAATCGGAGCCGGACCTGGGCGGCGGACCGGAGGGGAGGCTCTTCGTTCCGTCTTCCGTTCGGGGGGAGGTCTTCCATTGGCTTCACACGTCCAAGCTAGCCTGCCATCCTGGGACCTCCCGAATGATTGACCTGCTCCAACGCTCCTTCTGGTGGCCGGGACTTTGCAAGGACGCTGCCCTCTACGCCCGGGCCTGCCCCATCTGTGCCACCAGTAAAACCGGCAACTCCCCCCCTGCGGGTTTGCTCCAGCCCCTGCCCGTTCCTGGTAGGCCCTGGTCGCACATCGCATTGGACTTCGTCACCGGTCTCCCCGTCTCTAACAACTTCAACACTGTCCTGATCATCGTCGACCGTTTCTCTAAGGCTGCCCATTTTGTGCCATTACGGGGGCTTCCCTCTGCCTTGGAGACGGCAGATCTGCTCATCCAACACGTGGTCAGGCTGCACGGGATACCAGCTGACGTGGTCTCCGACTGGGGTCCCCAATTCACCTCGGACGTCTGGCGGGGTTTTTGCAAGGCATTAGGAGCCCAGGTAAGCCTCTCCTCCGGCCATCACCCCCAATCTAACGGGCAGTGTGAACGGACCAACCAGGAGCTGGAGGCTGCTCTCCGCTGCGTCACCGCCTCGAAGCCTGCGTCATGGAGCAAACACCTTGCCTGGGTGGAGTACGCCCACAACACCGCTCGCTCCTCAGCCACAGGGATGTCCCCCTTCAAGGTGTCCCTGGGTTACGACCCCCCTCTGTTCCCCTCGCTGGAGAACGACTCGGCAGTCCCCACGGTTCAGGCTCACCTCAGGCGGTGTCGCTCCATCTGGACAGCCGCGCGCAATGAGCTTTTACGCACGGCAGAGCGCAATAAGGCCACGGCGGATCGGCGTAGAAGACCTGCTCCTGCCTACCAGGTGGGCCAACCAGTCTGGGTATCCACGCAAGATGTGAACCTAAAGGGTGAGAGGAGGAAGTTGGCTAAACGTTTCATGGGTCCATACCCCGTCACCAAGATTATCAACCCGGTGGCAGTGCATGTTGCTACTCCCCCCTCCCTCCGCATCCATCCCACCTTCCATGTCTCCAAGGTGAAACCGGTGGTGTCTGATCCCATCTGCCCTCCTCCTGCTGCGCCGCCCGCGCCTCGGATGACTGATGGCCATCCGGCTTGGACTGTCTCTACCATCTTGGGCTCCCGATGCCGGGGTCGCGGGCTACAGTACTTGGTGGACTGGGAGGGCTATGGTCCAGAATGGAGGCAGTGGGTTCGCCCCTCGTTCGTGTTGGATCGCTCTCTCATCACCGAGTTTCACCGGAAGCACCCCGATAGACCATCGCCAGGAGGCGCTGCTAGAGGGGGGAGTACTGTTACAACTCGCCGCTCATTAGCGGCGCCAGCTGAGCGCACACCTGCACCTCGTCAGCAGCATGGCATATAAGCCACTCTGCCCTGGGCCTCGGCCTGAAGCCGTCTGTTCCCTTCGGCTACTTGCTTCAGAGGAACCCCCTCGCCTACCAGCAAGATTACTCGCGTAAGCATACCTCCTCTTGTGTTCCAGTTTCTCCCCTGTGCACAGGTGGATCTTCCCCGGTGGCGGACCCCGCCTCTGCATCGCCATCTCGTAGCTGCTGTCAGGTGCTTCGTCAGGTTGCTGTCTTCTGGACTCTCCCTTGTGCACGCCTGCCACCTGCCCTGCCAAGTAAGCCAACAAATCCCTCGTTACCTGTTGTACTGGTTTGGTGCCCATCACCTTCTCCCTGTGCTCTCTCCCCAGGGTTGTCTGGCTGTATGGTTTCCTGCCTCTGTGCCTGACGCTGACGTCCACCATCAGTACATTCACATATCACAGACACGCATCCACACATCCTTGTTGTCAAATAAAGCTGTTAAATTCACTCTGAGCCTGCGTGTGTGTCTCCTGAGCCGTGCGTTATGTCATCCTGCAGTTTACAGCTCATTGGTAAAAACGACAAGTCCCATGTTACTCAAGTGCAATGCACCAATCACAGCAGAGCTTCCTCTGAAGTCAAAGAAACTGGCAGACAACATCAGAAGAGCAGGAGAAAAAAAGTTTTATAACTAAGTTTTTGTTTTAAATTATGCAGCATTTTCACTGGTAACACATTAACACAGCAACATTTGATTCTTAACCCTTTGAGTGTGAGAATTTGCATGCGTCTAGTGGCAGAGCGCAGCACTGCTCCTGCCTTCTCACTCTGACTTTGTCAAAAGCAAGTGAGAAATTTCTGTTTTTTTTTTAAATGTACTGATTTCTTATTCATGTACTTTGAAGATAAGATGATGAGGTACCTCTGTACAAAATATGGTGTCAAAAGACTGAACCATTTTTTGTGTAAATACATCCAAAGTCCAGTTTTGACTGAGTTATGGAATTTAAAGAGGTGCCATGACATTATGCAAATTAGATGCACAAATTTATTCCTATCTGAAACTTTGGATCATATTTTACATTTTTCTAATTGACAGTAAGCCATTATCTCTTACCACTTTCAAGTCATAGCCTTGGAAATCTGAACTATTTTATTGACAAAAAATATTTACTACTCTTGACCACTAGGGGGAATGTCGCAGTTCTGCACCATACACACTCAAAGAGTTAAAGCTGTCACAGTGCAGGGCATGGCTACAGAAAACGGCATGGGCAGGGCTGCACAGATAATCACACACAGGGGACCAGAGGGGAGACAAGACCAAGGCAATAATGATAATGATAATGACGATAATAATAATAATAATGCTGATAAACTTAAACTAAGAGGAAGACAAATGAAGAAATAAATATGTAAGACAGAATAATAATAATAACAATAACAATAATAGCAACCCAGGATAATGATAATAAGGACAAATACAGAAAATCCCAACTTAAAGCGAGGATGTGGGCTGGGACCCATGCCCTGGAGACAAGGAATATCACTCTACATATAATTCAAGAAATCTTTGTCTGTCATGATGTCATAATGTCACGATCATAGGACTCGCTAAAAGATCATTGGACTTGCTATGAGATCAGAGGCAGGCTTCACTCACGATCATAGGACTCGCAATGACATCATCAAAGGCAGGCATTACTCATGATCATAGCACCCGCTATGACATTATCAAAGATCAAAGGCAGGCAACGCAGATCAAAGGCAGGCATCAACGAACGAGTGATGACGTCAAAGATCCAAGGCAAGTTTCACCATGGTTGCTGTTGCCATGGTAACAGTAACTGTCAACGGGCATGCAGGAATGTTTGCTTACACTTGCTTTCTATGGGCATGCACGAGTATGCACTAGTGTATTAAATGAATAAAATCTATTAATCCAGCATTTTTCTTTCTGTTCGTAATCTTATTCTTGTGCTTCTCTATTTTTTCTTTTATGCACTCCTTGACAAAAATGCCAGTCTACAGCCCTGGGATGACATACACGTCATGCATATTGTGACAGTGACATCAGAATCATACCTGCATAAACAAATACCAAGCATTTCAAACCTGTGCATGGATGGCATGACACAATACTCATGCTACCATGCCACAAACACCGAGGCATCAGCACCTGTGGCACTTTCTTTTTTAATTGTAATTTACTGTCAAGTGTGCAGTCTTGAAAATTGCAATACTGTGTTGGATATCTTAATTTCCACAGTGAGGCGCTGTTTGAAAAGAATTATACATCCGTGACCTAGAAGTCCTGCCCTTTTGAAAGAAATGTTATTGAATTTACAAAGTCTGCCCTTGTGTAAACATCTTAAGCTATTTCATGTCTGTTTAGAAAAATAGGCAGTGGTAGAGATTGATTTATTGTCTCGATTAACAAACCACAATACCTTTGTGGTGATGGACTGTATTTTATCTGTAAATGCCAAGAAAAAGCAAGCAAAGTGTGCTGAAGCCAAATCGCTAGTATGCTACCTAGTCACCACCATTTGCCACTTTTTGATCTGGGCTTTCTGCGGTACTGACTCAACAGGTGACCAGTATGTGTTATAAACAATGACTTTTGCACTTGACAATATTTAATTTGTTCCCATGTGTGTGAAATGACAATAGATGTCTTCATGCTGACTGAGATGTTTAGCAACAGTTGCTGGCTGCGTCATGTGTGCCTGTGTTTGTGTTTATGTTGATTGTAACTGTGGCTTGTAAATATGGATGTCACCAGACTGCAAAACAAATCTACCTACGGGTACAAATAAAGTGACCTGACCTGACCTGACCTGACCTGGCTACATAAAGAAGGGACTATTTTTTATCAGCTGCACAAAATAACTGGTTAAACAAACAAATCACAATATTTTGTCCAGTATTGCTGTCATTTAATAAATTGTGCTTGCGGAACTGTTGTATAAAAGCAACATTACACTCAAGGTTGTACGGTATCAATGAGTGGTTGGAGAGGCCGTTGGCCAGATTGGCAGCCACATTTCCTTCAGTCTGCCCCTGGGTAGCTGTGGCTACAGCAGTAGCTTACCACTACCATTGTCTGTCTGTGGAGTGAATGAATAATGGACTCATTGTAAAGCGCTTGGGTATCTTGAAAGGTGCTATATAAATGCATCCCATTATTATTACTAATATAGTAACTGCAGGTGTAATATTCAATTCAACTTTATTTATATAGCGCCATTTCACAACAACAGTCATCTCATAGCACTATCAACTGTAGGGGGAACCCCCACAGTTGCAGAAAGACCCCAGCAATCAGGCGATCCCCTGTGAGCAAGCACTTGGCGACGGTGGAGAGGAAAAACTCCCTTTTAACAGGAAGAAACCTCCAGCAGAACCAGGCTCAGGGAGGGGCAGTCATCTGCCGCGACTGGCTGGGGGGTGAGGGGATAGAGAAGAAGAAAAGAACAGACATGTAGAGAGCAAACAGCACGATGGGGACTCAATCTATGGGAGAGAACAAACAAATGTTAATGACCAGCAAAAAAAAATATTTCATAGAGAGTGAGGAAAGGAGTGAGGCCCAGTGCATTACTGGAGGTCCCCCGGCTGACTAAACCTAATAGCAGCATAACTAAGGGAGGGTTCAGAAACACATGATCCCTCCCTAATTGTAGGCTATATCAAAAAGGTAGGTTTTAGCCCTATTCTTAAAAACAGATATCGAGTCTGACTCCCGAATCCAGATTGACAGCTGATCCCACAGGAGAGGAGCTTGATAACTGAAGGCTCTGCCTCCCATTGTACTTTTGGAGATTCTAGGTATTACAAGTAATCCTGCATTTTGGGAGCGTAGTGCTCTGTTAGGATAATACGGTAGTATCAGATCTTTTAAATAAAAAGGAGCCTGATTGTTTAGAGCTTTGTAAGTAAGAAGAAGGATTTTAAACTTAATTCTAAACTCTATGGGAAGCCAATGAAGGGAGGCCAGAACCGGAGAGATATGATCTCTCTTTCTAGTACCTGTTAAAACTCTTGCTGCAGCATTTTGGATCAGCTGAAGACTTTTTAAAGATGTTTTAGGACAGCCTGATAATAAAGAATTACAATAATCTAATCTCGAGCTAACAAAAGCGTGGATCAGCTTCTCAGCATCACTCTGAGACAAGATGCTCCTAATCTTGGCAATATTACGCAAATGATAGAAGGCAGTCTTAGAAACAAATTTAATATGTGAATTGAAGGACAAATCCTGATCAAAAATAACTCCAAGGTTCCTCACAGGGCTATTAAGAGAAAGAGTAACTGCATCCAAACTGAAAGTTTGATTTGGAAAGGAATTTCTAAGGTTTTTTGGACCAACAAGAATGACTTCAGTCTTATCTGAATTTAATAGCAGGAAATTACAAGTCATCCAAGCTTTGATTTCCTTAAGACAGGCTTCTAACTTGGCTAATTGATTAGTATCATCTGGCTTCATTGACAGGTATAATTGTGTGTCATCTGCATAACAATGAAAATGTATACAGTGCTTTCTAATAATGTTGCCTAACGGAAGCATATATAAACTAAAAAGAGTAGGGCCTAGCACAGATCCCTGTGGAACTCCATGACTAAGCTTTGAGCTGAAAGAAAACTCATCATTTACATGAACAAACTGGAACCTATCAGATAAATAAGATCTAAACCACTGCAACGAAGTTCCATTAAGTCCAACATAGTGTTCTAATCTATCAAGTAGAATATTATGATCAATAGTATCAAAAGCTGCACTAAGATCTAAAAGGACAAGTACAGAAACTAGTCCATTATCAGATGCAATGAGGAGGTCGTTAGTGACCTTCGCTAAGGCTGTTTCAGTACTATGATGGATTCTAAACCCAGATTGAAACTCTTCAAGTAAACCATTTTCCTGCAGGTGGTCAAATAATTGCGTAGCAACAACTCTTTCTAAAATTTTTGAAATGAAAGGGAGATTAGAGATTGGTCTATAGTTAGCTAAAGCTCCTGGATCTAGCATTGGCTTTTTGAGTAAGGGTTTAATTACAGCCGTTTTAAAAGCCTGCGGTACATGGCCTAAAGTTAATGAAGAATTGATTATATGAAGAATAAAGCTACCAATAAGTGGGAAGACTTCTTTAAATAACCTGGTGGGAATAGGGTCTAAAAGACAAGTTGAAGGTTTGGATGAGGAAACTACTTTGTCTAACTCACAAAGGTCGATTGGAGTAAACTCATCAAGACAGACATCAATAGAAGGAGTTGTAGTAGTTACAGTATTTAAGTTAACTGTGGGAAGAATCTGATTGATTTTATCTCTGATGGATGAAATTTTATTATTGAAAAAGTTCATAAAGTCCTGACTAGTAAGCTCTAAGGGGATGCTAGGATTGACAGAGTCCTGACTCTTTGTCAACCTGGCTACAGTACTGAAAAGAGACCTGGGATTATTCTTGTTCTCTTCTATTAATGCAGAGTAATAACTCGTTCTAGCTTTTCTAAGAGATTTTTTATAAATTAAAAGATGATTTCTCCAAGCTAAATAGATTTCATCTAAATTAGTAGAGCGCCATTTTCTTTCTAGTTGACGAGTCTTCTGTTTTAAGCTACGAGTTTCTGTGTTGAACCAAGGAGTTAAAAATCTCTGATTAGACTTTTTCTTTTTTAAGGGGGCCACCAAGTCTAGAGCCTGATGCAGAGAAGCTGAAACACTATCCACCATGTTATCAATTACAGAAGGAGCAAGCTGTCTATAGCTTATTTCCGTTGTGTTGACACATGGCTCAAAATCAAAGGTTAACAGACAATGGTCTGACAGTACAGGGTTATGAGGAGACACTACAAGATTTTCTATTTCTATGCCATATGTCAGAACAAGGTCCAATGTATGGTGGAGGTAATGAGTAGAATTTCCTACTTTCTGAGAAAACCCAATCGAGTCTAATATTGAATTAAAAGCCACATTAAGGCAGTCACTATCTACATCCACATGTATATTAAAGTCCCCTACTATAATTATTCTATCAGATTTCAACACTAAATCAGCTAAGAAATCAGCAAATTCGGATAAAAATTCTGAATAGGTTGATGGGGGACGATAAACAATGGCAAATAAAATTGGGTTTAACCTGAAATTGCTAAAGTGCCCAATACTGAGGACCAGGCCCTCAAAGGAATTATAACATGTTTTTTGCTTTACATTAACTAGTAATTTGGAATGGTAAATTGTTGCTACTCCTCCTCCACGACCAGAACTTCTGGGATTTTGACAGTTTAAATAACCAGAGGGGGTTGATTCATTTAAACCAACATAATCCTCTTGTCCTAACCAAGTCTCTGTAAGGGAAATTAAATCAATCTGATGATCAATTAACAGATCATGGACTAACAGAGACTTGGGAGTTAGAGACCTAATATTTAATAAACCACATTTAATTTTTAAATTATGAGGAACAGAGGCCAAATCATTCAATTTAGAGGCTTTATGTTTAATTTGAGTTTTACCAATATTTTGCTTTATCACTTTGGGATGCTTATATATTATATTTTTATTTACTTTGGAGGGAGCAGACAACGATTCTCTGATGGGGAAGACAGGGGCTAAGCTGAGGGGTGGCGGATGAAGAGGAGCTGCAGAGAGGCGTGTGAGACTACGACTCTGCTTCCTGGTCCCAACTCTGAGTAGTCACGGTTTTGGAAATTTGGATAAAAAAGATGCCAGATTGTTAGATAAATGAGAAGCACCATCCAAAGTGGGATGAATGCTGTCTCGTCTCATAAGACCAGGTTTTCCCCAAAAAGAGCTCCAATTGTCAATGTAGCCCACGTCATTTGCAGGACACCACACAGACAGCCAGCGGTTCAAGGATGACGAGCGACTAAACATGTCATCACTGGTCAGATTGGGGAGGGGCCCAGAGAATACTACAGTGGCAGACATCGTTTTTGCAAAGTCACACACCGATTCTACATTAAGTTTCGTGACTTCCGACTGCCGGAGACGGATGTCATTAATGCCGGCGTGAATAACAATTGTGGAATATTTACAGTTACTTTTAGCCAGCATTTTCAAATTTGACTCGATGTCGCCTGCTCTGGCCCCAGGAATACATTGGACTATGACCGCTGGAGTCTCTAGGTTCACGTTTCTGACTACAGAGTCGCCAATGATCAGAGTTTTTTCCTCAGCGGGTGTGCCGCTGAGCGGGGAAAAACGATTAGAAACGTGAACAGGTTGGTGGTGAACCGGGGCTTTGCGACTAGGCTTCCTTCTCACCGTCACCCACCCAGTCTCCTTGCTGCTGAGGAGAGCCGAGGGACCGCTGACAGGGGGGCCTAAGCTAGCTAGCTCCGCTGCAGCTAATGGGCGTCCGTCGAGATTAACTGGCGCAGACGGTGTTTCAATGCAGCGGAGCCGGGATTCCAAATCAGACAACCTCGCCTCGAGCGCCTCAAAAAGACAACATTTATTACATTTACCGTTATCACTAAAAGAGGCAGAGGTGTAGCTAAACATCTGACAGAGAGAGCACACCAGAGGAGAGGAAAGAGAGCTAGTAGCCATAGCTAGTGGCTCGAGAGCTGGAGAGCAAACCACACAGGCAGACAGCAAAACAGGAAGTGACGATACGTTACCACAAGGAAGTGACGATCCTGGGATATGTCATATGTCCGACACGTAGCTACTCCTTCTCATTGTAATATCTGTCATGACTCACTCTGGGCCGTCACCTGCTTCAGCTGCACGCACACCTGCTGCCAATCACTCACGGGCTTTATAGCCTGCTCTGCCTGAGCCTCGGCACGGAGCCGTCTGTCATTTCTCCCTGACCTTCGTCTCCCTCACGACTGTCTCCGAACAGATCGCTACTTCATCTTCTGGAGGATCTCTCTTCTCAAAGTAAGCATCTCGCTACTCACCTTCCTCTCAGTCTCTCCCCTGTGCACAGGTGGATTCCTCTGGCGGTGGAACCAATTCCCAGCGGCGGTGGAACGTTCTCCTCTTGCCTCTTCAGACCTCACCGCTCATCACCGGGAGTGCCCCGCAGACGCAATCTTCCTGGCTGGAGCCCTCGGGACGAACCTGCGTTCGCATCATTCCACCTGCAAGTAAGCCCCAGTCATTATTCAGCTCACATTAAAGTGGAAAGAACTAACGTCTGTGCTTTGGCTCTGTTCTAGGGTTGCCAGGCTGTACAGCGCTCTGTCTCACCCCCGGCTGCAGCATATCCATCGTCATCACATTCACACAACGCATACATGCACCCACACACCCTCTGTTGGCACAATAAAGATTATTGAATTTCACTTGAGCCTGTGTGTGTGTTGCCTGGGTCCAGCAATATGTCAGTAAGGCTCCGTCAGAGCGACCCAGCGAACAGCGGGCTTGCACACCAGCTTAACAACTTAGAGGCTCGAGTGGACCAGTTAACTCACCAACAGCAGGTTATTCTCAATCAGCTAGTCCAGATCAACAGCCGGTTGGATCGCCTGGAAGGACAGCGGTCATTCCCTCCGGCTCCCAGTAGTAGGCCAGCTCCAGTTAGCTCTTCACCTAGCCAGGCTAGCCCGAGCCCCTTAACCCATCTCACTCCGGTTCCCACGCCCATGCGCTTTAGCAGAAAGCTCGGGGAGGCACGGGGCTTTATCCTTCAGAGTGAGACGGTGTTTCAGCGGGTCCCGGGAGATTTCCCTACCGACCACAGCCGTATAAGGTACGTCGCTAATCTGTTGGAGGGACGGGCGTTAGCATGGGCGTACGCCATTATGGAGAAGCCCAGTTATGCTAATTTAACATACGCCCAGTTCGTCCACGATTTCCACGAGGTTTTTGACCACTCGGACCGTGATAGCGTGCTCACCACTCGGCTACTAAATCTTCAGCAGGGTGGCCGGTCAGTCACTGACTACGCTGTCGACTCCCAGGTGGTGGCAGCGGAAGCTGGGTGGGAGGATGCCTCCCTATGCAGAATATTCATTAGGAGTCTTGAGTCCTAGTCTGTGGGATGAGCTGGCCCACTTAGATAAGCCTGAGCGTCTCACGGAGCTCATTTCTCTAACAATTAGTCTTGACAACAGGCTGAGGGAGCGGGCTACCTAGTGGAGGTCTTCCGGCCGCTCGGGCAGTCAGTTTCCGCGCTCCTCTAAGTCTTCTCTTTTGGCGCTGCCCGCGCTTGAGGCAGCAGACGATCCCGAGGCAATGATAGTGGGGTGGACTAAACTCTCGCTGGCCGAGAGACAGCGCTGCAGGGAGTTAGGTCTGTGTATGTATTGTGGGGATGATCAGCATGAGATCGAGACCTGCCCTGTTCGGCCAAAAGAGGGGGTCTGCGCGTCGCAGTAGGGGGACTCGCGGACTCATCTCGGCCTAATCCCCTATCAAAATGTCTCCTCCCCATTAGGTTTAGCTACAAACACACAGAAATTCTCACACATACACTGGTGGACTCGGGGGCTGAGCAGAGCTTCATTTCGAGGAAACTGGCAACCCGACTGGGGCTCCCCTGCCATACCCTTCCGGCCCCCCTGAGTCTCGTCGCCCTATCAAAGGCTCCTCTGGAGACAGTGACACGTCAGACAGCCCCAGTCTCGGCTATGATCTCGGGCAACCATCGGGAGGACCTTCAGCTGTTTGTGTTGTCCACCTCGGCCACCCCCGTCATCCTGGGCTACCCCTGGCTCTGCCTCCACAACCCGACCTTTGATTGGCGTACAGGGAGCGTCCTCGCGTGGAGCCCTTTCTGCCTGAGCGCTTGCCTCCAGTCTGCAGCATGTTCTCCCTCGGTCCCCCTCTCCCCTCCCCCTCCTGACCTGTCCAGAGTGCCACCGGAGTTTCATGACCTTGGAGCGGTGTTCAGCAAGCAAGTCCCAGGCGCTGCCTCCCCCCCCCCCCCACCACCCATACGACTGTGCCATTAATCTCCGCCCTGGCGCCCCCCTGCCGTCGAGCTGCCTCTACAGCTTATCGGTTCCGGAGCGGGAGGCAATGGACACTTATATCAAGGAGTCGCTCAGCTCGGGCATCATTCGGCCTTCTTCCTCGCCAGTGGGGGCGGGCTTCTTCGTTGGTAAGAAGGATGGTTCCCTTTATCCTTGTATCGACTTCCAGGCTCTGAACGACATTACGATCAAGGACAAGTACACCCTCCCGCTCATGGACTCTGCATTCGACTCCCTCCAGGGGGCCTCCTGGTTCACGAAGTTGGATCTCTGCAGCGCCTACCACCTCGTGTGGATCCGGGAGGGCGACAAGTGGAAGACGGGTTTCCGGACCCCAAGCGACCACTTTGAATATCTTGTAATGCTGTTTGGGCTGACCAATGCTCCGGCCATCTTCCAGCACCTGATTAATGATGTTCTCCAGGACTTTCTTGGGTCCTTCGTCTTCGTCTATCTGGACGATATTTTGATCTTCTCTCAGTCACGGGAGGAGCATCAGGTCCACGTGAGACGGGTCCTCCAACGGCTCCTGGAGAACAAATTATTTGTTAAAGTGGAGAAGTGTGAGTTCTACATAGAGAAGACCTCCTTTCTGGGATTCATTATCTCACACAATCAAGTCATCCCAGATCCTGGGAAGGTTAAGGCGGTGGTGGATTGGCCCTCCACCTCATCGAGGAAGCAACTGCAGCAATTCCTGGGGTTTGCCAATTTTTACCGCAGGTTTGTCCCAAACTACAGCACGATCGCTCTCCCCCTGACCTGTCTCACCTCCCCCAAGGTGACGTTCCGGTGGACGGAAGAGGCTGCGGCGGCTTCCGTTGCCTGAAGACCGAATTCTCATCCTCTCGGGTCCTGACGCAGGTGGATCCTGCTCTCCAGTGTCTGGTCGAGGTGGATGCCTCTGACTCGGGGGTGGGGGCAGTCCTGTCACAACGCTTTCCAGTGGATGGGGTGATCCGCCCCTGCACCTTCTTCTCTCGGCGGCTGTCCCTCGCGGAGAGGAATTATGACGTCGGCGACAGGGAGCTCCTGGCGGTGAAGCTCGCGCTGGAGGAATGGCGTCACTGGCTGGAGGGGGCCGCGCAACCCTCTGTGGTGTGGACCGACCATAAGAACTTGGATTACCTGAGAACGGCTAAATGCCTGAATGCCCACCAGGCCCGCTGGTCTTTGTTCTTTGGGCTCTTCAGGTTCACCATCACCTACCGCCCCGAGACGAAGAACGTCAAACCTGATGCCCTGTCTAGGCAGTTTGCCTCGGAGGCTTCTGAGGGGCATGAGCACACCATCCTCCCTGCTTCGTGCGTCGTGGGCGCCCTCTTGTGGGGCATCAGGGACAAGGTCCTGAGGGCGCAGGAGGCTGAGCCGGATCCAGGCGGGGGACCTACAGGGAGACTATTTGTTCCATCATCTGTCCGGGGTGACGTGATCCACTGGGCCCACCTGTCCAAGCTCACCTGCCATCCTGGGATCAGCCGCTCGGTGGAGCTGCTCCAGAGGTCGTTCTGGTGGCCGGGCCTTCGGAATGACGTCATCAATTACGTCCGCGCCTGTCCCCAGTGCGCCACCGGGAAAACATCGTCATCACAGCTGGCAGGTTTCCTCCATCTGTTGCCGGTCCCTGGAAGACCATGGTCCCACATTGCCCTGGACTTTGTAACTGGCCTCCCGGCATCCAACCATTTCGACACCGTCCTCACCATTGTGGACCGCTTTTCTAAGGCCGCCCATTTCATCCCTTTACATGGGCTCCCCACGGCACAAGAGGTGGTGGACCTGTTGGTGCAGCATGTTGTGAATCTTCACCGGATTCCCAGGGATATTGTCTCTGATCGGGGGCCCCAATTTGTGTCCCGCGTGTGGAGGAGTTTCTGCAACGTGCTGGGGGTGACGGTGAGCCTGTCCTCTGGTCATCACCCGCAGACCAATGGGCAGTGCGAGCGGGCCAATCAGGAGCTGGAGGCCGCTCTGCGCTGCATCATCGCCTCCAGTCCCTCGTCTTGGAGCAGTCATCTGCCATGGATCGAATATGCTCACAATTCGACCTTATCCTCAGCAATCAGCATGTCTCCCTTCAAGGCTTCGCTGGGTTATGATCCCCCGCTTTTTCCCAAAGAGGAGGGGGAGGTGGCCGTGCCTTCCATCCATGCCCACCTGCGGCGCTGTCACCGGCTCTGGACTGCGATGCGCCGGGCCCTTTTACTCACGGCAGAGCGCAACTCTAGGACAGCAAACCGGCGCAGAAGACCTGCTCCTCAGTACCAGGTGGGTCAACAGGTATGGTAATCAACTCAGCATATTGCTTTGAAGGCTGAAAAGAGGAAGCTGGCTCAGCAGTTTGGGCCCTTCCCTATTGTTCGTGTGGTGAACCCTGTGGCTGTGCGCCTGGCTCCCCCCCCTCCCTGTTTGTCCTACATTCCACTTCTCCCAGGTCAAGCCCGTCGTTTCCAGCCCTCTCTGCCCCCCTCCCAGGGCTCCACCCCCGCCAGTGTTGATCGACGGCGACCCAGCATGGAGGGTCAACTCCATCTTGGACGTCTGCCGCCGGGGTCGCGGCCTGCAGTACCTGGTGGACTGGGAGGAGTATGGCCCCGAGTGGAGATCCTGGGTGTGTCCATCATTTGTGCTTGACAAGCGCCTCATCAGGGACTTCCATCAGACACACCCAGGTAGGCCGGTGCCGGGAGGCGCCACTCGGGGGGGGGGGGAGTACTGTCATGGCTCACTCCGGGCCGTCACCTGCTTCAGCTGCACGCACACCTGCTGCCAATCACTCACGGACTTTATAGCCTGCTCTGCCTGAGCCTCAGCATGGAGCCGTCTGTCATTTCTCCCTGAACTTTGTCTCCCTCACGACTGTCTCCGAACAGATCGCTACTTCATCTTCTGGAGGATCTCTCTTCTCAAAGTAAGCATCTCGCTACTCACCTTCCTCTCAGTCTCTCCCCTGTGCACAGGTGGATTCCTCTGGCGGTGGAACCAATTCCCCGCAGCGGCAGAACGTTTTCCTCTCGCTTCTCCAGACCTCACTGCTCATCACCGGGAGTGCCCCGCAGACGCTGTCTTCCTGGCTGGAGCCCTTGGGCCGAACCTGCTCTCGCATCATTCCACCTGCAAGTAAGCCCCAGTCATTATTCAGCTCACATTAAAGTGGAAAGAACTAACGTCTGTGCTTTGGCTCTGTTCTAGGGTTGCCAGGCTGTACAGCGCTCTGTCTCATCCCCGGCTGCAGCATTTCCATCGTCATCACATTCACACAACGCATACACGCACCCACACATCCTCTGTTGGCACAGTAAAGATTATTGAATTTCACTTGAGCCTGTGTGTGTGTTGCCTGGGTCCAGCAATATGTCAATATCGCTTAAATATACAACGCATAGGTCAGGTCAGGATCCCAAGGTGAAGCTGTACAGCAAGTTTGGTAACCCTAGAGGGCTTCTGTAGTAAGAGGGCATAGGGAATGCTAACCTTGACTCCAAATCCATAGTCAGAGGTCATGGTGTCAGAGTGAAATTGTGTACCAAGTTTAGTGACTGTAGTTTTACTCGTTTTATAGTAATAGTGCAAAGGGAATCTTAACATTGAACTTTTGACCACAAACCCACGGTCAGAGGTCTTGGTGTAAGGGTGACCTTATGTACCAAGTTTGGTGACCCTAGTGTTCTATGTTATTGAGATCTGGTTTACATGGCATTTTGACAGTGACCTCTGACCTTGCGAGCAAAAAGTCATAGTCACACTTCAGGTCACAGGATGAACCTGTGTACAAAGTTTGGTGACCCTAGTTTTACTAGTATAGTAATAGGGCATAGGAAATGCCAACTTTCACCTTTGACCCCAAACCTACCGTCACAGTTTAGGGTCACAGGGTGATCATGTGCACCACATTTGGTGGCCCTAGCTTTACTCATTCTATAATCACAGTGCAAATGGAAGGTTAACCCTGTCCTTTGACCTTTTCACCCCAAACCCATAGTCAGGTCAGGGTGTAAGCCATCCATCCATCCATTTCTTCTGCTTAATCCTTTTTCGGGTCGCCGGGGGGCTGGAGCCTATCCCAGCATCTTTCGGCGAGAGGCAGGGCACACCCTGGACAGATTGCCAGTCCATCACAGGGCCAGCACAGAGGGTTATTCAATTACAAAATCAGTTGGGCCACAATTTGAAATCAAGCCATGTACTGGGCTGCACATGTTCAGCGATCCGTTGAATATGACAAATTTCAAACCAACACAGATCAGTGTGTGATGAAAAATATGCACTTTTTAATTCATTGTCTTGGTTTTAAATGTGTGCTTGGCACATGACAAAGGCACATCAAAAGTGCATAAAAACACAATAACAGTGCTGGGGTTGAGCAGAACTTGAAGTAGTAGAAATATTTTTTCTCTTGAACAACAAATAAATAGAATGAAAAAAAATAAAATTCTGTAAATTGTGGGGGCATGGTGTTGGACTTCTCCACCCAGGGAACAATGGACTGAAAGGTGTCATCGGGGGGTACCAGACGGGACAGTAAGGACTATGCGCCCCCTGGGGAGAGGAGTAAAATGGCAGTGTCGCTGGGAGAGGAAGAGTGTCGAAGTGGGGCCGGCGTTATATTATGTTAATGTGCCACACAGTTCTTTGTTCAAACAACAATGTGTTATGGTTGGAAGTCCGGGTCTCGATGCATGGAAATAAAGTTATAAAAGAGGAATGCATAGAGACCCGGGGGAGCTCTTTTGCTATAAATATGTTGGAGAAAGAATAAAGTAACTGTGTCGTCCAGCTCGTTGTCTTGCCTGCCTTCTCTCTCCACATTGATGACCCGAAGACGTGCCATGGAAAGCGAGCCGAGCACTGCCCCGGAGACTGCCTGAAGGGAGGGTACCAGCGCCGCGTGCGTGGTCCCAATCAAGTTTCCAGGCTTTTGGCTTCACAACCCAACCACGTGGATTTTGCACATAGAAGCCCAGTTCGCACTCCCCGGGATAATAACGGACAATACCAGGTATTACTATGTGGTCGCTGCGCTGCATGCGTATGCCACGGAACAGGTGACAAGCCTGCTCCAGGAGCCACCGGCCCAAGGAAAACATGAGGCGTTCAAGAGGATGCTTCTCCAGCGCTACACCCTTTCTGACAGTGAGAGGGCAGAGAGGCTCCTAACCCATTCGGAGTTATGAGACAAATCAGCAGTGGAGCTGATGGATAGCATTTTGGCACTAAGGGAGAAGGACGACGAATCTTTCCTGTTTGCCCACTTGTTCCTCAGGAACCTACCGGCTACAGCGAAGGCAATCCTGGCCAACTCGCCGCGGCTGGTTGCTAAGGACTACCGCGCTGTAGCGCAGGAAGCGGACTGCCTCCTTTTGGCGACCAGAACTCTCAGCGTGCAGACAGTGGCACCGGCATCCATGAGGGAATCCAGCGGGGTCGAAGAGCCGTTCGTGGTAGCCGGGATGGACACCAGAAGACGAAGGAATGGGGCGATCTGTTTTTATCATCACCGTTTCGGCTCGAATGTCCAACGCTGCCTGTTGACATGCCAATTCAAGAAGCCGGGAAGACTGTACTTTCGGAGTTCAGTGGCAGCTGCAATGGATGGTGACAGGAACAGACTGCTTTATGTCATGGACACACATTCGGGGAGCTGGTTTTTGGTGGACTCCAGCTCCCAGAAGAGCCTCATCCTGCCGGTCAATGCAGACAGGTTGGCTGGATGCAGCGGCCCCGAGCTCATGACCGCCAACGGATCTACCATCAGGACATTTGGCAAGCAGACACTGATGATATGCTAGCACGGACACAACTTTCAGTGGGACTTTCTGATAGCTGCATGTTCTGGCCCCATTTTAGGAGAAGATGTTCTATGTGCTTATGGATTGTTAGTCGATGTTGCTAATAGGAAATTAGTGGACGCTGTCTCTTTTACCTCACTGCCCTGCACAGCTCGGGGAGCTGGGTCGACAACACTGGCTAACGTTATAGCTCCAGGGGGTAAGTACCAACATTTTCTCGCACAGTTCCCAGCACTCACGATCATGACTTTTTCAGCTACGGTAACAAATCACGGGGTCAAGCAGTTAATAACGACAAAAGGCTCGTCAGTGTTCGCGCATCCTCGCCATTTGGATGCAGCTTAACTGGTAAGCATGCGAGAGGAGTTTGCCAACTTAGAGCAGCTGGGCATCGTCAGGTGCTCCAACAGCCCGTGGGCATCCCTGCTCCACATGGTGCCTAAAGCCAACGGGTTGTGGCGACCATGTGGCGATTTCTGGCGCTTGAACAACACTATAGAACATGATTGCTCTCTTTTTCCATGCATCCAGGATTTTTCTATGCACCTGGCCGGGGCGTGTGATTTTTCCAAAGTGGATCTGGTCCACGGTTACCACCAGTTCCCGGTGCGCGCGGAAGATGTTCCAAAAACAGTGGTAATAACTCCTTTTGGCCTTTTTGAGTTTTTACGCATGCCATTCAGATTAAAAGGCGCAGCGCACACCTTCCAGAGGATGATGGACGCAGTGCTTTGTGGATTGTCCTTCGTTTTTGTCTACTTAGACATTATTCTGGTAGCCTGCACATCCGAGGAGAAGCACATCACCCATCTCAGGACAGTTTTCCAGAGGTTGGAAGCACACTGGCTGATAGTAAACCCGGCAAAGTGCCAGTTTGGTGTGCCAGTGATTGACTTTTTGGACCACTGCATTTCGCCGAAGGGCGTGATCCCGTCACCGGACAAAGTGCGCGCTGTGTCGGACTTCCCGCGTTCGCAGACCGCGAGGGCACTACAGGAGTTTTTGGGAATGGTTAATTTTTTATAACCATTTCCTTCCCCGGGCAGCCCAGCTGATGCAGCCATTGTACGCCGTGCTTAAAAAGAAGAGGCCCGCAGAAGCCATCAACTTGACTCCCGAGCGAGTCTAGGCTTTTACTAACGCCAAAACAGTTCTTGTGGATGCTGCCTTGTTAGCCCACCCGGACCCGTCTGCACAGATAGCGCTCACTATGGACACGTCTGACATTGCCATAGGGGCAGTACTAGAGCAGTGCATCTCAGGTTTGTGGCAGCCGCTCACATTTTTCAGCCGCACTTTGCACGACAATGAACGCAAGTACAGCGCGTTCGATAGAGAATTGCTGGCTCTCCACCTGGTGACATGCCATTTCCAGTTCTGGCTGGAGGGGGGGCAAGTTCACCGCGTTCGTGGACCATAAGTCCCTGACGTATGCAATGGCCAAGGTCTCAGACCCATGGTCGGCCCAGCAGCAATGGCAGTTGGCCACAATTTTGGAGTTTACTACCAACATTCAACAAGTCGCTGGTAAGCTCAACGTCATGGCTGATTTCCTGTTGTGTGCATTAATCTCCCCGGTCTACATGGGAATAGATTTCCCCACCATGGCTGTGGAGCAAGCCGGAGACATGGACATTTGCACGCTCCAGTCTGCATCAATGGCGTTAAGGCTGGAGAGCAGGGTGGTGATAGAAGGGTGCCCTCCCTTGCTCTGCGATGTCTCCATCAGCTGCCTATGCCTGGCGGTTCCGAGCTCTTGGCACAGTCGTGTTTTCGAGTCGGTCCACTCCCTTTCACATCCAGGAGTGCGCGCTTCAGTGAAGCTAGTGGGGGTGAAATTCGTTTGTCCGTGCTTGCGCAAGGACGCAAAAGAGTGGGCTGCAGCTTGCATCGCGTGCCAGCGGGCCAAAGTGCACAAGCACATCAGAGCCCCCCTCGAGCCATTACAAATCCCCACCAGGAGGTTTGACCACATCCACCTGGATTTGGTGGAACCCCTCCCGCTGTCACAAGGTTTTATGCACCTCTTAACAATCGTGGACCGCACCATGTGCTGGCCTGAAGTGGTCCTGCTGGCTTCTATCATGTCCGCGGAAGTGCCGCGTGCTTTTTTGTCGGCCTGGGTTGCAAGTTTTGGATTCCCATCGGACATCAAGTCTGACAGGGGTCCACAATTTATCTTGGAACGCTGGTCTGCGATGGTCCAGAGCCTGGGGTCAGAATTCACCACACTACTGCGTACAACCCCCTGGCTAACGGGTTATGCAAGTGTTTTCATAGGTCACTTAAAGCAGCGATCAGAGCTTCGCTCACGGACACAAATTGGGTTGACCTGCCCTGGGTTCTTTTAGGGTTGCGCTCCGCACCTAAGGAGGATTTGGCAGCTTCCCCGGCAGAACTCGTTTTTTCTCAGCTGCTGCAGATCCCCGGAGAGTTTTTACCGGAAAAACCCATGCCCGAGGCTGATCCACCCGTGCAGTTTTTACACAGCACGGAGGCTGTGAGCGTACCAGGCACGGCTCACCATTGTTTTCCCCACACATTCGTCCCAAAAAGCTTGCAGAATGCCAGTTTTGTTTTTGTCAGGCACCATGTGCACTGGACCCCGCTGCGGCCACCGTGCGACGGACCGTTCAGGGTGTTGGAACCTGGGTCGAAGCATTTTGTGTTAGACTTGGGGGGACGTAGAGAGACCGTCTGCATCGACAGGCTGAAGCCCGCTTTTGTGTTGGCAGACAAGCAGGTGGTGTTGGCCCAAGCTTCCTGGCGCAGATGCCCACCGTTGGTGGCTCCACAAGTTGGTGATCCCTTGGCAGGGACCTGCACGCGCAAAGCTGATGTGTTTTCTCCCCCTCCCTTTTTCCCTTCACAGACGAACGTGCTCTCCTGTTCACCCTGCCAGCAGGGCAGTTCAACTGGATCAATGACCCCCAACTACAGCCGCTATGGGTGCCAGCTAAAGCCCAAGGGACAGGGGGGTTAGTGCCCTTTCTGGGTGTTCAGGGGAGCTGTGTGGGGGCATGATGTTGGACTTCTCCACCCAGAGAACAATAGACTGAAAGAGGAGTTGTCACCGGGGGTACCAGACGGGACAGAAAGGACTATGCGCCCCCTGGGGAGAGGAGTAAAATGCCAGTGCTGCTGGGAAAGGAAGAGTGTCAAAGTGGCGCCGGCATTATGTTATGTTAATGTGCCACACAGTTCTTTGTTCAAACAGCATGTTATGGGCGGAAGTCTGGGTCTCGATGCATGGAAATAAAGTCATAAAAGAGGAATGCACAGAGACTCGGAGGAGCTCTTTTGCTGTAAATATGTTGGAGAAAGAATAAAGTAACTGTGTTGTCCAGCTCGTTGTCTCACGTGCCTTCTTTCTCCACAAATAACCATTTTGGTCACATCTTAGCCCGGCATATCTCAAAGTGCATAAAAACTCAATATGCACTCTCGTAGCATTAACATTTGTTTCCCTTTTGAAATAAAATTTATTACATCCTGGTCATAACTGACCTTGGCACATCACAAAGTGCATTTAGCTGAATAAAAAATGAACTCTCAAACACTTCAGTGCACAAACCCCCAAGAAAAGACCAATAACATTAACAAACATTGCACATCCACTACTGTGGTTTTTTTTTTAACGTTTATGACGTGGGCTACATTGACAATTGGAGCTCTTTTTGGGGAAAACCTGGTCTTATGAGACGAGACAGCATTCATCCCACTTTGGATGGTGCTTCTCATTTATCTAACAATCTGGCATCTTTTTTATCCAAATTTCCAAAACCGTGACTACTCAGAGTTGGGACCAGGAAGCAGAGTCGCAGTCTTACACGCCTCTCTGCAGCTCCTCTTCATCCGCCTCCCCTCAGCTTAGCCCCTGTCTTCCCCATCAGAGAATCGTTGTCTGCTCCCTCCAAAGTAAATAAAAATATAATGCATAAGCATCCCAAAGTGATAAAGCAAAATATTGGGAAAACTCAAATTAAACATAAAGCCTCTAAATTGAATGAATTGGCCTCTGTTCCTCCTCATAATTTAAAAATTAAATGTGGTTTATTAAATATTAGGTCTCTAACTCCCAAGTCTCTGTTAGTCCATGATCTGTTAATTGATCATCAGATTGATTTAATTTCCCTTACAGAGACTTGGTTAGGGCAAGAGGATTATGTTGGTTTAAATGAATCAACTCCCTCTGGTTATTTAAACTGTCAAAATCCCAGAAGTTCTGGTCGTGGAGGAGGAGTAGCAACAATTTACCATTCCAAATTACTAGTTAATGTAAAGCAAAAAACATGTTATAATTCCTTTGAGGGCGTGGTCCTCAGTATTGGGCACTTTAGCAATTTTAGGTTAAACCCAATTTTATTTGCCATAGTTTATCGTCCCCCATCAACCTACTCAGAATTTTTATCCGAATTTGCTGATTTCTTAGCTGATTTAGTGCTGAAATCTGATAGAATAATTATAGTAGGGACTTTAATATACATGTGGATGTAGATAGTGACTGCCTTAATGTGGCATTTAATTCAATATTAGACTCGATTGGGTTTTCTCAGAAAGTAGGAAATTCTACTCATTACCTCCACCATACTGTGACGTAAGCAAGATTCACACAAAGAAAATGGAGCAGATGGCTGTGATCAAGCGGATTTATTTTTCACACACTCTGAGCACAGGCAGGAGGGGAGGTCATTCTCCCAGACCTCTGTTTACATCACGGTTACACACACATAACGTTTTCAACTGGCAAAGCATGCTGGGAAATTCCTGCCCCACTTAATATGGCCCCAACGTTACACTGCCCCCCCCCCCGGACTGGTTTCTGTCCCCAGAAAAATTAAAGTCCAATTTAAAAGTCCAATACAAACTCATCCAGGTGTCGGGGCGGTCTTCGGCGCCGGCGGCCAACAAGTACAGGCCCCCTAGTGTCCATCTGGGTCTCGGTCGGGGTATCGGGCCGGGATGGAAGCTCCGGTTCGTCCACCAGCGGTGCAGATGGCCGATACGGGGCAAGACGGTCACGATGAAGGACCACAACCCGGTCCCTTTTTCTAAGCCTCACCCTGTACACCACATCTGACAGTCTCTCCAGGACCACGCATGGCCCCGACCACTGGCTCGCCAGCTTCGGTGATCGTCCTCTCAGGGCAGAAAACCCAGACTCGATCTCCCGGTGCAAAGTCCCTCCCCTGGCAGCGGGAGTCGTACGCTCGCTTCTGCTGGCCTCCTGCCGCTGCCAGGGCCTCTCGAGCCAGCTCGTGCACCGTGTGGAGACGTTCTTTCAAACAAAAAAAATAATCCAATCCGGGTTTTCCCTCCACCTCCGGCTCAGGGGGGCAACCGAATACCAAATCCACCGGTGTGCGCAGCTCGCGTCCAAACATGAGCGCCGCAGGGGTGCACCGGGTAGATTCCTGAGCTGCCGTCCGGTACGCCCACAAAACAAAAGGCAGGTGCAGGTCCCAGTCTCGCTGTCGCTGGTCCACTAGGATAGCGAGCTGGGTGGTGAGGGTCCGGTTGAATCGTTCGACCAGGCCGTCGCTCTGTGGATGCAGTGGGGTGGTCCGGGTCTTCCGGATGCCCAGCCGTTTGCAGACCTCTCCGAAGACCTCCGCCTCGAAGTTCCGACCCTGATCGCTGTGCAGCTCCTCCGGTGCGCCAAACCGACAGAACATTTCATCCACCAGCTTTGATGCCGTCGTAGCGGTGCTCTGATCCGGGACCGCGTACGCCTCTGGCCACTTAGTGAAATAATCCATCGCGACCAGCACGTAGCGGTTCCCCCGGTCCGTGGTTGGGAAAGGGCCCAGGATGTCCACTCCCACTCGCTCCATCGGTGCTCCCACCCGGTACTGCTGCAGGGGAGCGTGGGATCGCTGAGTTGGTCCCTTCTGAGCTGTGCATGTGTCGCAGCGATGAACGTGGAGCTCCACGTCCTGATGACAACCGGGCCAGTAGAACCGGGCCCGAAGGCGCTGCAGCGTCTTTGTCACTCCGAAGTGGCCCGCTCCTACCGCCCCATGAACCAGCTGGAGTACCTTGGGCCGGAGTCGACGAGGAACTAGCAGCTGCCAGACGTGCCGTTGCCCAGCTGGAGTCTGCCACTGCCGATACACCACGCCCTCGTAGCAGCGAAGGTTGGCCCACTGGGAGTGCAGGGCCTTAGTCTCTGGGTCCAGCGGTGACACAACCTCCCAGGCGGGCCGCTGTCCTGCGTCCAGCCACTGCCGAACCCGCGAAATGACCGGGTCTCTGTCCTGCTCGCTCTGCAGCCGCTGCGTGCCAAGAACCTCTGTGACGTCATCGCTGGGGAGAGCTGCCTGATCATCTGAAGGGCTGCACGTCGCTGCGTTACTCCTGCTCGCAGCGGCTCGGAGAGCAGCAGCCCGTGGGGCGGTTTGGTCCCGATCTTCAGCCCGTTGGCAGTGACGACACTCCTCTGTCGCACAGGGGCGCCGAGACAGCGCGTCAGCGTTGGCATGGAGGCGGCCTGCCCGATGCACAATCTGGAAATTATAATCCTGCAGTGCCTCCAGCCATCTCGCCAACTGTCCATCCGGTTCTTTGAAGTTTAATAGCCAGGTCAGGGAAGCGTGATCCGTCCTGAGCTGGAACCTCCCCCCGTACACATACGGGCGGAAATGACGCAGTCCTTGAATGACAGCCAGCAGCTCTCTGCGAGTCACACAGTAATTTCTCTCGGCTCTGCTGAGAGTGCGGCTGAAGAAAGCGACTGCCTGCTCTCCGTGTTCTCCCTCCTGGGATAGCACCGCCCCGATGCCCTGGTTGCTGGCGTCCGTGTCCACGATGAAAGGGAGGTTCGGGTCGGGATATTGCAGGACGGGGGCTCTGATGAGCACTGCGCGAAGCTGGGAGAAAGCAGCAGCACAGCTGTCACTCCACTGGAACGTGCGTCCTTTCTGCGTCAGCTGATGCAGTGGGCTGGCGATGGTGGCGAAGTCTTTCACAAACCTCCTATAATAGGAGGCCAATCCAAGAAAACTCCTCAGTTCTCCAACGTTCCGCGGCACTGGCCAGTCTCTCACTGTTGCCACTTTTTCCGGGTCAGTGGCGACCCCCGCTGCACTGACGACGTGGCCCAAAAAGGTGGTCTCCCTCCGAAACAGGTGGCATTTCTTAGGGTGTAACCGTAGCCCCGCCTGCTGGATGGCTCCCAGCACCTCTCTGAGATTTGACAGGGCGCTGTCAAAATCAGCTGCATGCACCAGTAGGTCATCCAGGTAAACAACGCAGCGACTCCGGGGCACGTGAGCCAGCACTCGCTCCATCAAGCGCTCAAAGGTGGCCGGAGCGTTGCAAAGTCCAAACGACATCACTTTAAACTGGTACAGTCCCTGCCCGATGGAGAAGGCTGTTTTTTGGCGGGCCTCAGGTGACAGCTCTACCTGCCAATATCTGCTGTGTAGATCCAGCGAGCTGAACCAGCTGGAGCCGGCGATGTGGTCCAGTGTGTCATCGATGCGGGGCAGGGGGTAGGAATCTTTCCTGGTGGCGTCGTTCAGGCGTCGGTAATCCACACAGAACCGCCACGACCCGTCCTTCTTCTTGACCAGCACCACCGGCGCTGCCCAGGGGCTGCTGGAGGGCTCAATAACATCTGCCTCCAGCATTTCTCGCACTTTTTGTTCCGCCGCTGCCCGCCTTGAAAAGGGCAGCCGGCGTGGGTGGAGTCGAATCGGCCTGGCCTCACCGGTGTTGATCTCGTGCTGCACCAACCCGGTCCGGCCGCATTCCTCATCCTTCGCGGCGAAAACACCCATAAAACAGTCCAATAGCTCCCGCAGCTGGCATCTCTGTTCTGGGTCCAGCCCGCTGCAGCTCCGCTGAAATAATTCCTCCACCGCCTGCTGCGTCTCTGCTGACACGTTGACCCCTCCCCTTGCTGTCCTTGTGTGCGTTCGTGCTCCCTCTGTCCGCGCTGGTGACGTCATCGTGTCCAGTCCTCGCGGTGGCCTGCCTGGTCCGGTCTGTCTTGGCGATCCCTCGATCGCGCAGGCCCCCGAGTTCCTTCCCTGGGTTCTGCTGTGGAGCGTGATGGTCCGGTTTCCCAGCTGGAGGGACGGTCCGGCGGTGTCGATCTTGGCGTTCCAGGCTGTGAGCAGGTCTAGTCCAATAATACAGGGGTCTTGGATGTCAGCCAGCCAGAATGGGTGTCTTATGTTCTGACCGGCCACCCCCACCACCAAAACTCTCCGCCCCCCCCCAGTCTGGCGCGCTCACCGGTAGCCGTGGTGACGCAGCGCTTGGTGGGTTCCCACCCCCGTGGGGCCATCTTGTTCGTGCCCGGCAGCACACCGGGTCGAACCAGGGAGATTGTAGAGCCGGTGTCAATCAGGGCCCGGATCGACGTCTTCCCCAAGCTGCACTGTAGATACATCCCTGGAGAGTGTCTAATTCGGCCCACGCGTGGTGCCGGCTCCTCGGGGGAAACATCTGCGGGAGGCAGCCTGTCCCCGTTCACGCCACCTCGCTCTAGTTTAACGCCGGCGAGGGGCGTTCTTCTCCGGGGACGCGCCGCCGTGGTCTGCCGTAATTCCTCCTCTTCCTCCTCGCTCTCCATCGTGGCCTGGAAGGTTCTCTGTCTGTGCGTTGGCACTTCAACTGTGCGATTCATCAGCGGCTCCACCCGCTCTGCTTCTGCCACTGCAGTCTCCCAGTCGCTCGTGGCGTGGATCCGTACGTGGCTCTGGAGCTGGGCCGGGTGGAGACCTTGGATGAAGCTCCGGAGGGCGAGCTTCTCTACCGCCTCCGGTGCGAAATCCGGGTAGCTGCGCCGGGTTAGCAGCCATATGTCTGCAGCATAGGTTCCTAGGCTTTCCTGGTTGCTTCTACGGCGGCGGGTCAGCTGTTCCTGGGCGTGCTCAGCGTCCGCCGTTCTCCCAAATCGTCTCTGGAGCGCCCCTTGTAGCGCTGGCCAGCTGTAGCGCTCCTCAGGCAGGAGATCAGAGAGCGTGCAGAGAGCTCTCCCTTCCAAGGCCAGCGCGACTTGCACGGCGGTTTCCTCTGGTGACCAGCCGTTCAACGCAGCGGCCAGCTCGACCTGGGTCAGGTAGTCATCCAACGTGGCCTCGCCGTTGAAGCGGGGAATCTCGGCCCGCTGCCTAACAGATGGGATGGCCGCCTCCTGATCGATCGTCACTCTTGATCGCCGTGGGATCGCCAGCCCGTCCTGTCCTGAAAAGGGCGGAATGCGGGGCTGGTTTGCTCTGCTCTGCCCGTTCTGTCTTGAAAAAGACAGAAGGCGGGGTGCGCTGGCCCCGTCAGGTCTGCCGCCGCTTCGTTCGTCCCGGCTCCCGGCTCCCGGGGGTGGTGTCTCGGTCCCATCGTCCGTCATCAGCTGAGCAATGAACTGCTCCAGCTGCTGGATCTCCATTCTGATCCTGGCTTCCATCTGCTCCATCCCACTCCTGACACCAGTGTGACGTAAGCAAGGTTCACACAAAGAAAATGGAGCAGATGGCTGTGATCAAGCGGATTTATTTTTCACACACTCTGAGCACAGGCAGGAGGGGAGGTCATTCTCCCAGACCTCTGTTTACATCACGGTTACACACACATAACGTTTTCAACTGGCAAAGCATGCTGGGAAATTCCTGCCCCACTTAATATGGCCCCAACGTTACAATACATTGGACCTTGTTCTGACATATGGCATAGAAATAGAAAATCTTGTAGTGTCTCCTCATAACCCTGTACTGTCAGACCATTGTCTGTTAACCTTTGATTTTACTATTTCTGACTATTTGGCTCCTAAAGAAAAATATTATTACAGTAGATGCCTCTCAGATGATGCTGTTACCAAATTTATGCAGATTGTTTCCTCTATGCCATGTGTCAACACAACGGAAATAAGCTATAGACAGCTTGCTCCTTCTGTAATTGATAACATGGTGGATAGTGTTTCAGCTTCTCTGCATCAGACTCTAGACTTGGTGGCCCCCTTAAAAAAGAAAAAGTCTTATCAGAGAGTTCTAACTCCTTGGTTCAACACAGAAACTCGTAGCTTAAAACAAAAGACTCGTCAATTAGAAAGAAAATGGCGCTCCACTAATTTAGATGAAATCTATTTAGCTTGGAGAAATCATCTTTTAATTTATAAAAAATCTCTTAGAAAAGCTAGAACGAGTTATTACTCTGCATTAATAGAAGAGAACAAGAATAATCCCAGGTTTCTTTTCAGTACTGTAGCCAGGTTGACAAAGAGTCAGGACTCTGTCAATCCTAGCATTCCCTTAGAGCTTACTAGTCAGGACTTTATGAACTTTTTCAATAATAAAATTTCATCCATCAGAGATAAAATCAATCAGATTCTTCCCACAG
This sequence comes from Pholidichthys leucotaenia, assembly GCA_020510985.1. Lineage (NCBI taxonomy): Eukaryota > Metazoa > Chordata > Actinopteri > Cichliformes > Pholidichthyidae > Pholidichthys > Pholidichthys leucotaenia. Next base: position 442,905,235 of record CM035837.1, on the reverse strand, counting down.
TTAAATACTGTAACTACTACAACTCCTTCTATTGATGTCTGTCTTGATGAGTTTACTCCAATCGACCTTTGTGAGTTAGACAAAATAGTTTCCTCATCCAAACCTTCAACTTGTCTTTTAGACCCTATTCCTACCAGGTTATTTAAAGAAGTCTTCCCACTTATTGGTAGCTTTATTCTTCATATAATCAATTCTTCATTAACTTTAGGCCATGTACCGCAGGCTTTTAAAACAGCTGTAATTAAACCCTTACTCAAAAAGCCAACGCTAGATCCAGGAGCTTTAGCTAACTATAGACCAATCTCTAATCTCCCTTTCATTTCAAAAATCTTAGAAAGAGTTGTTGCTACGCAATTATTTGACCACCTGCAGGGAAATGGTTTACTTGAAGAGTTTCAGTCTGGGTTTAGAATCCATCATAGTACTGAAACAGCCTTAGCGAAGGTCACTAACGACCTCCTCATTGCATCTGATAATGGACTAGTTTCTGTACTTGTCCTTTTAGACCTTAGTGCAGCTTTTGATACTATCGATCATAATATTCTACTTGATAGATTAGAACACTATGTTGGACCTAATGGAACTTTGTTGCAGTGGTTTAGATCTTATTTATCTGATAGGTTCCACTTTGTTCATGTAAATAATGAGTTTTCTTTCAACTCAAAGCTCAGTCATGGAGTTCCACAGGGATCTGTGCTAGGCCCTACTCTTTTTAGTTTATATATGCTTCCGTTAGGCAACATTATTAGAAAGCACAGCCAACACCGGCCCCTGCTTGTACACATTGGCCTACAACTTCCAGTCATATACAGCCCAAGGAAGATGCGCTGGAACTTCCGCAAAGCCAACTGGAAGAAATTCAGTGAAACTCTGGACCGGAGCATTGTTACCATCCCACTCCACACCATCACTGTAGATGAAGCATACAACCGCTTCTGCAGCGCAATCTTCAAGGCTGCCCATACTGCAATCCCACGAGGCTACCGACCCCTCTATGTCCCATGTTTGGACGGAGAAAGTGCTGCCCTCCTACAATCCTATCAAACATCAGGGGACCCAGAGATAGCAGACCATCTCATTGAATCGCTAAATACAGCCCGGCGAAAGAAATGGGAGGAGACAGTTGCTGACCGGAGCTTTACCCACTCTAGCAGGAAATGTTGGAGCCTCATCCGTCGCCTAGGAGCTGCACAGAAGCCCCCTAGCCAAAGCCGAGCATCCGTCACACCCAACCAAGTTGCATCCCACCTACTGACTATCGCCAAAGCACCCCAAGACAAAGACACCAGAAGAGCAGTTACAACTGAGCTAAAAAAACACCAAAAAATGCCTGTAGAGGAAACGAACCCTGAACCCTTCGAGGCTGCTGAACTGGAGAAAGTCCTACAGGGCCTGAAATGTGGAAAGGCAGCAGGATACGATAACATCTTCCCAGAATTCATGAAAAATCTTGGCCCCCGAGCCCTAACCTGGTTGACACAATTCTACACAAGGATCACACAAACGAACTCGATCCCAAAGAATTGGCGGGCAGCAAAGGTCATTGCCATCCCAAAACCTGGCAAAGACCACAAACTACCAGCAAGCTACCGCCCAATCTCCCTACTCAGCGTTCCTTACAAAATCATGGAGCGCCTAATACTGCAACGCATTTCCCCAGAAATAGAGGATATTCTAAGTGTGGATCAAGCAGGTTTCCGCAAGGACCACAGTACAGGAGAACAAGTACTGGCCCTAACCACCTTCATTGAAAATGGCTTCGAGAGCAGACTGAAGACAGGGGCTGTGTTTCTCGATCTTACAGCCGCCTATGATATGGTCTGGCACAAAGGCCTCCTCCTGAAACTTATAAAAGCGATCCCTGCTTGGGCAACAGCAATTATTAAAACCCTGCTGACCAACCGAAGGTTCAGAGTCCACCTCAGTCAGAACACAAGTGCATGGAGAATGCAGAAAAACGGACTCCCACAAGGCTCAGTTCTAGCTCCAACTCTGTTCAACCTCTACATAAACGACCTGCCTACTACAAAATCCCGCAAATTCATCTATGCAGACGACATCTGTTTGGCATTCCAAGCACCAGACTTTGAACCACTGGAACGGGTGCTCACGGAAGATCTTGCTAAACTGGACCAGTTCTGCAAAATCTGGCGCCTAAAACCAAGCCCAGCAAAAACCGTCTCCAGTGTATTTCATCTCCACAATGCAAAAGCTGCCAGAGAACTAAACATCCACCTGAGCGGACTTAAGCTTAAGCATGCCCCAAATCCAACTTATCTTGGAGTGACCCTTGATAGGACCTTATCCTTCAAGGAACATCTAAAGGGGACGGCTGCTAAGGTGAAAGTATGAAACAACCTGCTCTGCAAGCTCGCTGGTGCAAAATGGGGGGCGGCAGTCTCCACCCTGCGCACCTCAGCACTGGCCCTTTCATACTCTGTAGCAGAATATTGTGCTCCTGTCTGGTCCAGGTCATCTTACACACACCATGTAGACACCCAGCTCAACTCAACCATGAGAACTATAACTGGAACAATCCGCTCAACACCACTCCCCTGGCTCTCTGTACTGTCAAACATAGCCCCTCCACACATCCGGCGAGCAGCATTAACTCAAAGGATGCTCCAAAAAGTTAAAGATTTTCCTCACTTACCAATTCATGCAGATATCTACACCCCACCCACTGCCCGACTTTCATCCAGACGGCCGATTTGGAAAAACCCTCCCCCAGCTGACTTTACCATCCAGACAGCTTGGCAAGAGGAATGGGAGACCAAGGAGGTCCCAAACAAACAGCTGGTGATAAACCCCAACCAACAGGTCCCGGGCACCAACCTCCCAAGGAGACAGTGGTCTACACTCAATCGCTTCAGGACTGGACATGGCCCCTGCTTGGCCAGCCTTCACAGATGGGGCAGTAGCCCTAGCCCACTGTGCGCATGTGGAGAGGAGCAAACTATGGAACACATCATAGAGGCTTGCCCGCTCCAAAGACTGGAAGGAGGATTACACACCCTCCATACAGCAAACCAGGAGGCAACTGCTTGGCTTAAGGACTTTGCATTCGCTAAATAAATTAGAAAGCACTGTATACATTTTCATTGTTATGCTGATGACACACAATTATACCTGTCAATGAAGCCAGATGATAGTAATCAATTAGCCAAGTTAGAAGCCTGTCTTAAGGAAATCAAAGCTTGGATGACTTGTAATTTCCTGCTATTAAATTCAGATAAGACTGAAGTCATTCTTGTTGGTCCAAAAAACCTTAGAAATTCCTTTCCAAATCAAACTTTCAGTTTGGATGCGGTTACTCTTTCTCTTAATAGCTCTGTGAGGAACCTTGGAGTTATTTTTGATCAGGATTTGTCCTTCAATTCACATATTAAATTTGTTTCTTAGACTGCCTTCTATCATTTGCATAATATTGCCAAGATTAGGAGCATCTTGTCTCAGAGTGATGCTGAGAAACTGATCCACGCTTTTGTTAGCTCGAGATTAGATTATTGTAATTCTTTATTATCAGGCTGTCCTAAAACATCTTTAAAAAGTCTTCAACTGATCCAAAATGCTGCAGTGAGAGTTTTAACAGGTACTAGAAAGAGAGATCATATCTCTCCGGTTCTGGCCTCCCTTCATTGGCTTCCCATAGAGTTTAGAATTAAGTTTAAAATCCTTCTTCTTACTTACAAAGCTCTAAACAATCAGGCTCCTTTTTATTTAAAAGATCTGATACTACCGTATTATCCTAACAGAGCACTACGCTCCCAAAATGCAGGATTACTTGTAATACCTAGAATCTCCAAAAGTACAATGGGAGGCAGAGCCTTCAGTTATCAAGCTCCTCTCCTGTGGAATCAGCTGCCAATCTGGATTCGGGAGTCAGACTCGATCTCTGTTTTTAAGAATAGGGCTAAAACCTACCTTTTTGATATAGCCTACAATTAGGGAGGGATCATGTGTTTCTGAACCCTCCCTTAGTTATGCTGCTAATAGGTTTAGTCAGCCGGGGGACCTCCAGTAATGCACTGGGCCTCACTCCTTCTCTCACTCTCAATGAAATATTTTTTTTGCTGGTCATTAACATTTGTTTGTTCTCTCCCATAGATTGAGTCCCCATCGTGCTGTTTGCTCTCTACATGTCTGTTCTTTTCTTCTTCTCTATCCCCTCACCCCCCAGCCAGTCGCAGCAGATGACTGCCCCTCCCTGAGCCTGGTTCTGCTGGAGGTTTCTTCCTGTTAAAAGGGAGTTTTTCCTCTCCACCGTCGCCAAGTGCTTGCTCACAGGGGATTGCCTGATTGCTGGGGTCTTTCTGCAACTGTGGGGGTCCCCCCTACAGTTGATAGTGCTATGAGATGACTGTTGTTGTGAAATGGCGCTATATAAATAAAGTTGAATTGAAATAAATAATAAAGTTGAATTGAATGTGTGAGTAGGAACTTCTTTTTATAACTACACATTCCATTACACACACATATCAGTCAACCAAAAATTTCTAGTAGAGTTGACGGTGCAAAAAACTTAAGCACCCACTTAAAAACTTGAGTAATGACTTCAGTCTTGAAGGTGTGAGGATTTTCTCAAAAATTTATATAAACTTGAAAGCATTTTCCTCAAATTTGTGATTTCCTCTTGTAAAATTGATTTTTCTTGTACATTTGAGACTTTATTATAAATTTGTGTATTATTTTATGGCTAATTTTTGCCTATTTTTTAATAAAATTACAGGGTTTTTATATATACAGTGGGGCAAAAAAGTATTTAGTCAGCCACCAATTGTGTAAGTTCTCCCACTTAAAAGATGAGAGAGGTCTCCAATTTTCATCATAGGTATACCTCAACTATGAGAGACAAAATAAGAAAAGAAAAATCCAGAAAATCACATTGAAGGATTTTTAATGAATTAATTGATAAATTCCTCGGTAAAATAAGTATTTGGTCAATAACAAAAGTTCATCTCAATACTTTGTTATATACCCTTTGGTTGGCAATGACAGAGCTCAAACGTTTTCTGTAAGTTTTCACAAGGTTTTCACACACTGTTGCTGGTATTTTGGCCCATTCCTCCATGCAGATCTCCTCTAGAGCAGTGATGTTTTGGGGCTGTCGCTGGGCAACACGGACTTTCAACTCCCTCCAAAGATTTTCTATGGGGTTGAGATCTGGAGACTGGCTAGGCCACTCCAGGACCTTGAAATGCTTCTTACGAAGCCACTCCTTTGTTGCCCGGGCAGTGTGATTGGGATCATTGTCATGCTGAAAGACCCAACCACGTTTCATCTTCAATGCCCTTGCTGGTGGAAGGAGGTTTTCACTCAAAATCTCACGATACATGGCCCCATTCATTCTTTCCTTTACACGGATCAGTCGTCCTGGTCCCTTTGCAGAAAAACAGCCCCAAAGTATGATGTTTCCACCCCCATGCGTCACAGTAGGTATGGTGTTCTTTCTCCTCCAAACACGACAAATTGAGTTTTTATCAAAAAGTTCTATTTTGGTTTCATCTGACCATATGACATTCTCCCAATCCTCTTCTGAATCATCCAAATGCTCTCTAGCAAACTTCAGACGGGCCTGGACATGTACTGGCTTAAGCAGGGGGACACATCTGGCACTGCAGGATTTGAGTCCCTGGTGGCGTAGTGTGTTTCTGATGTAGCCTTTGTTACTTTGGTCCCAGCTCTCTGCAGGTCATTCACTAGGTCCCCCCGTGTGGTTCTGGGATTTTTGCTCACCGTTCCCGTGATCATTTTGACCCCACAGGGTGAGATCTTGCTTGGAGCCCCAGATCGAAGGAGATTATCATTGGTCTTGTATGTCTTCCATTTTCTAATAATTGCTCCCACAGTTGATTTCTTCACACCAAGCTGCTTATCTATTGCAGATTCAGTCTTCCCAGCCTGGTGCAGGTCTACAATTTTGTTTCTGGTGTCCTTTGACAGCTCTTTGGTCTTGGCCATAGTGGAGTTTGGAGTCTGACTGTTTGAGATTGTGGACAGGTGTCTTTTATACTGATAACGAGTTCAAACAGGTGCCATTAATACAGGTAACGAGTGGAGGACAGAGCAGCCTCTTAAAGAAGAAGCTACAGGTCTGTGAGAGCCAGAAATCTTGCTTGTTTGTAGGTGACCAAATACTTATTTTCCACCATAATTTGCAAATAAATTCTTTAAAAATCAGACAATGTGATTTTCTGGATTTTTTTCCTCATTTTGTCTCTCATAGTTGAGGTGTACCTATGATGAAAATTGGAGACCTCTCTTATCTTTTAAGTGGGAGAACCTGCACAATTGGTGGCTGACTAAATACTTTTTTGCCCCACTGTATATACGTATGTATATATACAGTATATACGTATATCTATTTGAAACAGATTGTGGTAAAATTTTGACTTTTTTTTTTCCTTATACAATTTACACTTGTGACCATAATTTTGCAGAGCCAGAACAAAACAATAATTTAACTCCGATTTCCAAGAAAAACATATTTATGAAATTACATTTAATGAAATAAATTAACTGAAATTACCAAAGAATCAGTTATTTCTGTTAAAATATTTCCATATATTTATTGTTTTTTAGAACTCTCCTCATCAACCAGACAGCAGGAAAAACCTCCCTTATTTTGAAATCCAAATGTTGGCACGTTTAGTTTGTCTGAAGGCTGTGGAAGGATTAAAGTCACTGACTTTGTGAATTTCGGTTAACTTGTCAGGTACATAATGAACATAAATTATTGTACTAGCTGGTGTAGTCAAACCTCAGCGATTCAGTCACTCTTGCCTCTTTCCCTGCATATGAAGTCTAACTACACCTGTTTGCTCAGCAACTCTTATTGGCCCCGTTACCAGCAAGTTAAAACCACCATAAATGCCTCCATTGCTAACATACCTCTTCTGATGTTTTTTGCGTTTAAAGTACTTACTCTTGGACAATGATGCTAGCGAGACGCTCTGCCTGCCGACTGGAACTGTCATGTGGGCAGGGCACTTCTGAACTCCGTGCAGATGACGGTCAAGTGCGTTGTTCGTGTACGTGCTTGTGGATTGTCATTCCTTCATATTTTTTTTCTTAAATTTATATTTCTTTGGTGTGGCCTGGGCCCAGGGGCCACTCGGAGGTTGCTTTTGGTCTGCATGTGGCCCACGGGCTGCTAATTGAATTTTCCTGGTGTAAGCCATCCAAAATTTGTGTCAGAGACAGCTATGGTATGGATTTGAAAAGCCTACATCATTTCTTTCAACAGTTAATGTGTTTACAAGATTTAACGAAAAACTGACGTCTGACCTTGACCTTGAGGTCAAATTGCAATGTGCACATCGTCAGTGTACATCAAACCCTGGTACCAAGTTTCACAACATTTGGAACAAAACTGTAAGAAGTTGATTTCACAAAAGTGGAACAGACAGAGGGACTACCCCATAATATAATCAGTCTTCGACCGGCGGGGAATAATTATAGATTTCAAAATCGTTCTAAGTAAGCGTCCACACTTATGAACGACATCGCTCTAACTGCAGAGCCAAACATGAGCTGCACAACCCACACCGACTTCACCCCGCCCCATATATGTTTCTCCTGCTGCAGGATGAGATTGTTTATGCTGCTGCTGCAATCAATAATCTTAAAGCAAAAATGTGAAATTATTCATCCGATTTGTCTCAGCTCCAGAGATTCCTCGGACTCACACATGTAGGATGATGTGAGCGCTTAACACAAAGCATAACCACATGGGCTTGCAAATATTTAATAGGCAAATAATCAAATAAATCAAAGCTTTATTTAGATAGCACTTTTAATACAAAAAGTTGCAACACAAAGTACTTCACAGATTGAAATAAAACACAATTAACCCCCCCCCCCCACACACACACACACTTTTGTCTGTGTGAGACATAGCTGAGCAAAAAGCTCCAGGCATGGAAGCACCATCACTAGGGAGTCATAAACAGCAGGGAAAGTGCCGAGCCCACAGCTACAGGGACACCACTTCCAAGACCACCCAATTCCAATCTGAGGGGTCGAAATTGCGGGTATGGTACCGCAGTGTACGATCCCCTCAATCACAGGCCAGCACCCTGCAGCCAGAAAACAGGCACAATTCCCTGTGGGAGGGCTCCCTATGAATAAAAGCTGGAGCTTGGACAGGAGGATAAAAATATAACACAATCACTGATAAATAATAAGATAATTTGTTGGTAGAAAGATTAGACAAAATGACTAAAAGGAAAAAAAAACACATTTACATACAAGCAATCATAGATTCAAATACATTAATACTTAGTAATAAAATAAATAATTGTGACCAGAACATCATAAAATAGGTTTACAATTAAGACTTAATTAAAATAGGAAACTAATCAAAAGCTAGGATAAAATTGTAGGTCTTGAGCCTGCTTTTAAAAACATGAATATTCTCAGTAGCCCCGATTTCTCCGAGAGTCAGTGGGGGCTCAAAGTAGTTCTGATAAATGTGACCCGTGCTGGCAAAATGAGTCGGAATGTGCACTGCTTCATTATGAGCTGCAGGCATGAGAAGTCATAAACCATGACTCTCTTTGCTAGCGGCAAGTCCCGGGAAAACCCCCATGAGTGCCTGGTATCATTGGAAAGCTTAGAAAAAGTACTTTCTACAAATAGATATGTTTTTGTGGAAGACGTAACTCCCGACCAATCAAAGGCGAGTTTTAAACCTAACCAAAATATAAACAAATCATCTTTTTCCAGGTCCGTTTTTGCGCACTTCCTACAAATTAAATATCATTTTTAAGGTCTTTCAATACAGAATATGGAAACAACGTTACCTCAGTTTTGATAATTTCCTCAGTGACTCATTTTGCCAGCATGGGTCACAAATAAGAAGGCGCAACACTGTGCAGATCTGTAGACCAGTAAAAAAAACTAAAAATTGATCCTGAAGGACATGAGCCAATTCAACGACTTTAAAACCAGTGTAATGTGAGCTTGCCATCTGGTTTTCATCAGAACACATGCAGCTGAATTCTGTAATAACTGCAGATTTGAAATTGTCTTTATGGGAAGACCGGAGAGCACGACATTACAGTAATTGACAAAAGCATGCTGGTGACAAAAGCATGCTCTGGTTTTGTTCTTTAAATAGTAAAATCCTGTGTGTTATATTTTTAATGTGTGGAATAAAACCAAGCTCAGAGTCTCAACTAGAAAAGCACTCAGAGAGCCAAGGCTCCTTCCGTCAGTCATGGATCATCTCCAAAATGTAATGGGTTTGTGTGTAGGCCACGAGCCAGTTCTGGTGAAAATGGCAGCAAAATCTATCCAGTAGTTTTGGAGGATTCTTGCTAACACACTGTGAGAAGATAAGAGCCTTGGCAAAGGTATGCATTCTCAGATGATCTCCAAAATGTTATGGGATCCTGTCTCACCCAGGGACCACCTCTGGTGAAAATTTCATCCAAATCAATCCAGTTGTTTTTATACAAGCCTGCTGCACAAATTCAAACAAGGTCCTTGGTGGAGGTATGCACTCTCAGATCAGCACCAAAATTTAATGGGTTCATCCTTGGCCCAAAGGCTACCTCTGGTGAAAATTTCATCAAAATCCACCCAGTTGTTTTTGAATAATCCTGCTAACAGACAGACAAACCACCCCGATTACATTAGTTTTTTTTACTATTTTTTTTTTTTTTTTTTAGATTTAGTATCCTTTATTGATCCCCAGAGGGGAAACTGAGGGTCATCCACCACCTGGATGGATGAAGCAGCCACGATACGGCGCTATCCCTTAACCATTCACACACACATTCACACCTAGGGCCACTTTAGAGTCTCCAGTTAATCTAACCTGCATGTTTTTGGCATGTGGGATGAAACCGGAGAAATCCCGGGGTAAACCCACGCATACACGGGGAGAACATGCAAACTCCACACAGATCACTGTTGGTCGGGGGCTGGGATCGAACCCATGATCCCACGATCCCCCGGCCAAGGGTAAACTGTGCTGCCGCAGTGCTAACCACTGCACCACCGTGCAGCCCAGATGATGATGCCAATTCCAATGATGCCCAAGTTTGTAACATATTGGGATGGGGTAAAAGACAGACTTTTGTCATTTTGATAAAATTTTCTCCCTCTGAGCTTCAGGACTGATGACTAAAAGTTCAGTTTTATCCTGGTTAAGCTGAAGAAAGTTTGCGGCCATCCATGATTTAATGTCTAAAATACAGTTATAAAGGGTATTGATTCCATGTCACCAGGAGACACAGCGATATAAAGTTGTGTCATCAGCATAACTACGGAAATTAACACCGTGTCTCCTGATAACATCCCCAAGGGGCAGCATGTTCAGATTAAAAAGTATTGGACTTAAAATTGAACTTTAGGGCACACCACAATTTTGTTTGTGGTGTGCTTCTCAGCGCTTTACTTTTTCCACATTTTGTTGAACCTGGACTGGTTAATGTTAAAACCAATCAGGCTAAGGATGAATGTTTACGTAGCAAAAAACGCCCCATCCAAAGTTGCCCTTTGGGGAGGACAGAGCTTAACTGTACATTCACAGCAGAAAAATATGGACTGGGGACTGATTTTGCTCTTGATATTTCTTGTAAGTCACAACAAGAGCACTCTTGAGGCAAGTGCAATATCCCCTGCTTCTGTCTTCTTTGAAGATCCCAATACTTACTGACAGCAATTTTCAACTTTTCAATATAATTACTGTGGCAGAACCAAATTATGACAAGCCCATCATCCACGAATACACAACAAAGTATACAACCCTTAGGTCAGGAACCCAAGGTGAACTCGTTTAGTATGTAAGGTGACCCTAGAGAGCTTTACATGATCTATAATAAGAGATCATAGGGAGTGGCAAACTTGACCTTTGACCCCAAACCTGTAGTCAGAGGTTATGGTCTCAGAGTGAACCTGTGTATCAGGTTTGGTGACCACAGCTTTCTTTGTTGTTGATATAGTTTATAAGCCATTTTGATTTTGAACTTTGACCTTGCTATCCCCAAACCACTGTCACACTTCAGGGTCACAGGGTGAACCTGTGTCGCAAGTTTGGTGACCCTAGCTTGACTTGTACAATAATAAAGCATAAGGAATGTTAACCTTGGCCTTTGACCTTTTGACCCCAAACCCATAATCAGAGGTCAGGATCCCATGGTGAACCTGTGTACCAAGTTTGGTGATTTAATCACCCTTTATTGTCATTCAACTGTACAACCAATCATGTACAGTAGAACGAGATTGTGTTTTACCTATCTACTGTGTTAAATCACACACACCCCAAGTGTAGAATCAGAGGGCCGCTGCCATGCAAGGCGCCGCCACAAATTTCCCTCCTCCATTCCATTATTGCTGAGCACCAAGCCGGACGGCAGGAAGTTCCACTTTTATATGGTCTTCGGCATGACCCGGCCGGGATTTGAACCCCTGCCTCCCGGGTGTGGGGCGGATGCTCTACCAACTGAGCCACCACTCCGATGCTAACTTTACTCATTGTACAGTATTAAGGCAAAAAGAATGTTAACCTTGACCTTTGACCTTTTGACCGCAAACCCATAGTCTGAGATCAGGATCCTAAGGTGAACCTGAGTACCAGGTTTGGTGGTCCTAGCTTTACTATTTGTACAGTGATAAGACAGAAGAAATGCTAACACTGACCTTTTGACCCCAAACCCATAGTCAATGGTCAGGATCCCAAGATGAACCTGTGAACTGTGCAACTTTGGTGACCTTAGCTTTCTTTGTTGTTAAGATATCATTTATAAGCTATTTTGATGTTGACCTTTGACCTTGCGATTCCCAAACCATAGTCACACTTCAGGATCCCAAGGTGAACCTGTGGACCAGGTTTGGTGGCCCTAGCTTTTGGCTGCGTGTCCACCAAATGCATTTTTTTGTCACCCGACCGCCCTGAACGTCTTTTTTTCAGCGCTCTCTGGGAAAAAAATTCTGTGCCCTGTATCCCAGCAACAGCTCATCACTCACAGCTCAGCACTTCCACTTTTCCAATGGTCAAACTTTCTACTTATTTTCTAAATAACAATGGACAGGAAACATATTCTGGCATTGGTCGTAGCTCTGAATGCAAAATATGATGACATGGAAAAGATAAGTCGGGGTACAGACTGTACTGGCGCCCAATGTCCTGCACTTCCTTAATTCTGATTGGCTCCTTAGAAAGGTCTAACATTGAAGAGCTCAGCTGTAGTCTGAAAAGTTGGAACTTTTTTCAGCCCTCAGCACTACGACAAAACGGCCACCACCGTGGGTGTTTCAGCGCCGACAGCGCTCAGCACTGTAGACACTGGACTACATACAGAATGAATAGAAAACAGTCACCCATAGCAGAGAAAATGCATTTGGTGGACATGCAGCCTTCTTCATTTTATAGTAATGGTACAAATGACATGCTAACATTGACTTTTCACCTTTTGATCCCAGACATATCAGAGGTCAGGATCCCAAAGTGAACCCGTATACCAGGTTTGGTGGCCCTAGCTTTACTTGCTTTACAGTAATAGTACATGTCACATTTACCATTTACCTTAGTGCAACACCAATGTTAACTTTGAACTCTGACCTTTGGCCCCTTAACCTCTAACCCACAGTCAGGTCAGGGTGTACGTCATCTAAGATGTGTATTAGGTACAACTACTGTATGAATTTGAAAAACCTACATCATTTCTTTCAGCAGTTATTATCTTTAGAAGATTTTTGAAAGTGTCACTTTAAACTAATTTCAGTAAAAGCATTTCCATACTGACCGCACACAAACTGTTTACCTCCACCTTGGGTGAGTTCTGTCTTCTTCAGAGTCATTAGGATAAAGGCCTTTCAACACTTACACACACAAACTGTTAAACTCCACTGTGGGTGAGCTCATGTCTTCTTAAATGACTCATCTGAGTAAAGGCCTTTCCACACTGACCACACACAAACTGTTTAACTCCAGAGTGGGTGAGTTCATGCCTTCTTAATTGACTCATCAGAGTAAAGGCCTTTCCACACTGTTCACACACAAACTGTTTAACTCCAGTGTGGATGAGTTCATGTGTTCTTAAGGAACTCATCTGAGTAAAGGCCTTTCCACACTGTTCACACACAAACTGTTTAACTCCAGTGTGGATGAGTTCATGTTTTCTTAAGTTACTCATCAGAGTAAAGGCCTTTCCACACTGACCACACACAAACTGTTTAACTCCACTATGGATGAGTTCATGTGTTCTTAAGTGACTCCTCTGAGTAAATGCCTTTCCACACTGACCACACACAAACTGTTTAACTCCAGTGTGAGTGAGTTCATGTGTTCTTAAGGAACTCATCTGAGTAAAGGCTTTCCCACATTGATCACACACAAACTGTTTAACTCCACTGTGGGTGAGTTCATGTGTTCTTAAGTATCTCATACTAGTAAATGCCTTTCCACATTGATTACACACAAACTGTTTAACTCCAGTATGGATGAGTTCATGTGTTCTTAAGTGACTCATTTGACTAAAAGCTTTCCCACATTGACCACACACAAACTGTTTAACGCCACGGTGGATGAGTTCATGTCTTCTTAAGGTACCCCTCTCAGTAAAAGCTTTTCCACACTGACCACACACAAACTGTTTAACTCCAGTGTGGGTGTGTTCATGTCTTCTTAAGGTACTCTTCTCAGTAAAGGCTTTTCCACAATCATCACACACAAACTGTTTCACTCCAGTGTGGGTGAGCTCATGTCTTCTTAAATGACTCATGTGAGTAAAGGCCTTTCCACAATGACCACACACAAACTGTTTAACTCCAGTGTGGGTGAGTTCATGCCTTCTTAAGTGACTGATCAGCGTAAAGGCCTTTCCACACTGTTCACACACACACAATTTAACTCCAGTGTGGATGAGTTCATGTCTTCTTAAGTCACTCATCTGAGTAAAGGCCTTGCCACACTGACCACACACAAACTGTTTAACTCCAGTGTGAATGAGTTCATGTGTTCTTAATTGACCCATCAGAGTAAAGGCTTTTCCACACTGTTCACACACAAACTGTTTAACTCCAGCGTGGATGAGTTCATGTCTTCTCAAGTCACTCTCCTGAGTAAAGGCCTTTTCACACTGTTCACACACAAACTGTTTAACGCCATTGTGGATGAGTTCATGTCTTCTTAAGCCACTCTCCTGAGTAAAGGCCTTTCCGCACTGACCACACATAAACTGTTTAACTCCACTGTGGGTGTGTTCATGTCTTTTTAAGGTACCCCTCTTAGTAAAGGTCTTTCCACACTGATCACATTCTAACTGTTTAACTCCCCAATGAATCAGTTTATGTGTTTTTAAGTTACCAAAGCGCATGAAACCTCTCCCACATTCCTCACAAAAGTACTGTTTATCCTCAGTGTGGAAATTTCTCTTTCTTCTTTTTCCACTCTTGTCACTGTGTGATTTAGCTTTGTTTGCTGCAGTTGGAGGAGCTTCATCCTCCTGAAGCTTCTGAGGTTTAACTCCATTTTTCCTTTCATGTTCCTGTGTCAACAAAGACAGAAACAGAGACTGTGAACATACAGTGCTGTGAAAAATTATTTAACTCCATGCAGATTTTTATATTTTTGCATATTCATTACATTTAAATGTTTCATATCATCACTCTTTTCCCATAATAAATGAAATCCTAATTTAACAAGAGCACTCTAAGGTGAATGCAATATCCCCCACCTTCGTTTTCTTTGAAGATCAATACTTACTGACAGTGAGCAGTTTTGAACTTTTCAATAGAATTACTGTGGCAGAGCTTTTGATAAACCCATCATTCACGAATATACAACAAAGTATACAACCCATAGTTGTAGGGCAGGATCGTTGAACCTATGTAGCAAGACTAGTGACCCTATAAACTTTAGCTTTAGATGTTCTATAGTAAGACAGCATAGGGAGTGTTAACTTTAACTGGTCCGGGGGCGGGTGCATATTACACTAGTTTTAGAATCGCTGCATTGGCTCCCTGTGCATTTTAGGATCAATTTTAAGGTTCTCTTAGTAGTTTTTAAATGCCTCAATGGTCTTGGGTCTTCTTATCTATTTGAGGCGCTTTCATCTTATGAGCCCTCGTGGAACCTGAGGTCCTCTGGTACTGGCCTTTTAATGGTTTCCAAAGTCAAGATCAAGACTTTTGGTGAAGCTTCCTTTCACTATTATGGTCCTTGTCTGTGGAACAGCTGCCAGAGAGCCTCAGGGCCACAGAGTCAATAGATGTTTTTGGCGCCATTTGTTGTTAGATTTTTTTCATCTTCTTATTGATGTGTTTAGTTCAGTTTTTAAGTATGGGTTTTTAGTTCCTGTTTTTGTGTGTTCTTAAGTTTCTTTTTGTACCTTTTTACATTTTGGCTTTTAACAAACTGTTTAACTATCATTGAAGTAGTCATTTATGTCCATTGTTTTACATTCTTTTTAGCTCCATTTGCTTTTAGATTTTTCTTATTTTGATGTGTTCTTAGCTCAGTTTCTAAGTATGGGTCTTTAGTTCCCTTTGTTCTCTGTGTTCTTAGTTTTATCTTGTATTTTATGTGTTTTAGCTCCGGTGTTTCCTCAGTGGGGCCCCTCATGCCGGATGCTGCCTGGCCCATCTGCACGGTTTCTAGTCTCGTGGGTCACTCTAGCTTGGGTGGGTGGAGGCTTTATGCCACTGCCTACAGCTGTGGTGTGGGGTCCTGGCCTGTTCTGGTTGAGGTGGCCTTTGTGGCGCCCTCTGTGGTTATGGGCTGTGTGGTCTCCCGGCGTGGGGGGTCCACAGGATGGTTGCTCCTTCACGTGGTGCCTCGGTGCCAAGCAGTGGTTCTTATTTTATATGTGTGTAAGAGAAGTAGGGGGTGATTTATGTACCTGTGTGTGTGTTTTGTTTGTGGGTATGTTTATGGGAAGGCTGTAAGGGGTGGGGATGTATCGTGTAAAATATGTAACTGAATGTGTCTACTGTTTTTATCTATGTAAAGCACTTTGGGCAGCATCTAATGTTTAAAAAGTGCTATACAAATAAAGTTTGATTGATTAACTGCTGACCTTTTGATCCAAATTCTGTAGTCAGAGGTCATAGTCTAAGAGTAAACCTGTGTACCAGGTTTGGTGACCCCAGCTTTCTTTGTTGTTGAGATACAGTTTATAAGTCGTTTTGATGTTAACCTTTGACCTTGCAATGCCAAAACTATTGTCACACTTCAGGGTCACAAGGTGAGCCTGTGTACTGGGGTGGCTGTGGCACAGGTGTGGTGTTTCCGACTACTGATCGGAGGGTCAGGGGTTCGATTCCCACTCTGTCTGCAGTCTGCATGTCGACGTGTTCTTGATTGAGCAAGACACTGAATCCCCAGTTGCTCCTGGTGGGTCAGGCCAGCGCCAGTGCATAGCAGCTCCACCACCCTCAGTGTGTGAATGGATGGATAGCAGGGTCTGTAAAGTGCTTTGGTCATCCAGAAGAGTAAAAAAGTGCTATATAAGTGAACGCCATTTACCAAGTTTGCTGACCCTAACTTTACTCACTGTGCAGTAATAAGGCATAGGAAAATGTTAACCTTGACCTTTGACCTTTTGACCACAAACCCATAGTCAGAAGTCAGGATCCCAAGGTGAACCTGTGTACCAGGTTTGGTGGCCCTAGCTTTACTCACTGTACAGTAATAAGACAAGAAATGCTAACCCTGACCTTTGAGCTTTTGACCCCAAACCCATAGTCAGAGATCAGGATCCCAAGGTGAACCTGTATAGCAAGTTTGGTGATCCTAGCTTTCTTTGTTGTTGAGCTACAGTTTATAAGCCATTTTGATGTTGACCTATGACCTTGCAATCCCAAAACCATAGTCACACTTCAGGGTAACAGGGTGAACCTGTGTACAAAGTTTGGTGACCAGAACTTTAGTTGTTGTACAGTAATAAGGCATAGGGAATGTTAACCTTGATCTTTGACCTTTTGACCCCAAACTCATAGTCAGAGGTCAGGCTCCAAAGGGCAATCTGTATACCAGGTTTGGTGGCCCTAGCTTTACTCAATTTATAGTAATAGTAAATGTAGCATTTACCATTTACCATAGTGCAACTACAATATTAACATTGATCTTTGACATTTGACCCCTTGACCTCAAACCCATAGTTAGATGAGGGTATACAGTGGGGCAAAAAAGTATTTAGTCACCCACCAATTGTGCAAGTTCTCCCACTTAAAAGATGAGGGGTCTCCAATTTTCATCATAGGTATACCTCAAATATGAGAGACAAAATGAGGAAAAAAAAATCCAGAAAATCACATTGAAGGATTTTTAATGAATTAATTGGTAAATTCCTCGGTAAAATAAGTATTTGGTCAATAACAAAAGTTCATCAATACTTTGTTATACCCTTTGTTGGCAAAGACAGAGGTCAAACGTTTTCTGTAAGTCTTCACAAAGTTTTCACACACTGTTGTATTTTGGCCCATTCCTCCATGCAGATCTCCTCTAGAGCAGTGATGTTTTGGGGCTGTCGCTGGGCAACACGGACTTTCAACTCCCTCCAAAGATTTTCTATGGGGTTGAGATCTGGAGACTGGCTAGTCCACTCCAGGACCTTGAAATGCTTCTTACGAAGCCACTCCTTCATTGCCCAGGTGGTGTGTTTGGGATTATTGTCATGCTGAAAGACCCAGCCATGTTTCATCTTCAATGCCCTTGCTGGTGGAAGGAGGTTTTTCACTCAAAATCTCACGATACATGGCCCCATTCATTCTTTCCTTTACACGGATCAGCCGTCCTGGTCCCTTTGCAGAAAAACAGCCCCAAAGCATGATGTTTAAACCCCCATGCTTCACAGTAGGTATGGTGTTCTATTTTGGTTTCATCTGACCATATGACATTCTCCCAATCCTCTTCTGGATCATCCAAATGCTCTCTAGCAAACTTCAGTCAGGCCTGGACATGTACTGGCTTAAGCAGGGGGACACGTCTGGCACTGCAGGATTTGAGTCCATGGCGGCGTAGTGTGTTACTGATGGTAGCCTTTGTTACTTTGGTCCCAGCTCTCTGCAGGTCATTCACTAGGTCCCCCCGTGTGGTTCTGGGATTTTTGCTCACCGTTCTCGTGATCATTTTGAACGGGGTGAGATCTTGCGTGGAGCCCCAGATCGAGGGAGATTATCAGTGGTCTTGTATGTCTTCCATTTTCTAATAATTGCTCCCACAGCTGATTTCTTCACACCAAGCTGCTTACCTATTGCAGATTCAGTCTTCCCAGCCTGGTGCAGGTCTACAACTTTGTTTCTGGTGTCCTTTGACAGCTCTTTGGTCTTGGCCATAGTGGAGTTTGGAGTCTGACTGTTTGAGGTTGTGGACAGGTGTCTTTTATACTGATAACGAGTTCAAACAGGTGCCATTAATATAGGTAACGAGTGGAGGACAGAGAAGCCTCTTAAAGAAGAAGTTACAGGTCTGTGAGAGCCAGAAATCTTGCTTGTTTGTAGGTGACCAAATGCTTATTTTACTGAGGAATTTACCCATTAATTCATTAAAAATCCTTCAATGTGATTTTCTGGATTTTTTTTTCTCGTTTTGTCTCTCATAGTTGAGGTATACCTATAATGAAATGGAGACCTCTCTCATCTTTTAAGTGGGAACTTGCACAATTGGTGGCTGACTAAATACTTTTTTGCCCCACTGTAAGTCAAACCAGATGTGCATTAGATACAACTACTGTATTGATTTGAAAAGCCTACATCATTTATTTCAGTAGTTACTGTGTTTAGATGATTTTGGGAAAAATCTGACCTCTGACCTTTGACCTCAAGGCCAGCCGATGACAGTGAAATTGCAATATGTGCATCAGAGTATATCAAACCATGGTACCATATTTCAAAACAATCGGACCAAAACTGTAGGAGGAATTAATTTCACAAAAATGGGGCAGCTGGATGGATGGACTGACCCATAACAATCCCCTTTTGGTCTTCACCCAAAGGGCTCTTCGACCCCTTTGGGCTTTGACCGGTGGGGGATAAAAAAGATGAGGTCAGGGACCTTTAGGAAAAAACAAAGTAATTGAGAAACTCCTTAGAAGTATTTCCCCGTGCAGCATTTTAAAGACAGAAGAAAGTAACAGCCAGGGATTCTAAAAGGTCTGGGACCTTTAAACACTGAGAAGAACGATAGAAAGGTAAAAGTAAAAATAAAAAAAATTCATATACTATATGTACACACATCTATCTACAAATGCACGGAATCTGTGTGTGTGTGTGTGTCCAAAGGTTTTATGTGTGTTTTGCTGAGGTTACAAGGGTGTGCATCCCCGAATATGGAGTTGTTCAGTCAAAATATGTAATTTTTATCAATAAATTAAGTTTAATCATCACTCTCTCCTTATTTTCTCTGGCTTCTAGAAGTGTGGGCGGGGTTTTTGCATTGACTCTGTAATGACAGGATAATATGCGACATCATGGCATCAGTCACCACAACACACTGTGAGCAAAACAAGGAAGTGAAAAGTGACAAATTTGACGAGAGAAAGATAATACTGAAGATTTAATGTTTAAAAAAATTATACCATAAAGTTGCAATGATTACGTAGGTTTAAAGGATGATTCAGCACATGTTGAGAACATGAGGCGCATGAGCAAACTGGGCGGAGTGTCAGTGGGGACCGGGTCTGAAAAAGAACACCGGTGTATCCAACACAGAATATGCCAGGAGAAGCAGCGAACCGACTGAGCAGACCACGCTCCTTCACGAGGAGGCACGCCCAGCCTGCCCAGTCAGTAGTCGATGGGAGTACCTGCTTCTGCTTCACCAGTGTGGTACCACTGTACTTTGCAGGACCACAAGTCCTCTCTCCTGTGTGAGTATCTAAAAATTAAAAAAGGACATGGCGGGAGAAGCAGTGGCCCGACCAGGAGGACCACGGTCCTTCGTGGGAATGCACTCCCAGCCTGCCCAGTCGGTAGTAATTGGGAGTACCTGTTTCTGCTTCACCTGAGTGGTACCACTGTGCTTTGCAGGACTGCGAGTCCCACCTCCCGTGTGAGTATCTAAAAATTACGATAAGTCTTAACAGTTTCTCACAAAAGTGAGTACACCCCTCACATTTTTGTAAATATTTTATATCTTTTCATGGGACAACACTGAAGATATGACACTTTGATAAAGTAGTCAAGTGTACAGCTTGTATTTGTATAACAGTGTAAATTTGCTGTAACCTCAAAATAACTCAACAAACAGCCATTAATGTCAAAACTGCTGGCAACAAAAGAGTACACCCCGTGAAAATGTCCAAATTGTGCCCAAAGTGTCAATATTTACACTACCGTTCAAAAGTTTGGGGTCACCCAGACAATTATTTTGTGTTTTCCATGAAAAGTCACACTTATTTACCACCATGAGTTGTAAAATGAATAGAAAATATAGTCAAGACATTGACAAGGTTAGAAATAATGATTTGTATTTGAAATAATAATTTTTTCCAGATACTCAACCTGCTCAAAGGAAGGTCAGTTTTATAGCTTCTCTAACTAGCTAAACTGTTTTCAGCTGTGCTAACATGATTGCACGAGGGTTTTCTAATCATCCATTAGCCTTCTGACGCAATGAGCAAACACATTGTACCATTAGAACACTGGAGTGATAGTTGCTGGAAATGGGCCTCTATACACCTATGTAGATATTGCACCAAAAACCAGACATTTGCAGCTAGAATAGTCATTTACCACATTAGCAATGTATATTAGATATTAGAGTGTATTTCTGATTAGTTTAAAGTTATCTTCATTGAAAAAAACAGTGCTTTTTCAAAAATAAGGAAATTTCTAAGTGCCCCCAAACTTTTGAACGGTAGTGTATGTGGCTACAATTATTTTCCAGCACTGCCTTAACTCTCTTGGGCATGGAGTTCACTCGAGCTTCACGGGTTGCCACTGGAATACTCTTCCACTCTTCCATGACGACATCATGGTGTGAGAGACCATGCGCTCCTCCACCTTCCATTTGAGGATGCCCCACAGATGCTCAATAGGGTTTAGGTCTGGAGACATGCTTGGCCAGTCCATCACCTTTACCTTCAGTTTCTTTAGCAAGGCAGCGGTCGTCTTGGAGGTGTGTTTGGGGTGGTTATCATGTTAGAATACTGCCCTGCGGCCCAGTTTCCAAAGGGAGGGGATCATGCTCTGCTTCAGTATGTTAAAGTACATGTTGGCATTCATGGTTCCGTCAGTGAACTGTATCTCCCCAGTGCCGGCAGCACATGCAGCCCCAAACCATGACACTCCCACCATGCTTGACTGTATGCAAGACACACTTGTCTTTGTACTCCTCACCTGGTTGCTGCCACACATGCTTGACACCATCTGAACCAAATAAGTTTATGTTGATCTCATCAGACCACAGGACATGGTTCCAGTAATCCATGTCCTTAGTCTGCTTGTCTTCAGCAAACTGTTTGCGGGCTTTCTTGTGCATCATCTTTAAAAGGGGCTTCCTTCTGGGACAGCAGCCATGCAGACCAATTTAATGCAGTGTGGGGCGTATGGTCTGAGCACTGACAGGCTGACCCCCACCCCTTCAACCTCTGCAGCAATGCTGGCAGCACTCATACGTCTATTTTCAAAAGACAACCTCCGGATATGCCGCTGAGCACGTGCAACTTCTTTGGTCGACCATGGTGAGGCCTGTTCTGAGTGGAACCTATCCTGTTAAACTGCTGTATGGTCTTGGCCACCGTTCTGCAGCTCAGTTTCAGGGTGTTGGCAATCTTCTTATAGCCTAGGCCATCTTTATGTAGCGCAACAATTTTTTCAGATCCTCAGAGAGTTCCTTGCCATGAGGTGCCATGTTGAACTTCCAGTGACCAGTATGAGAGAGTGTGAGAGCGATAACACCAAATTTAACACATCTGCTCCCCATTCACACCTGAGACCTTGTAACACTTAACAAGTCACATGACACCGGGGAGGGAAAATGGCTAATTGGGCACAATTTGGACATCTTCACTTAAGGGGTGTATTCACTTTTGTTGTCAGTGGTTTAGACATTAATGGCTGTGTGTTGAGTTACTTTGAGGGGACAGCAAATTTACACTGTTATACAAGCTGTACGCTGACTACTTTACATTGTATCAAAGTGTCATATCTTCCGTGTTGTCCTGTGAAAAGATATAATAAAATATTTACAAATATGTGAGGGGTGTACTCACTTTTGTGAGATACTGTATTAGTCCCACAATGGGGAAATTCCAGGATTACATCAGCAAAGGGATAGCAGCACTCAAAGCAATAGTAAATAAGATAAGAAATGGTTAGCCAAAGCAGTAAATCATCATCATCATAGCAGTCTGTTGTGGGCGACAATGACTGTTTCACTTAGGTCTGATCAGATTCCTCCACGCAGCTATGTCCCTTGCCCTCTGCTGCCAGGAACTCCTGTCTATATCCAACTTCTTCAGGGTTCTTTTTACAGTGTCTTTAAATCTGAGCCTTGGTCTACTCTGATTGCGTTTGCCCTTGCATAACTGTGAGTAGAGTTACTACCGAGGGAGACGTTGGTGATCCATCCTCTCAACATGTCCGAGCCATCTCAGGTTCATCTGTACTAGCATGTCCTCCATTGATGGTAGACCAGGTCGTTTCAGCACTTCTATGTTGTTTATCTTGTCTTTCCATGAGATGTTCATTATGGCTCGAAGGGGTCTCATCATGTACGCGTGGAGTTTCTTTACCTGCACCCTGTAGACAGTCCAAGTTTCAGCACTGTACAATAGAGTAGCCAGTACTGTCGCTCTGTACACTTTGCATTTCACACAGATAGACACATGTCGATTGTTCCACAGTCTCTCACTCAAGTTTCCAAACACAGCACTTGCTCTTCCCATTCTGAGAGACAGTTCATCCTCCAGCCTAGCATTCTCTGAAACAGTACTCCCGAGATACGTGAAAGTCTTACACTTGACTAGTGGCTCTATACCAATGCTGATCTCTTCTGGTAGTGATGTTGATAACTGGAACTTGGTGGTTGAAAAATGCACTCTATTGATGTTGATTCTGGCCCAATACATCCCTTATGTCTCTCTGCCTTACTATGATGTAGTCTAACAAGCACCAGTGCTTGGATCTTGGGTGCATCCATGTCTTCTTGTGCGTGTCCTTGTGCTTAAATAGGGTGTTGGTTATCACAAGGTTGTACTCTGAACATAGTGCAAGTAGAAGTTCTCCATTAGCATTGCACTTGCCTACTCCATGACTGCCTAGCACTGCTTTCCATTTCTCAGTGTCCGAACCAACTCTAGCATTAAAATCTCCAACGAGTATCAGCCTGTCATCAGTCGGTACACGCCTGATCACGTATGTAAATCACTGTAGAACTCTTCCTTTGCCTGCTCTGTGTTGGTCATTGTTGGGGCATACACACTGATGAGTGTGGCATACATCTTCCGCTGTAGTGGGAGTCTCATAGTCATTATCCTGTCGTTGATTGGCACCGGTTCCTCATCAAGCATTGCTGCTATCTCCTTTCTAACTGCAAAGCCCACTCCTGCTTCTTTCCTTTCTTGAGTTGATTTCCCACTACATAAGAAGATGTATCCATGGTCTCCCAAGCTGTCATATCCAGGCAATCTTGTTTCACTAAGTGCAGCTATGTCTACATTGTACCTGTTCATTTCCAAGGCCACAAGCAGAGTCTGTCTTTCTGGGTGCTGTGATGTTGATCTGTCCAACAGAGTGCATGCGTTCCATTCTGCTACACACAAGGCTGCTGTTTTCCTCTTATTTCTCTTTCTGCTCCTAACTTACTTTTCGCTGCCTGTCGGGAGTGTGAACAGATCAGCGCGGACCTTGTTAACCCGGGCGACAACCGAGCCGGTATGAGTTGCTTTCTGATTGACCATTTTATGAAACTGCTTGCCAAGTATTTGAGTACCACTAGCTTTTGCTGGACTAGCAGCACATTCTTGGCAGATAGAGGTATTAACAGTGGCAAGGACAAGCCAAGACAAACTGACTCCAGCATCTGTTGCAATGACTGACCAGATGATAGGTTATCTCTGCTCTTTGTGTAGTGCATGTCACGATACACCGACTGGCACAGTCCACCACAGACCTTGCGACAGATGTGTTTATCTGCCAAGATGTCCAGTCTCACCCTGTGTAACTGGAAGTGGTCCACCACAGACCTGTGGCAGATATTGTTTTTAGTTGGGCTGCACGGTGGCGCAGTGGTTAGCACTGCGGCAGCACAGTTTACCCTTGGCCGGGGGATTGTGGGGATCGTGGGATCGTGGGTTCGATCCCAGCCCCCGACCAACAGTGATCTGTGTGGAGTTTGCATGTTCTCCCCGTGTTGCGTGGGTTTTACTCCGGGATTTCTCCGGTTTCCTCCCACATGCCAAAAACATGCATGTTAGGTTAATTGGCTGTTCTAAATTGTCCCTAGATATCTGTTTCCTATAGGCCCTTAGAATAGAGGGTTAGTATTAATGAAAGCGCTTTTAGTGGTCTTTGTGACTAGAAAAGCGCTATATAAGTGCAGGTTAGTTAGTTAGTTAGTTAGTTAGTTCTGCCAGGATGCCCAGTTTCACTCTCCACACCCTCGGAAGGGCGGGGATGCCGGTTGAGTTGCCGACGGCCCAACCCATGAGACAGGTAGTACCGGTTTTCATGGTTATCCAGTAGCAAGAAAGCCAATGCCTAACCTGACAAAGCAGTAAATAAACATACATATATAAACAGTGCATGAGTATTGCAGCTAGATGGAATAAACAGCATTATGGTTTGATAAAATATATACTCAAGACAGTATATTTCACATTTTAATCACAGTGTTGTTGTAATGATTGTTAATGTCCTAGTTCTGTATTGGAGGGGAAAATTTCTAGTGTGCAAAGTTGTTATGTTTAGTACATTCAATACGACCTCTACGAGCAGCCCTAGTCAGGTTATAAAGTCTGACAGCCATAGGTAGGAAGGACCTGCGCAACCTCTCCATCGTGCACCCAGGATGGCACAGCCTGCCGCTAAATGAGCTCCTCAGTGCGTTCAGCATGTCCTGCATGGGGTGGGACTCGGACTCCAGCAGAGATAACAGCTTAGCCACCACCCTCCTCTTTCCTCTCTCTTCCACTGGGTCAAGGCGTCGCCCCAGAACAGAGCTAGCTTTTTTGATGAGCCTGTTCAGCCTCTTCCTGTCGACTGCTGTGATGCCGCGGCCCCAGCAGACCACTCCAAATGTGATGGCTGATGCCACCACCAAATTGTAGAAGGTTTTCAGGAGTGCCCCTTGAACTCCAAAAGACCTGAGTCTCCTCAGGAGGAACAACCTGTGCTGTCTTGTAGCGCGCGTTGGTGTTGTGTGACCAGTCCAGTTTATTGTTAAGGTGAACACCCAGGTACTTGAAGATGTCACATTCTCAATGTCTGTTAAAAACGTAACAATAATACCGCCATAATTGTGAAGCGGAATGGCCGGAATGACTTAACGACCAAACGCAAGACACAAAAACGCTAAAATAATAAATATTTACTGACAAATGGGCAACACTGATGCAACGGTGGCAGTCAAACGGGTCCTTCTGCTGTGTATAATAATGTTGGGTGTTTTGTAGTTAATTTGGTAGATTAATACCAAAATATAGCTAAAATATAAAATGATGCACTACAATGGGTCTCAAATATTTGTAAACATGTCCTGTTATAGTTTTGCATAAGTCCACTGATGATACACAGAAGAAATTCAACATTACACTGAACTCCTTCACTGAAGAGTGATATAAACTAAAATAATTAAAATGATGATTGAACAACTCCCATTCCCCAAAGTGCAAGTGATAAGTGATAAAAGATCACACAGATAGTGATCTGATACACAAACAAACAGTCGCTAATATTGGATGTCTCATTGGTTTTAATATTCTATAATTAATATTCACACAATCACATACAGTGGTGTGAAAAAGTCATTGCCCCCTTCCTGATTTCTCATTTTTTTTTGTATGTTCGTCACACTAAAATGTTTCACATCAAACAAATTTAAATATTAGACAAAGATAACACAAGTAAACAACATGCAGTTTTTTAAATGAAGGTGTTTATTATTAAGGGTAAAAAAAAATAATCCCAAACTTACATGGCCCTGAGTGAAAAAGTGATTGCCCCCCATTAAAACAAATTAACTGTGGTTTATCACATCTTTGGAAAGCTGAGTTCATTTCTCTATCCACACCCAGGCCTCATTACTGCCACACCTGTTCTCAATAAAGAAATCACTTAAATAGGACCTGCCTGACAAAGTGAAGTAGACCAAAAGATCCTCAAAAGCTAGACATCATGCTGTGATCCAAAGAAATTCAGGAACAAATAAGAAACAAGGTAATTGAGATCTATCAGTCTGGAAAAGGTTCTAAAGCCATTTCTAAAGTTTTGGGACTCCAGCGAACCACAGTGAGAGCCATTATCTACAAATGGTGAAAACATGTAACATTGGTGAACCTTCCCAGGAGTGGCCAGCCGACCAAAATTACCCCAAGAGTGCAGCGACGACTCATCCAAGAGGTCACAAAAGACCCCACAACATCATCCAAAGAACTGCAGGCCTCACTTGCCTCAGTTAAGGTCAGTGTTCATGACTCCACCATAAGAGAGAGACTGGGCAAAATGGCTCGCATGGCAGAGTTCCAAGACGAAAACCACCTTTGAGCAAAAAGAACATAAAGGTACGTCTCAGTTTTGCCAGAAAACATCTTGATGATCTCCAAAACTTTTGGGAAAATATGGCTTTTTTGCTGCTTCAAGACCTGGAAGACTTGCTGTGATGTAAATGGAACCATGAATTCTGCTGTCTACCAAAAAATCCTGAAGGAGAATGTCCAGACATCTGTTCGTGACTTCAAGCTGAAGCACACTTGGGTTCTACAGCAGGACAATGATCCAAAACACACCAGCAAGTCCACCTCTGAATGGCTTAAGAAAAACAAAATGAAGACTTTGGAGTGGTCTAGTCAAAGTCCTGACCTGAATCTGATTGAGATGCTGTGGCATGACCTTAAAAAGGCGGTTCATGCTCAAAAATCCTTCAATGTGGCTGA
The DNA here is from genome assembly GCA_020510985.1 of Pholidichthys leucotaenia. Lineage (NCBI taxonomy): Eukaryota > Metazoa > Chordata > Actinopteri > Cichliformes > Pholidichthyidae > Pholidichthys > Pholidichthys leucotaenia. The sequence goes on along the minus strand of CM035837.1, from coordinate 442,878,188 downwards.
TTTTTTTTTTTTTTTTTAGATTTAGTATACTTTATTGATCCCCAGAGGGGAAATTGAGGGTCATCCACCACCTGGATGGATGAAGCAGCCACGATACGGCGCTATCCCTTAACCATTCACACACACATTCACACCTAGGGCCACTTTAGAGTCTCCAATTAACCTAACCTGCATGTTTTTGGCATGTGGGAGGAAACCGGAGAAATCCCGGGGTAAACCCACGCATACACGGGGAGAACATGCAAACTCCACACAGATCACTGTTGGTCGGGGGCTGGGATCGAACCCATGATCCCACGATACCCCGGCCAAGGGTAAACTGTGCTGCCGCAGTGCTAACCACTGCGCCACCGTGCAGCCCAGAATTACAACAATTCTGCAAAGATGAGTGGGCCATAATTCCCCCACAGCACTGTAAAAGACTCGTTACCTGTTATTGCAAATGCTTGATTGCAGTTGTTGCTGCTTAGGGTGGCCCAACCAGTAATTAGGTTTAGGGGGCAATCCCTTTCACACAGGGCCATGTAGGTTTGGATTTTTGTTTCCATTAATAATAAACACCTTCATTTAAAAACTGCATTTTGTGTTTGCTTGTGTTTTCTTTGTCTAATATTTAAATTAATTTGATGATCTGAAACATTTAAGTATGACAAACATACAAAAAAAATGAAAAATCAGGAAGGGGGCAAACACTTTTTCACACCACTGTAAATCCTAGTGTCATTTAGTCCCTATCATTTTTGTCAGAGTCTACCAAGTGTCCCGTCAGACCATTCAAAACTGTTTACATCAGCGTGGTCTGCTGCTAGATGACCTACAAGGTTACCTACAGAAGGAGCAAGCTGACTATAGCTTATTTCCGTTGTGTTGACACATGGCATAGAGGAAACAATCTGCATAAATTTGATAACAGCATCATCTGACAGGCATCTACTGTAATAATATTTTTCTTTAGGAGCCAAATAGTCAGAAATAGTAAAATCAATACCTGATCACACCAAAAGGCACAAGCGTGGGCCAGGGAGCATTTACCTTGGACAAGGGACCGGTGGGCCTCAGTGCTGTTCTCTGATGAAAGTCGATTCACGGTTATATGAAATGATGGCTGCCAACGATGTTGGAGACATCAAGGACAGTGTTATGCATCTGCCTTTGGTGGTGGTGGTGTTAGTCTGGGCAGGTGTGTCTAGTCAATACAGAACTGCCCTACACCTTGTGAATGGTAGTGACAAGCCGATACTACCTGAAGAACATCATTAATCCAGTCATTGCGCCCCTGGATGAACAACATAGGCCTAATTTCATCTTCATGGACGACAATGCTCCAGCTCATTGAGGTCACATCATCAGGGAACGGCAGCTGGAGGCTGGGGTACCTCAAATGGAGTGGCCTGCACTTTCTCCAGACGTGAATCCCATAGAAAACCTATGGGATCAGCTGAGTCGCCGTGTAAAGGCTCGTAACCCTGCACCCCACAACCTCAATGACCCCAGGGCCACCCTTCAAGAAGAGTGGAAGGCCATGCCTCAGCAGACAATAAGACTACTTGTGAACAGCATGAGACGTTTTCAAGCTGTAATTGATGCTCAAGGGCACATGACAAGTTATTGAGACATTGACATTTTTTGTTGTGGTATACCCACCACTGTCGGCTTTTGTTTCAGTAAATTATTTGAGATGAAATTATTGCATGCTTCTACTTAAATGGCCTACTTTCATATCATCTCTGTAGCGTGAATTTTACATTTTCCATAAATTTCACCTGAAAGCCAAATATCCTTAGCCAAATATCCTTAACTTTTGAGTGGTGATATATACAGTACTGAGAAAAAGTATTTCCCCCCTTCCTGATTTCTTATATTTTTGCGTATTTTTTACACCTAAATGTTTCAGATTACCAAACAAATTTTAATATTAGACAAAGATAACCCGAGCAAATACAAAATGCAGTTTTTAGACGATGATTTCATTTATTAAGGGAAAAAAGCTATCCCAACCTACCTGGCCCTATGTGAAAAAGTAACTGCCCCCTAAACCTAATAACTGGTTGTGCCACCATTGGTGCCAACAACTGGCTATGAGTCTTTTATATCACTGTTGAGGAATCTTGACCTACTCTTCTGTGCAGCATTGTTTACATTCAGTCACATTGGAGGTCTTTATGAACTGATGGCCGGACATTTTCCTTCAGGATATTTTGGTAGAGAGAAGAATTCATGGTTCTGTTAATTCGGGTAAGTTGTCCAGGTCCTGAAGCAGCAAAGCAGCCCCAGACCATGACACTACCACCACCATCTCTGACTGTTGATACAATGTTCTTTTTATGAAATTCTGTGTTAGTTTTATGCCAGATAAAACAGGACACATCTTCCAAAAAGTTCAACTTTTGTCTCATCAGTCCCCAGAATATTTTCCCAAAAGTCATGAGGATCATCTAGATGTTTTCTGGCAAATGTGAGACAAGTCTTTGTGTTCTTTTTGTACAGCAGCTTTTTTTGTCTTGTAACTCTCTCCCATGGATCTCATTTTTTCCCAGTCTCTGTCTTATTGTTATCATGGAACAGTGTCCAAACTGAGGCAAGTGAGGCCTGCAGTTCTTTAGATGCTGTTCTGGGTTTTTGTTTTTGATAGAAAAATTCCATATTATACACATTATTATTGTTATTAATAATGTATTCTTATACTTGAGAAGTATCATGCCTTTCATATGCCATGTTTAATGTTTTTATGTGCATTCCATGTAGGATAAGTTCATATATTCCTTTATATTATTCTTTCATATTGTAAGTAGATATATTCTGTGAGCAATTATTTCAGAAGATGTGTGCAAGCACTGAGACTCAGGGTCAGTATAAGTGTCTACACTGATAATCTCTGACATGTCCTGCTTACTTTTAGCTAGGGTAGAGACACCCTTGTTCATCACCCCGGATAAGCATTCATGTCATACTGACCTGATAGGATACCAGGACGGTGATAGGAATTTGAACTGTGTCTCTCCTTTCTGTCTACCCATAAATACCAAAAGTAAAGAGTGTACCTTCAGAGATTCAGAGATGTGATTTTTTTGTGTTATTCTCTATTCATGTTTTCATTTTTCAACAGGAAAGGGAAAGCATTCACAAAATCTTTAGCTTTCACCAGGATTTAGATTTGCCAAATCAACAAGGTGAAAAAATAGGAATCATAACATCACCATTACCTTTCAATTTAATAAATCCTTGGTGACCATATGCAATATGAAACACATTTAATAATAAAATCAATAATTCACTTGTGTTTCTTAACATTAAATGTTATAATAAACAGTGGGATAAACAATGTGAAACATTTAAGGGACACAAACTAATGATGATAACTGGAACATTAGCAAAATCAATTTATGGGGTGATAAAATTTGCACTCCTGTTGATATGAATAATGATGTGAGGACGGGGGTAGCCTTACGGCTTCCCCCCATTTTTTTTTTTTTTTTTTTTTACAGGATGATACCGATCTTTGTGGGAGATGTGAGGAGGCCGGACAGTGTGTGACAGGCATCGGTATGGTCATGGCTTATTGGTTGGGGCGCAACAGTGGCATGACGGGGGGAAGGACCTCACGGAGGACCTCACAGTTGACAAGCATTGCCGAAGCTAAGCAGAACAAATGACATTGACAATGACATAGCGCATATCAATTTAAATGACTGACTTTAAAAATGTAGTGTTTATATGACTTCATACTGCAGGATACATCTGACACATTGCAATTTCACACCTTGCAATGATGCCTATCACCACATAATGGTGTGACAGTATCACATTTCAGAAATGTGACAGTAATAAGGAATAATTGTGTTGTATGAAAATAACTGCTACAGACCTGGCCTGTGCTCCTGGTGCTTGACCTTGGCCAAGCCGGGCTTCAGGACTACAGTCCACACCATAATTTACCAAGGAATATATAAAATAAGGCATTCCTTGTACAAAATTAAGCCAAATTCTAATTAGGCAATACGTCCACCTTTCCATTGACTGAAGGACTGTTGACATAACCTTTCACAAGGATACCTTTACACAAATTCCCCTGTCTGTGTTCAACTTGGTCAGACAGATGTGGTCTTAGTGACTAACTCAGAATGGTTGCTATAAATGCTAAATCACATCAAATCTGCGAAGACAGCTATATTACTTTTTCCTAAATGGAATTCGTAAATTAGGTCAAGAGACACGTACAAAAGAAGCCATGACTATTGAAACCTCATTTTGAAGGAGCTACACTGCTCACAAATTTTCATCTAAATTAACTGTGTGTAACACATAAAAAGTGGTAACATGCTTCCTTCTAGTAAAAAGACACTACCCATCAAGTAAATACCCTGTAACTTTGATGAATGTGTGTCTCCATGCATCGGGGGGGGGGGGGGGGTTACCACAGAAATTAATTAGCAAAAATAATTAGCAAAATTCTCAGAAAAATAGATAATACATAAAAATGATCAATAAATGATCAATAATGTAGAGAAAAATATAGATGAAACCACTTGGTAATGAAATCACAACATTCAATAGGAGAAGTTAAATTTACATCAATAAGATTTTCAGGCATTTAAGAAAATCATGCATTGAAAAATATTTACAGATTATTGTAAAAAAAAATATGTTTATAAGAAATAAGGTAAACTGATAAGGAAGAAGAAAACCATGCAAATGTATGAGAAAAGTTACAAATGTCTAAGGAAAGCCCAATTTATGTTGAATTTAGGCTTACTGTGGGACTTAATTTAGAATCTACAACAAAGACAATACAGATTCTTACTCAATTAAGAGAACAATGCTTTAGGGAGCTCAAAGCAAAATAATTTTGATCTTCCCTGCATAAACTTAAGTCTTCTAAAAACCTTTGCATGGATCTCATTGAGCTAAATAAGAGTGAAGGTAAAAATGTTTTAAATTATTTACATACTTATTGAATATACAAAAGTTTTCCCCTGCACTAATCTGAATACTGCTATGGTGACCAGCGATGTTATCCATACTGCCCTTCCCAGGAGGGACCATGTGACGAAGGAACCGTGGGACATGCACCCATCTTTTGGGCGAACCAGGGGGTCTGGTCATCACAGGAAACTGGACCAAAACTCTTGCCATTAGATGCACTTGGGTGCATCTAAAGTTTTACCCCAACTTGAAACCCTCAGCAACAGACTGTTTAATATACATTGCATACTTTTTTTACAACAACAAATGAATTTAACTGTTTCTCTATGCAAGTGTCAGGTGATGGCATTGGCATCCAGCAACGACCTTTGCTATAGAAAAACAGGCTGTTTGTTTATCATGACAAGGGAAAGAAAAGTGCGGTTGGTGTTGTTACCTTATCAGCCTCATCATCCTCATAGTAATACTTAATATTGGTTATTAAGTTGTTCCATTGCTTATACACTGTAAAGAACTGTTATGTTTACTCCTTAATAACACTAACAGTTGGACAAAATAGCTTATTGCCAAAATGATGCAACTACTACAGGCTGTTTGGTTTCTTAAGACAGGCTATATACAGAAATAACATAGCAAACTTCACTTTGAATCACACCTGTCACAACACTTGTCACTCCACTGATTAGAAACATGACAACACTCCTTACCCTGCAAATGCAAGGTTAATTTCATCAAGGAACTCCTCTTTTGAAGTGGTGATGTACCTTTCCAGCAGCTTAACACTCTCTAAGTGTGCAACGGCTTACAGTGTGTCTCTCCCCTGTACTGCTACCCTGCTTGACCAACGAAGCGAGCAAGTGTTATACCAAGGATCTACATTATCAAAGGTCATTGAGTCATTGGGCATATTTGCACCTGGCCAGGACACTGGGCAGGTTTGTGTACCGTTTTGGCAACTGACCGTACCCACATCATGTCGGCAGGGCAGGTGGGCAGGGTGAAGAGAGATACTTTTCTACCACATGATAGCATTTTTGAGGCATGAATGCGATTTCAGACAGAAAGTACAGGATTGAGGTTTTTTGTTCACTGTTTCTTTGAGTGAGAATGAATATGAATACCTTAGGGATTAAAACACTTATAGGCTACAATTAGTTATTATAACAAAGGATAGAATGGTTCTTGATTGACTAATTGCCACCCGTAGGGGTGTGTGCCCTATTATAGGAGGTTATTGTTGTACTTCTATCCATGACAATGATGCAAATGGTCATATTAATACTTTGGATACACTTAGCTTCATTGCTTTGCAGGCAATGATAATAAAACTGATTAACTTGGTGTTTCTCTCCATGAAGAAGTCTCATCATGAACTTGGTAATGATTTTTATAACTTCGGACTTTTCTTGTGTGAGTCCTTAATATGATGATGAGGCTGGTTATTGTAAGCTTAGTGATATGTCTTCATACAACTGCTGCAGATCAGAATCAGAATCAGAATCAGAATCAGAATCAGCTTTATTGGCCAAGTATGCACAACACATACAAGGAATTTGACTTTGGCTAAAAACTTGCTCTCGTTGTTCAGGTGGAAGATTTAAATAAGATTTAAATAAGAATTCAATGACAACAGAGTATGTACAGTAAATTACAGTCTGTCCACATTTCTATAAAAGGATGCAAATATATATATACAGGAATATATGCAGTTATTTACTCAGACTAACCACACTTGCAGAAATATATGAAAAAATATACAGTCACACAGTATTTCAATGTGAACTCAGATTCAGTGATATAATGTGAATGAAGTAAAAAGCAGTGTGAGAGTTATGTGCAATGTAATAATGGATGAAAAGTCATGAGTACAGCAACAGGTAGGACTAGGTGAATGTTAGGAGTTCATCAGAGTGATGGCTTGAGGAAAGAAACTGTTCCTGTGACGGGTGGTTTTGACCTTCAGTGATCTGTAACGACGACCAGAAGATAGAAGTTCAAACAGTTTGTGGCCGGGGTGTGATGGGTCAGCACAGATGTTTCCCGCCCGTTTCCTGGTTATGGACCGATATAAGCTCTCAATGGAGGGTAGGTCGGTACTAATGATCCTCTCCGCAGACTTAATGATCCGCTGCAGTCTGGTCTTGTCCTGTTTAGTGGCAGATCCAAACCAGACACTGATGGAAAAGCAGAGGACAGATTGGATGATGGCGGCGTAGAAGACAACCAGCAGCTCCTGAGGCAAATCAAACTTCTTGAGCTGACGCAGAAAAAACAACCTCTGCTGGGCCTTTTTCCGGACAGTGTCTATATGGGAGGACCACTTCAGGTTCCGGGAGATTGTGGTACCCAGAAACTTGAAGGAGTCCACAGTGGACACTGTGCTGTTGAGGATGGTGAGTGGGGGGAATGAAGGGGGGTGTCGCCTGAAATCCACAGTCATCTCCACTGTTTTGGCTGGGTTAAGTTCCAAGATGGTTCTGGCTGCACCAGAGGATCAGCTGCTCCACCTCCCGCCTGTATGCAGACTCATCATCATCCCGGATCAAACCGATGACTGTGGTGTCGTCCGCAAACTTCAGGAGCTTCACCGAAGGGTCCTCTGAGGTGCAGTCGTTGGAGTAGAGGGAGAAGAACAGTGGGGAAAGGACACATCCTTGGGGGGCGCCAGTACTAATTTTTCGGGAGCTGGATGTAAATCTCCCTAGCTTCACCTGTTGCCACCTGTCAGTCAGAAAGCTGGAGATCCACTGGCAGGTGGAGGGAGGCACCTTGAGCTGGAGGAGTTTCTGATGAAGAATGCCTGGGATGATGGTATTGAACGCTGAGCTGAAGTCGACAAACAGGATCCTGGCGTACGTCCCTGGGGAGTCGAGGTGTTGCAGGATGTAGTGTAGTTCCATATTCACTGCACCATCCACTGACCTGTTTGACCGGTAGGCGAACTGCAGTGGGTCCATCAGGGGGCCTGTGACGACCTTCAGGTGGTTCAGCACCAATCTCTCCAAGGATTTCATGACCACAGAGGTCAGGGCAACAGGTCTGTAGTCGTTTAATCCTGTAACAGAGGGTTTCTTGGGAACTGGAATGATGATGGAGCGTTTGAAGCAGGAAGGCACTTCACACAGCTCCAGTGATCTGTTAAAGATCCGGGTGAAGATGGGGGCCAACTCGTTGGAGCAGACTCTCAGGCAGGACGGAGACACACCATCAGGTCCTGCAGCCTTCTTGATCTTTTGTCTCTGAAAGACCCGGCGCACCTCCTCTTCACAGATCGTTAGTGCTGGTGGGAGGTCAGAGTGGAGGAGGGATGGAGTTCCAGGGGCTGCAGATAAACCTTTTGTGTGGGTGGGAGGTGAGAACTGTAGGTTCTTTTCAAACCTACAGTAAAAGCTGTTTAGGTCGTTAGCCAGCTGGAGGTTTTCCACAGGGTGGGGGGATGGTCTCCTGTAGTTGGTGATATTCTGCAGGCCTCTCCAAACAGAAGCAGAGTTGTTGGCTGAGAAGCTTTTTTGTAACTTCTCACTGTAGCTCCTCTTAGCAAGCCTGATCTCCTTCGTCAGCATGTTTCTGGCCCGCTTGTACAGAGTCCAGTCACCAGTCTTGTAGGCCTTCTCCTTGGTCTGACGTAGCTGCTTCAGTTTAGGAATGAACCAGGGTTTATTGTTGTTGTATGTGCAGAAGGTCTTGGTCTGCACACACATGTCCTCGCAGAAACAGATGTATGACGTCACAGTGTCAGTGAGTTCATTTAGGTTAATGGCTGCATCTTCAAAAACACTCCAGTCTGTGCAGTCAAAGCAGGCTTGTATTGTAACTCCAGCTTTTAGATTCCTCCGTCCATTTCTTCACAGTCCTTACAACAGACTTGGAAGTTTTTAGTTTTTGTCTGTATGTTGGAATAAGATGGAGCAGACAGTGGTCAGAAAAACCCAGAGCTGCACGGGGGACGGCATGATAGGCATTTCTTAAAACTGTGTAACAGTGGTCAAGTGTATTTGTGTCCCTGGTGGGACATTTAATATGCTGTCTGTATTTAGGAAGCTCATTTGTGAGATTAGCTCTATTGAAATCACCCAGAATGATAAGCACAGAGTCTGGATGTTTTTCCTCCACGTCTGCTATCTGGTCAGCGAGGTGCTGCAGTGCCTCCGTTGTACAAGCAGCAGGCGGGATATAAATTCCGACCAGAATAAATGAGGAGAACTCTCGCGATGAATAAAAGGGTTTACAGTTTATGAACAGTGATTCTAGGTTAGGGCTACAAAACTTCAACACTGTGACATCAGTACACCAACCTTCGTTTATGTAGAAGCAGATTCCATCACCTTTAGTCTTTCCAGAGAATTCTCGGTTGTGATCAGCGCGAAACAGTTGGAATCTGTCCAGGCGCACCGCGCTGTCCGGGATGTGTTCACTCAGCCAGGACTCCGTGAAACAAAGGGCGCCAGATCTGCTAAAATCCCAGTTTTTGTGAGTCAGGAGCAGCAGTTCGTCCATTTTGTTCGGCAAAGAGCGGATATTCGCCAGATGGATCGATGGGAGTGGCGTGCGAAATCCTCGTTTCTTCAGCCTGACTAGCGCACCGGCACGTTTACCACGCCGCCTTCGTTTCCGGCCAGCGCCAATAGCCGCTGCTCCCACAGCTAAGATCGACTGAAAAAACTTCAGATCAGCAGCAGAAACTGGCGGAGAAGTTGCATTGGGAGGTAGTCTGAGTGAAAGTAGTTCCTCCCTACTCGGACAGAAGAGCAAAAAACACACAAAATTATCAAAAACATCAGAGAGCAGAAGCCAGTGGCTGCCATCCGCGGCACCATCTTGGATTTAAAAAAAAAAATGATGATGAGGATGGTGAAAGGGATAACACTAACATAAGGAGTGACTGAACTCATGACTGAACTCAAAGCTCAGTCATGGGAGTTCCACGGGGATCTGTGCTAGGCCCTACTCTTTTTAGTTTATATATGCTTCCGTTAGGCAACATTATTAGAAAGCACTGTATACATTTTCATTGTTATGCAGATGACACACAAATATACCTGTCAATGAAGCCAGATGATAATAATCAATTAGCCAAGTTAGAAGCCATGTCTTAAGGAAATCAAAGCTTGGATGACTTGCAATTTCCTGCTATTAAATTCAGATAAGACTGAAGTTTGACTGATTGCTGGGGTCTTTCTGCAACTGTGGGGGTCCCCCCTACAGTTGAAAGTGCTATGAGATGACTGTTGTTGTGAAATGGCGCTGACACGAATGGCTCTTGCGAGCCATCAATAAGAGCCAAGGGCCAACCGGTGAGTTTGCGTAGTTTATTAATGACAAGGGAAAAGGAACAGAGCCTCGTGGGGCAAAACACTAATACAAAAGGTACACTTACAAGTAATGATGAGGGAAGAGAGGAGGGCTGGAGCCGGACGTAGGGACTCCAGCCTAATCCACACTGAGAGATGAGTGTGGATAAAGTGTGAGGTCGCAGCCCTGAGCAATCAGGACTGCTCCCTTTAATAGTGGTTGACAACGCCTCAGCTGATGAGAGGTAATTGGCCTCCAGCCGTCCCGTGGAGCTTGACAGCTGGAAGCCCGCTGAGACGCTGTCATAATAAAAGCCGGGCTGAGGAGGTGTATGGCCTGAGCGCGGATGACATTGGCGCAAAGACCATGACAGGACCTCCCCCCCTCAAGGCCGGGCTCAGAACGGCCAGAAACACCCAAGCCCCCCACCCCCACCCCCACCCCCCACCCCCAGGGTGGGCAGATGGGGCGCAGGTTGGGAGGGTGTGACTCAGAAACAGAGGAGAGAAAAAAAACCACAACACTGACAGGGAACAAACGAAGCAATTACAGAGTACGGGAAGAAAAAAAAACACTCCATAAAATGCCGATAATATACAGACAGAACCCAACAACAACAACAAAAAAATGCAACCACAGGAGACCTAAAAGGAAAACACAGAGGCTCCTAAGGCGTAATCTAGCATATACAGAACATCCCTCAAACAGGAGAGGGGAAGAAAAAAAAAAAGACACGCTAACCGCGATAGGACTACAAGAGATCATAATATTTTTTTTTTTTTGATTTTGTATACTTTATTGATCCCCAGAGGGGAAATTGAGGGCATCCACCTGGATGGATGAAGCAGCCGCGGTGCGGCGCTATCCCTTAACCATTCACACACACATTCAATTAACCTAACCTGCATGTTTTTGGCCTGTGGGAGGAGACTGGAGAAATCCCGGAGTAAACCCACACAGATACGGGGAGAACATGCAAACTCCACACAGATCACTGTTGGTCAGGGGCTGGGATCGAACCAGGGATCCCATGGCCAAGGGTGAGTTGCTATGCTGGCAGTGCTAACCACTGCTCCACCGCACCGGTGGCCTGTACACTCACGAAATCACAAGGGAACCAAAGGCACAGGAATGACAGGAGAAAATACAGTTCAGGGGGTCTCCCCGCACCCAGCGTCCAAACCGCCAACAGGGGTGACGGGAAGAATTCAGGCGGCCTACCCGAATCCCAGCCAGAAAAAACAGTGCTTCAGTCAGCTGGACCAGGCCGCCGAATAGAGAGTCCAGTGGGTCGGGTGGCCAGACCAGAGAGCCGAATGGGCGCGGCAGTCCTTCTGGTGGCCGACCCGCATCGCTCAGCCACCAGGACCGCAGGGGAGAGAAAGGCAACGGCTTCTCTGTAGAGGGGAATAGCGAGGGCGAGCCGGCCGAAAGTGAGAGGTACCTGGGGGAGAAGGCTTGGGGGGATGATGAAGGTGAAGATGAGGATGGTGATGAAGATGGGGGAGAAGATGAGCCGGTCCAGTGTCCGGTGGCAGGGGATCTGCAGCTCCCTCACCGAACTTGGATACCGCTGGTACTGCACCCTCGTCAGACCCCGATTGGGTCACAGTTGCTCCCGCGACAGACCCCGATTGGGTCACGGTTGCACCCGTGTCGGACCCCGACTGGGTCGGTGCCGCACCAGAACTGACCTCCAACCCCGAACCTGGAACCTCTGGCACAGTGGGCGAAAGCAGCTCCTCGCCGGCGACCCTGGGAGAAGTCTCGGGAGAGAGAGAAGAACCGGGATCAGGATCACCAGCAGCGCCAGAACCCGGCGAGATGAGCTCGGACACAGTGGGCGGCTGCACTGGGCTCGTCTCCCCAAGAGACAGGTAAAAATACTCTAGGACGTAAAGGAGAAAGACAATACAGAGCACTTGCCTGATCTCGGGTTCTGACGCCGTCCAGGACTGCGAAGATCTGGGCTCAGACGGCAGGAGGTCGTCATCAGGCTCCCACTCAGCTACGTCGGGCTCCGCAGCTGGCATGATGGTGTCCGCAGCCTCTGGATCCTCCGGCACCGATACCCATGCCGATGGCCCGCACAGCGTGGTGGCAGGGGACCCTCGACCTGCTGGACTGGACCGCTTGTCCGTGGAGACCCAGGGACGCTTCCTCGTCGGCGCAGGTTCCCCGCTGCAGTCCACTCTCCTCCTCCGCCCACGACGTGGCTGCAGGACCGGAACCAGGCCCTCCAGAACAGCAGGCCCCCTCCTCATCCAGCGACGTTGGCCTGGCGTCGAGGACCGCTCATCGGAGGGAGACACAGAGGATGCGGGATTAATCATTAAAGCCACAGCAGGTGGTGGGAGCTCGGGGGGCTAACTTCACCCCCAGGAGTCTAACAAGGCAAATCACAATAATGAGAATAAGGATGAGTTTGGACTTGCCTGTCTCCTGGAGGCTGGATGGTGCCTGCTGTGGCGGACGTTGCTCCTCCCTTCCCCCGCCGGACGGTGACAGAGGGCCCCCTGGAAGGACAACGGGGAGCCGCTCGAGAAGGTTCCGGGATGGGACTCGCCAAAACAGGACTCCAGAAACACACAGCAGCCGGGATAGGCGACGAGGAGGAGGGGGCGACAGCCGAGACGAGCCGGGCATGGAGCGCTGACGGGACAGCAGGAGATGATGGCCTGGGGGGAGAGGCTGCGGGGGTTCCCCTCTGATGAGGCGCAGGAGTGGCAGCTGTGTGGGAGATTGAGCCCTTGCGGTGACCCGGAACTGGATCCGGACGGGGTTCACACTGAGGAGGGTTGTGGAGGTGACGACGGTTCTTGGCAGAGGGCGAGGCAAAGGTGAGGTCCAGGAATTGCCGCTCCTGTGCGTAGACAGAGGCAAGGAGGTCGGCGAACTCAGGAAAGTCACTTAGCCCGGAATTCCTCTCCACCAGTCTGACTGCCGCCGCCACATGCTTCATAATTACGGAAGGATGCACAGCGGAGCGAGCAGCAGCCACTGGGTCCCAGATCTTAATTGCTGTCAGCTGCAGCTCCTCTGGGGGAATCCCGAGTAACGTTATGCCAGATGGGGAAAGACCTCTGGACGGTGCGAGCTCCCGGGCCGGAACGGAGGCAGGAGCGGGATCCCGAAGCGAGGGGCGGTTATTCCTCCTCTTTGGCTTCCTGCCGGGATTTCCCTCCAGCCCACAGAGTATCTCACGCTGTGCGGCGATGTCATATCTCCTCGCGCTTACCTCAGGGTGGTCAGCGTAGCGGGGAAGATTGCCCAGGAGAACCTCAGCGTAGTCTAGGTGCCAGCGCATGTTGTTGGGATTGTCATCGAAGGTAGTGGCGAGGACCGTCCCATCAACATACTCCAGGGCGCTCGCCAGCTCATTACCCAGGCGCCGAACGCGGCTCCTGGGAGACGGCATTCTCCCAGAGTTGACACCCAGACAGGGAAGAACAAAGTCCAATTTCTGCAACACTCACGGTGGCCAGCAACTCACTGGCTGCGACCTACTGTCACGAATGGCTCTTGCGAGCCATCAATAAGAGCCAAGGGCCAACCGGTGAGTTTGTGTAGGTTTATTAATGACAAGGGAAAAGGAACAGAGCCTCGTGGGGCAAAACACAAATAATACAAAAGGTACACTTACAAGTAATGATGAGCGAAGAGAAGAGGGCTGGAGCTGGACGTAGGGACTCCAGCCCAATCCACACCGAGAGATGAGCGTGGATAAAGTGTGAGGTCGCAGCCCTGAGCAATCTGGACTGCTCCCTTTTATAGTGGTTGACAGCGCCTCAGCTGACGAGAGGTAATTGGCCTCCAGCCGTCCCGTGGAGCTTGACAGCTGGAAGCCCGCTGAGACACTGTCTTAATAATAAAAGCCGGGCTGAGGGGGTGTATGGCCTGAGCGCGGATGACATTGGTGCAAAGACTATGACAGGCGCTATATAAAAAAAGTTGAATTGAATTGAACTGTCAATTGAAAGTCATTCTTGTTGGTCCAAAAAACCTTAGAAATACCTTTCCAAATCAAACTTTTCGTTTGGATGCAGATACTCTTTCTCTTAATAGCTCTGTGAGGAACCTTGGAGTTATTTTTGATCAAGATCTGTTTTTCAATTCACATATTAAATTTGTTTCTAAGACTGCCTTCTATCATTTGCGTAATATTGCCAAGATTAGGAGGCATCTTGTCTCAGAGTGATGCTGAGAAACTGATCCACGCTTTTGTTAGCTCGAGATTAGATTATTGTAACTCTTTATTATCAGGTTGTCCTAAAACATCTCTAAAAAGTCTTCAGTTGATCCAAAATGCTGCTGCAAGAGTTTTAACAGGTACTAGAAAGAGGCATCATCTCTCTCTGGTTCTGGCCTCCCTTCATTGGCTTCCCATAGAGTTTAGAATTAAGTTTAAAATCCTTCTTCACTTTCAAAGCTCTAAACAATCAGGCCCCTTTTTATTTAAAAGATCTGATGCTCCCACAATGCCAAAAGAACAATGGGGGCAGAGTCTTCAGTTATCAAGCTCCTCTCTTATGGAACCAGCTGCCAATCTGGATTCAGGAGTCAAGACTCGATCTCTGTTTTTAAGAATAGGGTTAAACCTTCCTTTTTTGATATAGCCTACAATTAGGGACGGATCATGTGTTTCTGAACCCTCCCTTAGTTATGCTGCGATTAGGTTTAGACAGCCGGGGGACCCCCAATAACTGCACTGGGCTTCACTCCTTTCTTCACTCTCAATGAAATGGTTTTTTTTTGTTTTTGCTGGTCATTAACATCTGTTTGTTCTCTCCCATAGATTGAGTCCCCATTGTGCTGTTTGCTCTCTACATGTCTGTTCTTTTCATCTTCTCTATCCCCTCACCCCCCAGCCAGTTGCAACAGATGACTGCCCCTCCCTGAGCCTGGTTCTGCTGGAGGTTTCTTCCTGTTAAAAGGGAGTTTTTCCTCTCCACCGTCGCCAAGCGCTTGCTCACAGGGGATCGCTTGATTGCTGGGGTCTTTCTGCAATTGTGGGAGTTTCCCCTACAGTTGAAAGTGCTATGAGATGACTGTTGTTGTGAAATGGTGCTATATAAATACAGATGAATTGAATTGAGTATTATTTTCTACGCTCTTATTTGACACAGTCTAAGATTGATTTTGATCATATTACACATGTTCACTCTTAATGACATATTCTACACACATTTTTAACCTGCAAAGACTTACACATATCCTTATATTATTTATTTTTCTTTTAATCCTGATGCTTTATTAAGCATCGGGGAGGGGGGGGTATGATAGAAAAATTCCATATTATACACATTATTATTATTAATAATGTATTATTATACTTGAGAAGTATCATGCCTTTCATATGCCATGTTTAATGTTTATATGTGCATTCCATGTAGTTGATAAGTTCATATATTCCTTTATATTATTCTTTCATATTGTAAGTAGATATATTCTGTGAGCAATTATTTCAGAGGATGTGTGCAAGCACTGAGACTCAGGGTCAGTATAAGCGTCTACATTGATAATTGCTATGACATGCCCTGCTTATTTTTAGCTACTGTAGATTAGATTGACACCCTGGCTCCGGGATGTCTGTGACGTTTCTCCATTTGTTCATCACCCTGGATAAGCATTCATGTCATAGTGACCTGCCACTGTCACTCTGTTTAACATGCTTTTTAAACATCTGGATTTTAACAGGACACACGCCAGGCTTATTTGTGGACTTTTCTTCCGCCTTTAATACAATCCAACCTCATATTTTAGTTGAAAGGCTCCTGCAACAATTTGATTTGAGCAATAATCTGGTGGGTTGGATTCTGGATTTTTTAACCAACAGGACACAGAGAGTAAGGGTCAATGATACATTGTCTGACCAAAAGTGCTCTTCTACTGGCTCTCCACAGGGGTGCGTGTTGTCACCACTACTCTTCATCCTGTACACAAACATGTGTCGGAGCAGACATGACAACAGACACATTATAAAGTATGCTGATGATTCAGTTATTGTCAGTCTCCTCCAGGATGGTGAGAGTGGCCACGGCCCAGTAGGTGATGATTTTGTTCAGTGGTGTGAGGATTCCTACCTGCAGCTGAATACGACAAAAACTAAAGACATGATTATTGACTTTAGGAGGAGAACTACCAGGCACGAAGTCACCATACGGCCAGACCACTGAAAGTGTACAATCCTAAAAATATCTTATAGTAATTTAAACTTTGAAGAGAACTGTGAAAGGGTGTGCAAAAAGGTTCAACATTTGCATTGTGTAAGGAAACTTGCACGCTTCCAAATTGACCAAACCATAATGACAATGTTTTATCGGGCTTTCATTGAATCTGTTTTATCCTTTTCTCTAGTGTCATGGTTTGGTCAGATAAAACTGAAACAGAGGAAATCCTTGGATCAGGTAGTTAGATGGTCCAGTTGTTTGCTTGGTGAGTCACAGCTGAGCCTGACATCCCTGTACACCAGACAGGTACAGAGGATGGCTACCTCCATTTTAAATGATGATTCCCACTCTTTGCACTGCCACTTTCAGCTTCTTCCCTCAAGACGGAGGTTTGCTGTCCCAAAAAGTAAACCCAGCGCTACAAAAACAGCTTTGTTCCTGCTGCTGTCAAGGAGTTGAACAAGTTGTAACATGTTGCACATAATTTAGTTACCTGTTTATTAATTTCATTTTATATTTACTTATTTTTGTAGGTTTTTATTTGGGTTCTAAATCTTTTATTGGGTTTTAAGACTTTTGAGTTTTTAACCTCTTTGACTAGTCTAACTTTTTAATATGACCCTTCTCTCTTATCTCTGGTTTTTCTCTCATCTCTTTGTCTTATATTCTGATTGATGGAGCCTTGAGTATTTTTTATCATGTTTGTAGCCAGCTTCATGTGTGCCTGTGTTTGTGTTTATGTTGATTGTAATTGTGGTTTGGCAATATGGATGTCACCTGACTGCAAAACAAATCTACCTTCGGGTACAAATAAAGTAACCTGAACCTGAACCTGCTAGGATACCAGGACTGTGATAGGAATTTGAACTGTCTCTCTCCTTTCTGTCTACCCATAAATACCAAACGTAAAGAGTGTACCTTCAGAGATTCTATGTGTGTGCTGAAGGCCATGCTTTGTAATCTCTCCTTCAAAAATGGCCACTTCAAGTTAAATTTGAACTGTAACTTTTCTTTTATTTATCTTTATAATAAATGTACCTAAATCCAACATCAAGCCTGATTTTTTGACTTTGAATAATTTATGCTAAAAATTACTAACAGGTTCTCATCTGATCTTGAATTTCATTCGATCACAGTGGGATGTGTTGCTGTTTGAGATCTTTTAGCCTACTTCACGTTGCCAGACAGGTTCTATTTAAGTGATTTCTTGATTCAACAAGTCTGGTAGTAATCAGACTTGGGTGTAGCTGCTGAAACTGAACTCAGCTTTCCCCAAAATATGGTTAATCACAGTTAATTCATAATGTAGCAAGAGGGCAATTACTTTTTCCCATTGGGCAAGGTAGGTTTGGATAGGTTTTATCCTTTGATAAATGGATTAAAGGATAATCCATATTATCCTTTAATTTTTCTCATCATTTGAAAACGGCATTTTGTATTTACTCAGGTTTTCTATGTCTGATATTAAAATTTGTTTGATGATCTGAAACATTTAAGTGTGACAGATATGCAAAAATTGTCATGAATTGCCCCTCAGGGCAGAGAGAAAGACCCAGATGCTGAATTGCTAGTTTGTGAAATTTATTAAGAAACAAAAACACAAAAGTGCACCAACACAAAAATCCAAACTATCAAGCAAACAAATAAACTTATGGGTAAGCTCACCAGAACAAGGGCAGGGTTCTGGTGAGGACAAGGGGGAAGAAACCTCAATACTCCGGCAACCAGAAATGAAAACAACAATCCTTAAATAAGGATAGAAACAAATGAAACAAGTGGTAACAGGTGTGGGTCACTTGAGCAGGCAGCAGAAAACAAAGATACAATTTAGAGCAGCTGGAAGTAATGAGAGAGAGCGGACTGACAGCTGACAGGGACCCTACCTACGCAGAGCAACAACCCGGAAATGTCACTGACAGCTGTCAGCCTAAAGGAGGAACACAACAGAATAAAAATATAAAGACATGGCAAAATAACGACAAGTAACCTCAAAAATGTGAATAACAAACTATAATGAACGTAAACAGGAAACTAAATCATACTAAGACAATACAGAATACAGTACAATAGGATAAAACATAATACAATACAATAGGATAAAATAACAGGAATAGCAACTCAAAACGGCAACACTGTACAAATATGAAAAAAGGCAGTCAGACTGAGCGCGGTGGAATCTCCCCATGCTCAGATCGTGACAGAACCCCCCACCCCCACCCCCACCCCCACAAGGGGTGGACACCAGACACCCCGGCAGCATCAAAAGAAAAGAATCCCCCCCCACACAAAAAACCCACCCCAACAAGCAAACAACCCCTCCCCAGGTGGGAGGAGGGGGACCCAGGCACGGAGGGACCAAACCAACCCAGAGAAAATTAAAAAAAAATAAAATAAAATTCAGAATTAACATCCCAGCAGAGTCCAGATTAAGAGGAAACAACAAAAACAAAGACACCGCTCAAGATCCCCCCCAGAACTGGGCACCTAGGCCCCCTGCACCAAAGAACTAGACTGTTCTGGTGGCCGGCCGAAGTCCCAGGCCTGGCAGACGGCAAGGTGGTAAGAGTCAGGTGGCCTGGTGGAGAATATGAGCCACCCAACCCAACAGCACAGTCTGTCAGGCGGTCGACCAGAGTTCTTTAACCACCAACACAGATAAGGTGGTCCAGGGGGTGGCCACCCAACCGGGACGACCAGAAATGAGGATGGAGGAATAGGGAAAGCCTCGGCGATGTCAGGCGGAGGAGGGGGAACCACGACAGTGTCTGGCAGAGGAGGGGGAACCATGACGACCTCGGGCAGAGGAAAGGGAACCACGATGGTGTCTGGCAGAGAAGGGGGAGCCACGACGGTGTCAGGCAGAGAAGGGGAAACCACGACAGCATCAGGCAGAAAAGGGGGAACCACTACGGTGTCAGGCAGAGGAGGGGGAACCACAATGGTGTCAGGCAGAGGAGGGGGAACCACGACGGCATCAGACAAAGGAGGGGGAACCACGATGGCATCAGGCAGAGGAAGGGGAACTATGACACCCTTGACTTGGCCTGTAGCAC
The DNA here is from genome assembly GCA_020510985.1 of Pholidichthys leucotaenia. Classification (NCBI taxonomy): domain Eukaryota; kingdom Metazoa; phylum Chordata; class Actinopteri; order Cichliformes; family Pholidichthyidae; genus Pholidichthys; species Pholidichthys leucotaenia. Next base: position 442,858,750 of record CM035837.1, on the reverse strand, counting down.
CCTCGATGGTCCCGAACTGAGACATTGCAGCACCCATGGTGGCTCTGGGCTGAAGCGGAGCTGCACCTGCGGTGGCTTCAGGCTGGAGCGGAGCTGTGTCCGCGGTGAGCCCAGACTGGGTCATTGCAGCACCCACGCTGGCTCCGGGCTGGAGTGGAGCTGCACCAGCGGTAGCTCCGAGCTGGAGTAAAGCTGCACCCACGGTGGCTCCGGGCTGGAGCAAAGCTGCACCCATGGAGGCCCTGGGTTGGGACAGAGCACCCGCAACAACTTAACTGATGGGAAAGCAGCACCCTCGGTGAGCCTGGTCTGGGCCAGAGCTGCACCCTCAGAGGCCCCGGGCTGGGACAGAGTACCCGCGACGACCTCAGCAGAAAGGGAAGCAGCACCTACAGAAGACCCGGACTGGGCCAAAGCAACACCTGGGCTGGGACGGAGCACCCACAATGACCTCAACTAATGGGGCTGGCAGCACCCTCAGAGGCCCCGGGCTGGGACAGAGCACCCGCAAAGACTTCAGCTGGAGGGGGAGCAGCACCCACGGAGGTCCCAGGCTGTGACAGAGCACCCGCGATGACCTTGACAGGAGGAGCTGGACCCACCATGATCTCAGGTGGTGAGGCTGGACCCACGGAGGTGAAGACGTACAAAAAACACAAACACACTGATGGCGTTCTGGGGCCGGCATTGTCCAGCGAATGAATGAGAGGAGACGTGCTAGCCACAGGTATGTCCCAGAGCTGACATCGCTTCAAGGACGCACGAGAATCACGGCGAACATGGAGTGACTAACATGTCGTGAGAGTGCTGAAAATACTGGCAGACTAACAGCACAGATGACAATACTATGGACCAGCAGTGCGTGACTGGCAAACGGCCGCTAAGTACACGCACTGCTGGTGATGGTGTGATGAGAAGCACCTGGGCGAGGACCGGGAAAGATGATCAGCGGGAGTTGAAATCAGCTGATGATAATGAGAGGGGGGATGTGGCCGGACCGGCGAGATGTCAGCATGCGCTCACAGAAAGTTGGTCAAAGCGACCGTCTAACAGCTGCCGGCCAGACAGTGGCTAAGGAGAGGAAAGCACATTGAAATACATACTACACAAATCAAATCAAATCAACCTTTATTGTCCTGTTGCTGTACATACAACTGTAGTGCAGACTAAGATGAAATTGCGTTTCTCTCGGCATCCATATAAGTAAAAAGAACATAATATAAGACACACTCACACACACCCTCACCCCCACCCCAACATAGCCATTCACCCATCCCTGAGACATACTTGAAAACTAACTAGAACTATAACATACAAATAATATACATACTGTAATGCCCATAAGGTGCAGTAGAATGTATGAAAGATTCCGAATCAACTGTTCAGTATCCTAACAGCTTGTAGAAGGAAGCTGTTAGTCTGGTGGTTCTGCCTCTGATGCTCCGGAATCTTTTGCCCGATGACAGCAGTTCAAAGTGTTTATGCAGAGGGTGAGAACGGTCCTTAACAATGCTCAGTGCCCTGCTCCTACAACGGTTCTGAAAAAGTTCTTGGACAGAGGGGAGGGAAACTCCAATTACCCTCTCAGCTCCCTTAACTATCCTCTGCAGGGCTTTTTTGTCTGACATACTGCAGCTGGAGTACCATGTTGCAATGCAGTACATCAGAACACTCTCCACCACACCTCTGTAGAAGGTCCAGAGGATGCAGATGGGGAGAGAGGCCTGTTTGAGTTTCCTCAAGAAGTGCAGTCTCTGCTGGGCCCGCTTCCTGATTGCCAAGGAATTCTTGCTCCAGGTCAGGTCCTGCGAGATCTGCACTCTGAGGAACTTGATATTCTCCACTCTCTCCACTAAACGGCCGCCGATGCTGAGAGGGACGTGTTCAGGCCGCGAACGCCAGAAGTCGATACTCATCTCCTTCGTTTTGTCCATGTTGAGCACCAGATTGTCCCTGCACCAGCCCTCCAAGTCTGTAACTTCTTCCCTGTACATTGATTCCTCATCCCTCTGAACAAGTCCCACCACTGTGGTGTCGTCTGCAAACTTAATAATCTGGTTCCCCTCGTGTCTGGATACACAGTCATGTGTTAGAAGTGTAAACAACAGTGGACTGAGTACGCAGCCTTGAGGAGATCTGGTGCTCAGCGTGATAAAGTTGGAGATGTTTCCAACACGGACAGACTGAGGTCTCTCGGTCAGGAAGTCCAGGATCCAGAGACATGTGGCAGTGTTCAGACCGAGAAGGAGTAATTTCTCTGTCAGTCTCTGGGGAATAATGGTGTTGAATGCTGAACTGAAATCAATGTACAGGAGTCTGGCGTAGGTGTCTCTTCTGATCCTGGTGGCTGATGACAGAGTGCAGGGTGGTGACTATAGCATCCTCCGTGGAGCGGTTTGAATGATATGCAAACTGGAGCAGGTCATGTGATGCAGGGAGGCAGGCTGTGATGTGTGGTTTGACAAGCCGTTCAGAACACTTCATCACAATTGGTGTCAGTGCAACAGGACGACAGTCATTCAGACAGGACACAACTGGTTTCTTTGCCACTGGTACTACGGTAGAGGTCTTAAAGCATCTGAGAACGATGGCCTGACTCAGGGAGATGTTATAAAACTACCAACTGAGCCACCACCAGAGTGGTGGCTCAGTTGGTAGAGCATCTGCTCCACACCCGGGAGGGCAGGGGTTCAAATCCCGGCCGGGTCATGCCGAAGACCATATAAAAGTGGAACTTCCTGCCGTCCAGCTTGGTGCTCAGCAATAATGGAATGGAGGAGGGAAATTTGTGGCGGCGCCTTGCATGGCAGCGGTCCTTTGATTCTACACTTGGGGTGTGTGTGATTAACATTGTAGATAGGTAAAACACAATCTCGTTCTACTGTACATGATTGGTTGTACAGTTGAATGACAATAAAGGGTGATTTAATTTAATTTAATTTAATTTAATATAATTTAAATGTCAGTCAGGACATTCGCCAACTCGCTCGCACAGACTCGGAGCACACGTCCCGGGATGTTGTCCAGACCTGCAGCTTTACGTGGGTTGACCTTGATTTGGGTCCTCCATGTGTCCGCTGCGTTGATGATGATGATAGCTGGCCCAACAGATGGAGATGGGCCAGCCTTCCCTCTGATTGTCGGGTTTGATGCTTCAAAATGTGCGAAGAAGTTGTTGAGCCTGTCTGGAAGCGAAGCGTCCGTCATCATCGAACCCCTGCCTAGACTTATAATCCATCAGCGCCCGAACTCCCTGCCACATCCGTTTGGTGTTCCTTGTGTCATAGAGGTGTCCCTGGATTTTCTCTGCATAGGCGCGCTTCGCCATCTTAATTCCCTTTGAGAGTGCAGACCTGGTCGAGCGGAGGGCGGTCCTGTCCTTCATTCTGAAGGCTGCATCTCTGGCTGTGAGCAGCGAGGGCACCTCTGCCGTCATCCAGGGTTTATAGTTGCCCCGTGCAGTGATAGTCTTCACTATAGTGACATCCTCTGTGGACTTCGCAATGTAGCTGGTGACCGTTTCAGCATACTCCTCCACATCTGTCCTGTCTCCCTGGGAGGCTGCTATTTTGAAGACCTCCCACTCTGCGTGCAGGAAACAGTCCTGAAGTGCTGAGGCTGCACCCTCTGGCCAAATCCTGATTTGTTTCTCTACTGGCCTGCTGCGCTTCAGTAAAGGTTTGTAGGCAGGCACCAGCATCACGGATAGGTGGTCAGAATGGCTGAGATGGGGGCGAGATCTTGCCTTATAAGCATCTGGGAAGTTTGTACATACATAAACAACGGCACCTAAACTCACAGAGAGGTCTGGACCGAGCCGGGGGAAACCAAGCCAGCTCAGCTCCTGACACTCCTCCTGCATAAAAGCACACAAGGAGCGCACGAGGAGGCTTATGACAGTTGGAGCTGAAGCGTGTGATGTTGTCTTTCACGGCCTGCTGTTTTTCTAAGCCTGCGACACAACGCAAAGGCATAGCCATAAAATTAAAACAAGAAACCAGAGAAACTGTGAGCTACAAAGCTGCTGTCATTTCAGTCGACAGCACCGGCATCCGTTCTGTCGCTTACGTCATGGTGGTGCTGCCCTTCATTCGGTGGACGGCACCACAGTCCAGTCAGCGGCTGCGGTTTTTTGATGATAACTAGTTTATGCAGGCGCGGTTGTAAATATTATTGATCGACAATGACTTTTGGGTTTACACAACATGCTAAAAAATGTCAAAATCGTGTCATCAGACCTTTAAACACCTTTATTTTTGTGTCTCTGGACAGGGTGTAGCCCAGATTTTGGAGAGGGCATTGAGAGCTCCCCAGGACTTGGCCTTTCTGCATTCGATGTCATGTGCAATATTCGTCCAGCTACCAAGACATTGGGAAGTCGTCTACTCTCTCAATAACGGAGCTGTCAAGTGTAAGCAGGTCCTGGACAGACGTCGGGTTTAAAGGGCTGATGACACGATTTTGACATTTTTTAGGATGCTGTGTAAACCCAAAAGTCATTGTCAATGATCAATATAATGGTCCGCCCACCGAATTAAGGGCGTGCGGCACCCCCATGACGTAAGCGACAGAACGGACTCCGGTGTTGTTGACTGGAATGACAGCAGCTTTGTAGCTCACAGTTTCTCTGGTTTCTTGTTTTAATTTTATGGCTATGCCTTCGCGTTGTGTCGCAGGCTTAGATCAACAGCAGGCCGTGAAAGACCACATCACACACTTCAGCTCCAACTGTCATAAGCCTTCTCGTGCGCTTTTACGCAGGAGGAGGGCACGAGGAGGGGAGGGATTAATGGATTTACGTGCAGCTTTGACCTACTTTCTGTGATCGCATGCTGAGTCTCGCCGGTCCGGCCACGTCCCTTCTCTCATTATCACCAGCCGATTCCCCTCCCGCTGATCATCTTTCCCGGTCCTCGCCCAGGTGCTTCTCATCACACCATCACCAGCAGTGCATGTCCTTCGCGGCCATTTTCCAGTAACACACTGCTGGGCCCATATGTCATCTTTGCTGTTAGTCTGCCAGTATTTTCAGCACTCTCACGACATGTTAGTCACTCCATGTTCGCCGTGGTTCTCGTGCATTCTTGAAGCGTTGTTGGCTAACACGTCTCCTCTCATTCGTTCTCTAGTCAATGCCAGCCCCTGAACGCCATCAGTAAGTGTGTTTGTGTTTTTTGTACGTCTTCACCTTTTTGGGAATTGTCTGTCTTTCTGTGTTAAATGTGCTGTGGTGAACCCTGCACGTAAATCCTCGTTATTTCATCCTCCCTCTACGTGCCCTATTTAAGAGCGCAAGGAGGGTTATGATGAATGGATTTACATGCAGGATTCACCACAGCACATGTACTGAATATAAAGACTGATCCCAAAAGGTGAAGACTTACAAAAATACACAAACAACAGTAGGCGTTCGGGGCCGACATCGCCCAGCGAACATGGAGAGGAAACGTGTTAACCACGGTTGCGCCCCAGAGCAGACATGGCTACAAGGGCGCAACAGAACCACAGCCGTGTGGAGTGGCTAACATGTTGTGATAGTGTTGGCAATATCGGCTGGCTGACAACACAGATGGTGCACACAATACATGAACAGCTGACTGTCACTGAGTCTGACTCGCTAGGCACAATGCCCGCTTAGCACGGCTCAAACCTATACGGTTTGATGCCCCCAGATTCTTCATTGTCATCCCATTCTTCGGAACTATAATCGTCTGAAGATTGGACAACACAAACCAATTCCAGACTACATGTGCTAGAGCCATCGTTGATGTTTTCTACCGCTTCCATCCTGTGTGTACAATGTGCATCCAAGCGCTGTGTTCCGTTGATGACGTTACAACATGGCCGTGGGGTTTTCCAGCCACTGACAATTGGTGACCTGGCACTCATGAAAACGTCAGATATTCGCGTGAAAAAAAGCCTGTTTGACTTAGAACTGCACAGACCAACCTATTTCGTCATATTGTATTGTGTTGAAAAATTAAGATGAAGTTAAAAACGTGTCATCAGCACTTAAGTGCATCCATTTCATTTTGCTTGCATTTAACTGAAGGCCGACAGACTTGGCAGCGAACTCGATACGATGTAGAAGGGCCTCAGCAGAGGTGATGGTGTCCTCGAGAAGAGCAATATCATCAGCAAAATCGAGATCCGCTAGATGAATAGAAAAAGTTCACCTCAGAAGAAGCTTCATTTGCTCTTCACAGCAACATAAAGTCACTTTTTCTCTCTGTCATACTGGACAGAGAGAGAGAGAGAGAGAGAGAGAGAGAGAGAGAGACTTGACTTTTAAAAAAGGCTTTATTGTACATTCCAAAAATGCAAAAAGACCAATATCACTGGCCCAAGTGTGTCACATCTCAAAAGTGCAAACATAACTCATCCCCCTGACCCACAGAACACAAAAAGTTCCCTACAGTCCATCTATTGATGAATGCCTCCAAATTGTCCACCATTTGATAGTAAGAGAACTCCACCTGGACTCTGACTTTCAACAAGACCTTGAAAGCAGAAACAGGATCCACATTGCCAGCGTTGCTAGCCCGATTTTTCCTCGTCAGCCAGATGGCAAGTTTAGCGGTACCAGATAGGAAGTTCAAAGTGTGGGCAGCCTTCCTTGCCACTTTATACTTTGGACCGTAAATTAACAGACCAAAAGAGAAACGTTCACCCAAAGCCTGAAACCACTCGCGCAAAATATCAAAAAGTCCAGATAAACGAAAACATTGGACAAACAAATGCTCGAGGGTCTCAACTTGGGAACAAAAACATCCCCCCCCCAAACATCCCCCCCCCACAGTCGGATCGAGGTGTGCTCTGTATTTATTCGTAGCTTTTGCCCCATGCACAATCCTCCACTGAAGATCTGCTGTCCGTTTCTCAATAGGTAGCTTGTACATGCACCGCCAGCTGCCTTTCGGGGAGACCTCTGGCCCCAAAAAACCCGCCCACCTCGACTCTGTGACATCCTTCAGAGAGCGCAGATTCAAAACCTTCACACAGATGTGATACACCGCCCTTGTCCCGACTAAACTGGAACTTGCCCAGGCGAGGAATTCTGAAGGTCAGCAGGTGATCCTCTCTTCCCTGCCACTCCCCCACAGCTGGAGTTATGGAAATTGCAGGAAAGGTGGACACAGTGTCGTCATCCCATTGACTGCAACAACGCTCTAAGCGGTTGTGGCAGGGCGGCGCACACGTCCCCCCCCCCCACCCTTTGCAGCAGTCTGACAGATATTAGTAATGTTGGCACTCCGCCTCAGCGTATCCATCGATGTGGTCGACATCTTTATTAGATGACCAAGCTTGGTACAGCGTGCTTCCCGCAAGCAAGTCCGCAGACTGACAGACTGCAGCACCTCAGCGTCGATGAGTCGATTGAAAAACAGTGGTTCCTCGAACAGCCACATGCCCAGTGTCTCATCACGGATGCGGCCCACATTGAAGACTCACCATGCATGCAAGACGGACGTGTAAAAAGCAGATAGTCCAGTAAGGTCCACCTCCCCAGATGTCACGAGGAAGAGCTGCTTATCATAGCCCAAGCGACCAACTCTCCTCAGGAGCAGTTTAGCAGTGTCCATCCAGCAGGGTCCGCATCCGTAAAGGAGGCGTTGTGCAGTTCGAAGCCTGAAGCAGGCGATCTTGGAATGTATGTCCACCAGGCCCTGTCCCCCTTCGGCCACAGGCAGGTAGAGAACAGGCGCACGGACCCAGTGGCGACTAGACCAAAAGAAGTCCACGATGATCTTCTGAATCTCCTCCACGAGGCTCCTGGGTGGTGTCAAAGCCACCAGCCTATGCCAAAGAGCCGAGGCAACCAGATTATTTGCGACCAGAACCCTGCCCCTATATGACAGCTGTGGTAGCAACCAATTCCATTTAGAAAAGCGAGCACACACCTTGTCCTTAACACCCTCCCAGTTCTTTCGTTCAAAAGCCTCTGAACCCAGAAAAACCCCCAACACTTTGAGACCGGCCGTCCCCCACTGAAGACCTCTGGGTAGGCGAGGGATGCCTTGACGCGACCAGTGGCCCACCAATAGACCCTCGCTCTTGGCCCAATTCACCCGTGCAGAAGATGCCCTTTCATAAACTGACAAAGTGTCCACCAGACGCTGCACATCCCCGTGGGAGGTGATGAAAACGTTGACGTCATCCGCATAAGCAGACAAGACGATCGGGCGGCAACAGCTCGATGGCCCCGGCAGAACCAGACCACCCAGCCGAGTGCGCAACCTGCACAGCAAAGGCTCAATAGCCAAGCTGTACAGCTGACCCGAGAGTGGACACCCCTGGCGTATTCCCCGGTGTACAGGGATTGGCCGACTCAGGCTTGCCCCCATCTTTACCAAACACTCAGCTCCAGTATACAGCAGATTGACCCACCTCAAAAACATATTGCCAAAACCAAACCCTCTCAGGGTGGAAAACAAATAGGAATGGTCAACCCTATCAAAAGTCTTTTCCTGGTCCAAAGACACAATCCCGAACTGAAAGTCATGACATTTACTGAGCTGGAGAACGTCACGTATGAGGAAAACATTGTCCATAATGTTTCGGTCAGGTCTACAATCAAACCCAAGACAGTGTTCAGTCTGTTTGCCAGGGCTTTAGAAAGCACCTTGTAGTCTGTGCAAAGAAGAGCCATGGGCCTCCAGTTTTTCAGCAGGGCCAAGTCCCCCTGCTTAGGCAACAGAGACAGAATCAGAATCAGAATCAGAATCAGCTTTATTGCCAAGTATATTTACAAGTAAACACACAAGGAATTTGACTTGACATTGGGCGCGCACGTTAGGCGCATCCAATGACGCGGCAGCCATGAAGGCGCCTGTCATGCAGTGAGGGTAAAGAGGGGAAGGGGGGGGGAACACAATAGGCAGAGAGAAAAAACATAGTTATCAGAATAACGCTCGTATAAGCTCATATAAGCTCAATGAGCCAAATTTTGATTACACAGAAAAAAACCCTCTATGCACATTAGCAGACAATAGATACAATCACACAGCAGAGGGAGGGAGAGCAGTGTGTGTATATTTGCATGTCATTGTGTAGTGTAAATGTAACAGTTGTTAGTGAGCAGCAGAGGGCACCTCCTGGCAGTGGATAGATGTTATAATCGTGACTTATAAACAAGTCCAGAGTCCAGAGTCTATCTCTCTTTTTCTCTTGCTTGCAGAAGGCACATGGGCATTGTCCTTGAGAGTCCAATCCGCTGACGACAACAACTGATTGTTGATTGTATGGGTAGACATAAGAGCCGGTTCTTCCGCTAATCTCAGTCAGGAGGAATGTAAACACGGGGCAAACAAGGTCAAATCAAATCAAATCAGCACAGTGCACTCAAGAGAGTAGAATTTTGTCCTCACCCGTGTAATTCTGTGCTTCCATTATATATGCAGGCTTAAACTGTTTTTCCATAGAGAGCACAGGGCTTCAGATGTAATCCTTCACTGAAACACTGTCATTCAGTTCACCGTTTGCCGCTACTCGTGCCCTCCCCAACTGGTCGAATTTGATGAAGGAGCTGGCTGGGTCCGCTTGATCCGCTCTCTCACCTTCCTTCAATTTCTGATGCATCAGGGAACTCCACAGCCAAAAATAGAAGTCCTGAGATCATAGCCAATAATATTTCCATAGACGCATGGATTCCAATGTTCATGAGTCTCTCGTAGGTTCCAATTCTTGGGCTCCCCCTTGGCCCAATTCTTGTTGAAAAAGCACTGCACGGCGGCAGGAGACAGGTAATGTTCCCTTCCTGTAACAGGCAGTCAGAACGTCATAGAAGTCTGATCCAATAATATTCCAAAAATACTTTAAAAATTCTGAAGAAAGGCCATCAAGTCCAGGCGCGCATCCCAGAGCCATCTGTTTTACATCCACAGTCAACTCATCCAAAGTCAGGGCACAGTCCAGAGCGGCCCTGTCCCCCGGGCCGAGCACCGGAAGGGCTTTGAAGAGCTGAGTTTGAGATTCTTTGCAACACGTTCCCGCAGCAAACAGGGCTCCGTAGTAATCCACTGCATGGCGCCGCATCTTGGATGGGTCCGTAGTCAGCCGACCATCTGGGAGTGTCAAGCAAGCCATCAACTTCTTTTTCGCAGTAGACTTCTCCAAATTGAAGGACGTTGGTTCATCCATGTCCTGCAGGCGAGTGAAGCGTGACCTCACTAGCGCCCCCTCCATCTTTCCTGCATGAATGTGCGCAGGGCCGATCTCTTCTCCTGCAGCAAAGGACCAGTGGTAGAATCCCGACCCGTAACCAAGCTGGCCTCCAGCCTCTTGACAGTGTCCTCAAGTTCACTGACCTTGGCCTTGATGATGGCAGTTGAGTTCGCAGCGTACCGTTGACAAAAAAGGCGAATTTGCACTTTGCCAATGTCCCACCACTGTTCGAGGGAACCAAAACGAGCCTTTGTGGTCCTCCAGTGTTCCCAGAAGCACACAAAATACTGACAAAAGGCATTGTCCTGTAGGAGCTTGTTATTGAAGTGCCAATAAGATTTCGCCCGTTTCCCTGGTGAGTTCAGCAACACCGCAGTAGCCAGGTGATGATCCGTGAAACCGACGGGACTTATGTTACTGTGAAGGAGTCAGGGGCTAAAGGTTCTAGAAACATATATCCTGTCTAATCACCGTCAGCGACCCTGACCCAGGTATACTGTCTCGCATGTGCATTTTTAGACCTCCACGTGTCCACTAAGTCGAACTGCACAGTGAAATTTTCCAAGATTCTAGAAGACTGCAGATGAGGTTCTGCATTAGTGCGATCTACAGTGAAGTCCAAGGTACAGTTGAAATCACCAGCAACAACAATTTGTTCTTGGTGATAGCGCTGCAATTCAGTAGTCAGTATATTGAAAAAGGTAACCCTTTCAGCACCGTGGTTTGGCGCGTAAACATTTATCAGGCAAAACACGGAATCCCCTATTTCGGCCCTAACAAGAAGCAGCCTGCCCCTCACTATCTCCACCACTGATAAAACTTGTGCATTTGCTGATTCCCCAAACAAAATGGCCACTCCTGCGCTTAGATTGGTGCCGTGACTGAGTGAAAAAGGGCCTTTCCACCACAAGCCCCAGTCGACTTCATCTGCCGAAGTGGTATGAGTTTCCTGCAAAAACAAACGTTGAGACCTTTCCGTCTGAACAGGTCACTAATGAATCCCCTCTTATGATTATTACCCCTCCCGCCATTGATGTTTAAGGACCCTAATTTTATGTTCTGCATTAGGCGATCGATGTGAGGAGCACCGTGCTGTTGCCATGGAACTCATTCCATCTTTGCGCGCTTGGCGTTTTTTCCCCCTGCTGATGTACGCAGGGCTGTGAGGTGCTTCTTCAGGCGGAAGCGTTTTCTTTCATCCAGGAGGTCAACACCAACCTGCTTCCTCAGTACATTAACAGACCGAATGAATTTGTCAGTGTCACTGAAGTAATCAGTGACGTTAACGGCCCTATTATTATAGGTTCCATCCAGGAAAGCATTTATTTCGTCTAGTGAATACAAATCCGCATTGGCATTGCCAGTTGCCCCAATAGACTTCATTTTTAGCAGACACAGATTCACACTCCATTCCCTTGTCAGCACAACTTTGCTGACTGTTAGATCCAGCTGGCACGTCAGCTGGTGCAGCTGATCATCAGCCACGTGTTCCGGGGCGGCGCCTATATCAGGCGACCGGCGTTGTTCCGCTTGCTGCTCTGAAGTGGCAGCAGTCTGCGGAAGCACAGCCGCTGATGTCACACAGCGCGATGCTGAGTCAACGTCATTGACTGTTTGGGCGCCATCACCAGTCACGCCCCCAGCTGCAGGCCACGCTGCGGGCGCCACAGGCCGACTGTCCACAGCCACAGCGGCAGGCTCCGGAGCAGGAGCGGCGGAAGGCCCCGCAACGTCGTCCGCAGCAGCGGCGGGTGCGGAGGCCTCGCTGGCAGGCTGTGCGGCCCCGCCGGGCTCTGCCGCGGCGGAAGCCCCCACAACGCCGTCCGCAGCAGCGTTGCGAGCGGAAGCCGCACTGGCAGCCTCAGCCGTGGCTCCACCAGAGCCCCCCACCGGACGCCTGTGCGGGCAGGCGAAACGTTTATGGCCCACGTCACCACATTCAAAACACTTCATCTGTCCCGAGTTCGCATACACCATATAGTAGCCGTCCCCGTGTTTGACCCTGAAGGACACTTCCAGAGTTTGTGTGGGCGAGTCTAGAAACAAGAACACCTGTCGCCTGAGTGATTTCACATGTTTAAACTTGGCTTCCCTGAGTCCCAAACTCACGTGTCTAAACGGGCCCGCAAACTCCCCGAATCCGCGGAGCTCCGCCTTCAACTGCTCATCAGCAATGAAAGGTGGAACACCCGAGACGGTGATAAGCGTCGATGGAACTGATAAGGGGGACACCTGTACAGACATGTCCCCGATGACAATACCACTCGCAACCAGTGCGTGGACATTCTCCTCAGTAGCCATAAACAACTACAGCTCTATTCATCCTGGACGCATAGCGGATCGCATCAGGGCCCACCTGGGCACCCACAGCCATAAGGACCCCCTTCACAGTAACAGTGTCGTCCGGGGGAACGATCCGCACCCCCTGGCGGATAGATGGAGGTGGCATTTCCAAGGTCGCCATCCTCCTTCCCAAAAATCAAGAGTTAATTATGCGGGCAGTGATGGAAAAACGAAAAAAAAAAGTCCAAAAGACCACGGAGTTCCCTATTTCCCTCCTCCTTCAGCCGATTCAGCTGACGTAGATAAAAGAGAGAGAGTTTTCCCCCTTCCTGATTTCTCATTTTTTTGTATGTTTGACACACTTTTATCTTTCAGATCATCAAACAAATTTAAATAATAGACAAAGATAATGCAAGTAAACACAAAATGCAGTTTTAAATCAAGGTGTTTATTATTTAGGGTAAAAATAAAATCCAAACCTACATGGCCCTGTGTGAAAAAGTGACTCCCTCCCCCATCACTCTATTAAAGCAAGAAATCTCTGTGTGTCTGTCACAGTTATAGGACATCATAGGACGGCCTATGAACTCAGGCATCATAGGACTCGCGATGCCACCATAAAGACATCACTCAGGCATCACAGGACTGGCGATGCTGTCATAAAGATATTCGCGATGCCGTCATAAAGATATGATGTCTGTATGATGGCACATAGACAAATGTGTCTTTATGATGTCATATAGACCATCACTCATGATGCCTAGGCTAATGTGTCTTTATGATGTCATATGGCTCAAAATTGGCAAGGTGAATAAGTCACAGGGCCAGTCTTTACAGCGCGTTCGTGTTTTCTGCACAACAGATTTCTGCAGCCATGGCCAATTCTACGTCGCCACGAGCAGAGTTGCCAGATCAAGAAGTCTTCGTATTGTTGCTCAAGTTGAATAAACTAAGCAAAAGCATCACTTTCTCAGCAATGTCGTTTTTAAAGAGGTGCTGACACAGTAAAAATGTGTAACCTTGAAGAATGCCAGTCTACACTACAAATGTGTAAAATGCCAAGTGCTGATTTTCTCTGGATGCTCCGGTTTCTTGGTTTCTACGGGCATGCACGGGCCTTCCTGAACAGGGTTGAAAGCCACTTTTTGCTCAGATCTATTTTCATGATCCTGCCCATGAACTGGAATTACGACACACCTATCCCTCAACCAGTGGTCTGAACAAAGAAGACACACCAGATGGAGAACAACAGAATGAGGAGAACTGCTGCACGTCAGAAAAGATGCCGTGAACATGAAACACCTCAGGTTGCAGCGGTACGCCGCAGGCCTGACTGTGAACAACACAGCCTTCTGAGACAGGAGGAGACCCGTCAGCAACGGGCATGCAGAAATACTTGCTTATACTTGGGTTTTTACAGGCATGGACGGGTATGCATGGGTATGTACTAGTATCATAAATTAACTGTGGTTTATCACATCTTTGGAAAAATGAGTTCAATTTCTCTAGCCACAACCAGGCTTGATTACTGCCACACCTTTTCTCAATCAAAAAATCTCTTAAATAGGACCTGCCTGACAAAGTAGACCAGAAGATCCTCAAACGCTAGACGTCATGTTGCGATCCAAAGAAATTCAGAAACAAATGAGAAAGAAAATAATTGAGATCTATCAGTCTGGAAAACATTATAAAGCCATTTCTAAAGCTTTGGGACTCCAGAAAAGCCGCAGGCCTCACTTGCCTCAGTTAAGGTCAGTGTTCATGACTCCACCACAAGAAAGAGGCTGGGCAAAAATGGCCTGCATGGCAGAGTTCCAAGACGAAAACCGCAGCTGAGCAAAAAGAACATAAAGGCTTGTCTCAGTTTTGCCAGAAAACAATCTTGATGATCCCCAAAACATTTGAGAAAATATTCTGAACTGACGAGACAAAAAGTGAACTGTATGGAAGGTGTGTGTCCCATTACATCTGGCGTAAAAGTAACATAGCATTTCAGAAAAGGAACATCATACCAACAGTAAAATATGGTGGTGGTATTGTAATGGTTTGGGGCTGTTTTGCTGCTTCAGGACCTGGAAGACTTGCTGTGGTAAATGGAACCATGAATTCTGCTGTCTACCAAAAAATCCTGAAGGAGAATGTGCGACCATCTGTTTGTGACGTCAAGCTGAAGCTCACTTGGGTTCTGCAGCAGACAATGATCCAAAACACACCAGCCAGTCCACCTCTAAATGGTTTAAGAAAAACAAAATGTAGACTTTGGAGTGTCCTAGTCAAAGTCTTGACCTGAATTCGATTAAAGATGCTGTGGCATGACCTTAAAAAGGCGATTCATGTTGGAAAGCCCTCCAATGTGGCTGAATTACAACAATTCTGCAAAGATGAGTGGGCCAAAATTCCTCCACAGTAAAAGACTCACTGGCTGTTATCACAAACGCTTGATTGCAGTTGTTGCTGCTAAGGGTGGCCCAACCAGTTATTAGGTTTAGGGTGCAATCACTTTTTCAACCAGGGCCATGTAGTTTGGATTTTTTTTCCCATAATAATAGACACCTTCATTTAAAAACTGCATTTTGTGTTTACTTGTGTTATCTTTGTCTAATATTTAAATTTGTTTGATGATCTGAAACATTTAAGTATGACAAACACACAAAAAAACAAGAAATCAGAAAGAGGGCAAACACTTTTTCACACCACTCTGAGTGTGTGTGTGTGTGTGTGTGTGTGTGTGTGTGTGTGTGTGTGTGTGTGTGTGTGTGTGTGCGTGCGTGCGTGCAGTAGATAAAAAAGTCTACACACCCCTGTTCAAATGCCAGGTTTTTGTGATGTAAAAAAATGAGACCAAGATAAATCAATTCAAATCTTTTCCTACCATTAATGTGACCTACATATAACCTGTACAACCCAATTGAAAAACAAACAAATCTGTTAAGGGGAAAAATAAAAATAAAAAACTTACAATAACCTGTTTGCATAAATATGCACACCCTCTTATATAAAAACTGGGGATGTGGCTGTGCTCAGAATTAGCCAATCACATTCAAACTCATGTTAATGGGAGTCAGCACACACCTGCCACCATTTAAAATGCCTCTGATTAACCCCACATAATGTTCAGCTGTTCTAGTAGGCTTTTCCTGACATTTTTGTAGTCACATCTTACAGCACAAGCCATGGATGCAGACAGTTTCCAAAGCATCAGAGGGATCTCATTGTTCAAAGGTATCAGTCAGGAGAAGGGTACAAAAGAATTTCCAAGGCATTAAATATACCATGGAACACAGTGAAGACAGTCACTATCAAGTGGAGAAAATATGGCACAACAGTGACATTACCAAGAAATGGACATTCCTCCAAAACTGATGAAAAGACGAGAAGAAAACTGGTCAGGGAGGCTGCCAAGAGGATGACAGCAACATTGAGGAATTTCTAGCAAGTACTCGCTGTTTAATACATGTGACAACAACCTCCCATCAAGGATGGCAAGACGAAAGCCTTACCTTATGAAGAAAAACATCCAAACCCAGCTACATTTTGCAAAACCACATTTGAAATCTCCCAAACGCATGTGGGAAAATGTGTTATGGTCCAATGAAACCAAGGTTGAACGTTTTAGCCATAATTCCAAAAGGTATATTTGGCGCAAACACAACACTGCTCATCAGGGAATTACGAACAGTTCCAAATACCATTCAGTGTTGGCTCCAAACCTTCAGGCTTCTGCTAGAAAGCTGAAGATGAAGAATATGAATATGACCCAAAGCACACATCCAAATCAAGTAAAGAATGGCTTCACCAGAAGAATAGATAGGTAGATGTACTTTATTGATCCCAAACTGGGAAATTGCATAAAGTTTTAGAATGGCCCAGCAAGAGTCCAGTCCTGAATCCGATCAAACATCTGTGTGGTGATCTGAAGAGGGCTGTGCATAGGAGATGCCCTCACAATCTAGACAGATTTGGAGCATTTTTGCAAAGAAGAGTGGCAATATCACTCAAGATGTGCCATGCTGACAGACTCCTACCCAAAAAGACTGAGCGCTGTAATGAAAGCCAAAGGTGCTGCAACAAAGTGTTAGCTTAAGGGTGTGCATAATTATGCAAACAGGTTATTGCAAGTTTTTTATTTTTCCCCTAAATGACTTCTGTTTGTTTTTCAATTGGGTTGTACAGATTATAGGTCACATTAATGGTGGAAAAAGTTTTGAAATGATTTATCTTGGTCTCATTTTTCACATCACACAAACCTGGCATTTGAACAGGGGTGTGTAGACTTTTTATATCCACTGTATGGTGGCTCTGTAAGCACTCGGTAATGTTCTCTAGATGGCCCCAGGATGGACAGGCACCTGTGCGCTGTCACAGTTGACACCTTTGACCCCAGATGTCCCAACAGTAGCCATCCATCCATCCAGACACTGAAGAGCCGTGCCCCCAATAGGAAACTGAGAGCAAAGTCTACACAGATGCTTTAGGGTAAAATATTCCTGGATTTGCTTCTCTCATTAACCAAAATTCAAATAAACAGAAATGTAGACAATGTTCAAAGGTTTGGAAATTATTCAAGAGATGCATTCCAGGGTATTAGTGAACAATTGGATGCTACGAGTTTGATGGCATGGCAGAACCATTTGGCTCTTGATGTGGTTTTGGTCCGAGTTTGACCAGACTAGGATTTTGTGCAGGTTGTTGTTGTATCCCATGCTTTAAGGTCCGAATAAATAGATTTTTCTCCGCCTTAACAAAATAAGCTCTGCTCTATCAACAGGTGCTTAAGAATGATCCAGAGGAGGGTTATGAAACCCCTATCTGCTTGGGCGATGATGATTATGATGATGTAGTTACCCATATTTATAAAATATTTTCAGAAATTGGGATGTAACGCTCACACAGCTCACATATTGAAAACCTTCTTAGAGTGCTATGTAGATGATGTAGGTATTGACTACGCAACCAAGAGCATTCACCAGAACAAGTTACTTCTGAGATATGCCTTTACCTGATCCTTTCTTGTCTTTTATACTTTGTTAGTCTTTTGATTTTACTTGATGTGATTTTTTTGGTTTGTTTGTATGCCATGTTATTACCTCCACCAAAGGAGGAGGTAATGTTTTTGTTGGTGTTGGTTGGTTTGTTGGTTTGTCAGCCTATTAGAAAAATTACTCAAAAAGTCTTAACAGATTATCATGAAATTTTCATGAAATGTGTGATGGCACAGGGAACAGATGATTAGATTTTGGTGCTGATCCAGATCAAGATCTGGATCCAGGAATTTTTTGAAAATTATTTTATTATATTAATATGGCACGTTTCATGTACTGCCCTTTAAAGACATGTTCACTAAGTTACGTGCGTGCCCACGCCATAGAGCCATGCACCTCTGCAAAGCGGAAGTTGGCAATATGCATAGTATGTGATGATTGACATTTCATCTGAAGATGCCAAGAAAAAGCAAGAAATGCAAGAAAAAGCAAGACGGGGTTTGGCGCATGTGTGGACGTAACTCCGGCTGGCAGACAAGGATGTTGTTGCAGCCACATGACCCACATGGTATGTAAACATAGTAAACTTCAGCACTGGGCTATGTTTAATTTTTTTGTTTGTGAAATCACAATAGGCCTGCTCTATTATGCTTGTTTACTACACACCACAGCGACATGATACCACATTGTTATGTAATATTACTTAATTATGTAATAATGAACTCTGTCAGTAAACTGCAAGGGGGAAGAGAGGGAAAAAAACAAAAACTGACCTGACAGATTCAATAAACTATATGTTGATTTAAGGTGGAATTGCCCAACCCCAATGTATGGTCAATACAATTATGGCAGTCTTATTATAATGTAGTCATATCATGCCGTCATATTGTTTTTGCTGCGGTTTCTCTGCCTGTTAGCAGGACCACATGAAAACTCCTAGATGGATTTGGATGACATTTTCACTAGAGGTGGTTCTTGGCCCAAACATGAACTCATTAGATGTTTGAGGTGATCCATGAGTGCATACCTCCGCCAAGGCCCTATCTCGCAATGTACAGATGGATGGCAATATAGACGGAAAAAGGGACGGAGGGGAGGACAAAGGGAGGGAGGGATGGAGCCTTGGCAGAGGTATGCGCTCTCTGAGCCCCCTCCAGTTTTTATTATTTTACATTTACAGTGGATCCACAAAGTATTCCCAGCGCTTCGCTTTTTCCACATTTTGATATGTTACAGCCTCATTCCAAAAGGGATTAAATTCATTTTTCCCTCAAAATTCTACACACAATACCCTATAATGACAATATGTGAAAAATTTTTGAAATATTTGCAAATTTATTAAAAATAAAAAAACTAAGAAATCACATGTACACAAGTATTCACAGCCTTTGCCATGAAGCTCAAAATTGATCTCAGGTGCATCCTGTTTCCATTGATCATCCTTGAGATGTTTCTACAGCTTAACTGGAGTCCACCTGTGGTAAATTCAGTTGATTGGACATGATTTGGAAAGGCACACACCTGTCTATATAAGGTCCCACAGTTGACAGTGTATGTCAGAGCACAAACCAAGCATGAAGTCAAATGACTTGTCTGCAGACTTCCAAGACAGCATTGTCTTGAGGCCCAAACCTGGGGAAGGGTACAGAAAAATTTCTGCTGCTTTGAAGGTCTCAATGAGCACAGTGGCCTCCATCATCCATAAATGGAAGAAGTTCAGAACCCCCAGAACTCTTCTTAGAGCTGGCCGGCTGTCTAAACTGAGCGATCGGGGGAGAAGGGCCTTAGTCAGAGAGGTGACCAAGAACCCGATGGTCACACTGTCAGAGCACCAGTGTTTCTCTGTGGAGAAAGGAGAACCTTCCAGAAAGACAACCATCTCTGCAGCAATCAACCAATCAGGCCAGTATGGTAAGAGTGGCCAGACGGAAGCCACTCCTTAGTAAAAGGAACATGGCAGCCCACTTGGAGTTTGTCAAAAGGTACCTGAAAGACTCTCAAACCATAAGAAACAGAATTCTCGGGTCTGATGAGACAAAGATTGAACTCTTTGGAGTGAATGTCAGGCGTCATGTTTGGATGAAAACAAGCATCGCTCATAACCATGCCAATGTTGTGGCAGCATCATGCTGTGGGGATGTTTTCCAGCAGCAGGAACTGGGAGACTAGTCAGGATAGAGGGAAAGATGAATGCAGCAATGTACAGAGACATCCTACATGAAAACCTGCTCTGGAGTGCTCTTGACCTCAGACTGGGGCGACGGTTCACCTTTCAAGCAGGACAACTTTGTGAATGTCCTTGAGTGGCCCAACCACAGCCCAGACTTGAATCCAATTGAACATCTCTGGAGAGGTTTGAAAGTGGCTGTGCACTGACGTTTCCCATCCAACTTGATGGAGCTTGAGAGGTGCTGCAAAGAAGAATGGGTGAAACTGCCCAAAGATAGGTCTGCCAAGCTTGTGGCATCATATTAAAAAAAACAAACCTTGAGACTGTAATTGCTGCCAAAATATTGAGCAAAGGCTGTGAATACTTATGTCCATATGATTTCTCAGGGTTTTTTTTTATTTTTAATAAATTTGTAAAAATTAAAAAAAAAAAAACTTTTTTCACATTGTCATTATGGGGTATTGTTGTAAAATTGAGGAAAAAAATTAATTTAATCCCTTTTGGAATAAGGGTGGCGCGGTGGAGGAGTGGTTAGCACTACAGCAGCACAGCAACTCACCCTTGGCCAGGGGATCCTGGGTTCGAGCTCAGCCCCCGACCAACAGTGATCTGTATGGAGTTTGCATGTTCTCCCCGTGTCTGCGTGGGTTTACGCCGGGATTTCTCCGGTTTCCTCCGGGTGTACCCTGCCTCTCGCCCAAAGATGCTGGGATAGGCTCCAGCCCCCCCCGTGACCCAAAAAGGATTAAGCGGAAGAAGATGAATGAATGAATGAATGAATGAATGGAATAAGGCTACAACAAAACAAAATGTGGAAAAAGTGAAGCGCTGTGAATACTTTCCAGATGCACTGTAGATTGTTTATACATTACCAATGTATAAAGAGGAGGGATTTAAAGGGATTTATATAAACTCACCACTATAATATTTTTATGAACAGAGTACAGTCACAGCTTGCATCACTGTGATAACCAGAAGTACAGTCAAGAAGACGACTCCGGACAAGAAGTCCTGTTTCAAGTTCCAGCTGTTATTCAAGATATGACAAACAGTTCTCGTCATACTGATAAAATATATTTTTGTGCTGACTTAGACCTGTTTACTGAGATATTCCTGTGTTGTGTATGAATCATGTAGATATGAAATTGTATAAAGTCTGCCTGGCGAGCATTCCCATCTGTGTATTCTTTAAGCTTATGTTTTTTGTTTTTCAACTCTCCTCTCGTCATTTTACGTTGGAATATTCTTCAGAGAGCACGTTTTTTCTCCAACATACAGGTAGTATTCAAAGGAAGAGGTTGGCAAAGAAAAAGTGGGATAGTCTGGGAGATGAAGAAAGTAGACAGGAGTACTTGGAATCTAGGCGGATGGCAAACAGTGAGTGATATGAGAGGCTGGACCTTAAGGAAGGAGAAAATGACTTGTATCAATTGGCTAGACAGAGAGAGATCAAGCTGGAAAAGATGTTCAGAAAGTTAGGTTGATTAAGGACAGTGATGGTAATGTACTAATGTGATGGTGATGAGCGCATTGAGAAGATGGAAGGGGTACTTTGAGAAGCTGATGAAGAAAATGAGAGAGAGAGAAGAGGATGGATGAAGAAAAGATGGTGAACCAGGAAGTTCCAAGGATTAAGGTCAGGGCAGCAGATGGCATACCTGTGGAGGTATGGAGATGTTTAGAGGAGATGGCAGTGGACTTTTTAACCAGACTGTATCTTGGAGAGTGAGAGGATGCCTGAGGAGTGGAAAAGATGTGTTGTGTGTGTTGTTTTTAAGAACAAGGATGATGCTCGGAGCTGTAGTAACTACAGAGGCATAAAGTTGATCAGCCACATCATGGAGATATGGGAAAGAGTTGTTGAAGCCAGGTTAAAAAGAGAGGTGACAATCGGTGAGCAGCAGTACGGTTTCATGCCAAGAAAGAGTACTACAGATGCAATGTTTGCTTTATGAGTGTTAATGGAGAAGTATAGAGAAGGTCAGAAGTAGGGGTGTACCATATCATACCGATCATGATAATACTGGTATAAATTTTGATAATGGTGTAAAAATGAGTATCACGATATTTGGGGTCAGCACGATGACATCACATCATTACGTTGCTGACGGACGTTACGCGTTACGAAGGAAATGACAAAACAAACGTGCGGGAAGCTGACGGTCTGTGTTTGGAGCATCTGCGTCTAGTGGTGAGGAAGTAATTTAGTGTAAGGCTGTTTCAGACTGCTGCTATGTTTAGAAAAACGGTGCAGTGATTCAGATAATCTTTCTGCACTTTTTTCCGCATGTGAATAACACTGCGTCAGGGAAAAGTTTCACTTCACTTTTCACTTCACTTGTTGACGTCCAAAGTGTCCAGAGTTTTATTTTTGTTCCATTGTGGCTGTTTCAGCTTGATTTATTCAACCACCAGGAAGAAAAAAATTCTGTTCAGTGGGACGAGATCCTAAAAGCCCCAGGAGTTGTCTGTGCAACAGTCTATGCTTCTAATGCAGGTAAACTGGGAGAGAGCAAGACGGGAGGTCCAATGCAATGTTCATTACCTGCAGAAGTGTCTTATTCGGGGGAAACAGCAGGCAGGTATGCCAGCATATATTCAGTGTATTTAAAAATGAAATAATGGATTTAAATTTTTTATTTAGACCATCTTCTTGACCCGGTGAAACAACATACCAGACTAAATGAATTTATGTCAACACGGCCAAAACCCTCTGGTGCCCCAGAGCATAGAAGTGAGATGAGGACAGAAGAAATGTGGTGAATAAGTATTTGTGGTCATATTATACTGTTGTAGCTGCTTATAGTTCAGGGCATATGATTTTAATGTAATAAAAAGGTTGCATTAACCTTAGTAATATTATTACATTCATTAGGAAACGTTTTCTAGAGTATTATAGGCCATACATAGAATGCAGTACCAACTTTACTCTCATCTGCTTATTACCGTTCTCTCCTAAATTTGTTTTCTTTTCTCAGTTTTTAACATCTTTTCATAAAGGTACAAATTTTCATAAATTGTGAACTTTTTTTGGTGACAAATTTGTGACCTTTTTCATGCAAAATGGTATCCTTTACCTAAAGCCTCTTACCTTGTGTTTTTATTCTGAAAGGGTGAAAATCTCTGATCTGATCAGTCATTTTTGAGGAATGTAATGTCAGTGTTTCAGCAATGCAAAATCCAATTGACAGTTATTGCAAGTGTGCAACAGAAGTGGTGTGGTGTATGAGACCAGAAGGGGAGGTTGTGCAATCAGCAGTCTGACTGCTTGAGGGTAGAAACTGTGGGCCAGTCTGGTGGTTTTGGTGTAGATGGATCTAGATCTTCTCCCAGAGGGAAGCAGGTTGAAAAGGTGTTGTGTTGGGTGTGAGCGGTCCTGTAGAATGTTGTACTCGGCAAAGTAGTAGGAAGTGTAGACAGTGATCTCTGGCAGACTAGCCCAATGACTCCCCTGCTGTTTTCACTATCCTCTGGACAGTCTGTGGTTTGCCCTTGGTGTAGCTGCTAAACCACACTAACAGTCCACATGTCAGTACACTTTCTCTCCAAAAATGATAGAAATTTACCATGAACCTCTGGGGAAGTTAAGCTTTTTTAGTTCTCTGAGGTAAAAAGAGCCATTGCTGAGCCTTCCCCCTATGGCTGAGGAGATATTTTTACCCCAGGAACAGATTCTGTATCACAGTCACACCAAGGGATTTAAAACTTGACACCCTGTTTACCTCCTCATTACCAATGAAGAGTGGTGAGTGGCTGAGCTGACCAGTCTTGCTAAAGTCCACTATCAGCTGCCACATGGATTGATAGTCTGACACATGAAAACATGAGAAAATTTCAAGTGTCCATCTTTTTCATGTATTAAAATCAACTCTCCAAATACTAACCAAAATATGAATTGATAAGTCTCATCCATGTTTTGCTCTCACAGTCAATAAACGTTTTGTCTCCTAATTAGCAGCACCTGTTCATGCTGCAGCAGTCCCTTACAGTTAGTGAATGAGGCCCATTGTTCTACTGTGGCTCAGTTAATCACCTGTTACTCTATACCGTCCATTAGATTTTTCTGTAATCCTACTAACAAAAATGTCATCAAAAACACAAGTTGCTGCATCACAGCAACGTAAAAGTGTGGATGATGATGGACCACAGTCGTACCCATTCCTGTCCTTCCTGGATGGACGTCAGCTTCCACAGGAGTGACATGGTGGTAGAAGTTCAGACGAGCACGTTGTGTAGTCTCTGTGTCACTGCTGCTCCGACACCAGAGGAATGATGGGTTCTCAACCAGAAGAACCAGGCAGAGTGTTCACTGTGTGAGAAAAGAAAGAATGAAAAGAATGAAGACATTTTCCCACACTATTTTGTCTTTATTATTAGTAGCGTTGGATCTTGGCTTTGGAAGATGAAAACTTGAAAAAGGTTGCAGATTTTATTGGAAAAAGGAACCAAAGTCAAGAACACAAATGCCAAAATAAAGTTGCAAATTTAGAAAAAAATCTCACATTTACAAGAATAAAGATCAGATTAGCTAAAGATCTTTATTAATCCTACACTTTGTAAATTAGGCGGTGGACCGAGTGGCTCTATCTGCTTTAGTTTTTGACTTGTTCAATCCCCATCCAGGAAGTAGCGGACTTTCACAGATATGCTAACACATATTTTTTCTAAACATGAATCTGATTGTTGGCAGGCTAAGTATGAGTGCAGTTTTATGAAAATTCAACTTTAGTTATGAAACCTGATCAGGCGATCACCAAGGATCGCTATATGCTTGACCAATCAAAACAGTGCTTCGCGGTCATCTGAGCTGAATTTGCCCAATGATCTGCACCACTGTCGGAAGTAAACAACGTAAAAATAAAGAGATGGGGTAACAACGCTGCAATTTCATCAGTTAGGTTATGTTTATGTTCATGTACTGTATTTTCTCCGTAGTTAATATTAGAACCAAACATGCTCCCCATTGTCCCTTGTCTTGTGTAGCATATCATTGAATTAGGTAATCACACGTCCTTCATGCTGTGTTGCTCCTGCTGATGTGAAAGTAGTCTTGCTGAAAAAACCCCCAACATACACCAGCATCAGACCAGCACCAAAGCACAACAAATTCAGCATGCAGGTTTATGCTGGTTTTGATGCTGGTGTATATATATATTTTTTTCCAAATACAGTAAAATTCCATTTGGATAGACCCTGCTAATGAGTATGAATTCACTTGGCCAGTGTATCTACTATGACAGCAATCTAACATTTATTACAGATGTGGTGTTCTTGGGTAGACTGGATCCTGTTTTTGTTGGGCAGACACCCCGGTTTGGTTAAAGATTTGTATAAACACAGAATTGGGTGGGATGCTTAATTGTGGACATCTATAGACAGCCTAGGTCGCACCCCCTCTACTACCGCATATGGGACCTTAAATCAAAAAAACTCCATTGAAATGAATGGCAAGAGTGAAATTATCTTTTGATCATGATCGAATTTTGCCATGGATGACAAATATGTTTGTCAATTTAAAAGATAAATTTCCAGGCAATTAAAGTTGTCAGTTGTCAGAGTAATATTCAGTTTTTCTTCAAATGACTAGCGGACTACATCTTCTACTATCACACATCACTAAATTGTAATGGTGTTTACACACCAGCAGGTCCACCTCTGAATGGTTTAAGAAAAACAAAATGAAGACTTTGGAGTGGCCTAGTCAAAGTCCTGACCTGAATCCGATTAAGATGCTGTAGCATGACCTTAAAAAGGCGGTTCATGCTCGAAAGCCCTCCAATGTGGCTGAATGACAACAATTCTGCAAAAATGAGTGGGCCAAAATTCCTCCACAGTGCTGTAAAAGATATTGCCAGTTATCGCAAATGCCTGATTGCAGTTGTTGCTGGTAAGGGTGGTGCAACCATTTATTAGGTTTAGGGGGCAATCACTTTTTCCACACAGGGCCATTAAGGTTTGGATTTTTTTCCCCCTTAATAATAAGTACCTTCATTTAAAAACTGCATTTTGTGTTTACTTGTGTTATCTTTGTCTAATATTTAAATTTGTTTGATGTGAAACATTTAAGTGTGACAAACATACAAAAAAAAGAGAACTCAGGAAGGGGGTAAACACTTTTTCCCACCACTGTACAGGGGGAACGGATAATCAACAAACATCAGACAGGTGGAGATAATCAAGGCTAAACAGTAACACCAGGGTCAAGGGCTATGGGTAAGGAAAACACGAGGGACTGGGAACAATAGATCAACAAGAATACACAGGGGATGGACACAAGACATCATACAAAACCAAGGACCACGGGAAACACAAAGACAATACTAAATAACAACAGGGAAAAACAAGGGATGACACAATATCACAAAGGACCGGGAAAACACAAAAGACAATAACCACAACATTGAACTAGAAAAGCACTCGGAGAGCGCAGACCTCCGCCAAGCGCCACAGTTCCCCCCATACAGTGTTTGTGTGTACGTTTTCAGATTCCTTTTTTTTTTTTTTTTTGTTACTTATTTGTACCCGTAGGTAGATTTGGTTTGCAGTCTGGTGACAAGCCACCGGCTGCCGGTCGCTGCGTGCGCGAGCGCCCTAAACCTACATGTTTTTGGTATGCGGGAGGAAACCGGAGAAATCCCGGAGTAAACCCACGCAACACGGGGAGAACATGCAAATTCCACACAGCTCACTGTTGGTCGGGGACTGGGATCGAACCCACGATCTCATGATCCCAGCGATCCCCTGGCCGAGGGTAAACTGTGCTGCCACAGTGACCATGAAAACATATGACTAGCAATTGGATTGACAATGATAGGATTAGTGGTTCAGTGGTTATTCACGAAAATGGCATTTTCCGTAATGGCGGCCACAGTTCTCCCCATACAGTGTTTGTGTGTACGTTTTCAGATTCCTTGACCACGAAAACATATGACTAGCAATTGGATTGACAATGATAGGATTAGTGGTTCAGTAGTTATTCACGAAAATGGCATTTTCCGTAATGGCGGCCACAGTTCCCCCCATACAGTGTTTTGAGTACGTTTTCAGATTCCTTGACCACGAAAACATGACTAGCAATTGGATTGACAATGATAGGATTAGTGGTTCAGTGGTTATTCACGAAAATGGCATTTTCCGTAATGGCGGTTTTCTTCTGGATGGTGATCCGGATCACCACCAAAATGTAATCATCTGTAGGATACCCCATTTCTGACAATCTGTGAAAATTTCATGAAAATCCGTCCATAAGTTTTTGCGTTATCTTGCTAACAAACAAACAGACAGACAGACAGACAGACAGACAAACCAACGCCGATGATCACATAACCTCCTTGGCGGAGGTAATAAACACAGCGAGGACAAAAATCATAAAGCATAAGCATGGTTCCTGACCATGTCCAGATCATAACAAGGTGTTGATTTTCTGTTGATGTGGACAAAACAAATCAATCAATTCACAAATCAGAATTAAAAAAATACTTGATCCCAGTTGACTAGACTGAGCTTTGATACAGTATACTTACTCACCTGGATGACTGAGAATCTTCATCAAAG
Source organism: Pholidichthys leucotaenia (assembly GCA_020510985.1). NCBI lineage: Eukaryota > Metazoa > Chordata > Actinopteri > Cichliformes > Pholidichthyidae > Pholidichthys > Pholidichthys leucotaenia. The sequence goes on along the minus strand of CM035837.1, from coordinate 442,831,597 downwards.
TGTGGACAACTATGTCATTACTGCAGAAGTGTTCATTCTAAAGATAACTAGCTACATTGTGTTAACATTTTCTCTTCTGGTCTACAGGTAACTCCAGATGCTCAGACATTCCTGACATCTCCTGGACCTGTCTATCGTACAGCTTATATTTTTATATGTCTTTTCAGTTATTTTGCTTTCCTTTGTAGCAAGATCCACAAAGTCCAGAGAACATCCATCCATCCATCCATCCATCTTCTACCGCTTTTCCAGAGGTCCGGGTCGCACAGGCAGCAGTTCAAGCAGAGAAGCCCAGACTTCCCTCTCCCCCGCCACCTGCTCCAGCTCTTCAGAGAGGATACCAAGGCGTTCCCCCCAGACCAGCTGGGAGGCATAGTCTCTCCACCGAGTCCTGGGTCTGCCCCGGGGTCTCCTCCCAGAGGGACGTGCCAGAAACACCTCAAGTGGGAGGCATCCAGGAGGCATTCTAATCAGATGCCCATACCACCTCAACTGACTCCTTTCAATGTGGAGGAGCAGCGGTTCTACTCTGAGCCTCTCCCGGATGACTGAGCTCCTCACCCCTATCTCTGAGGGTGAGTCTAGCAATCCTACGGAGAAAGCTCCATTTCAGCCGCTTGCATCCGCGATCTTGTTCTTTCGGTCATTACCCAAAGCTTGTGACCATAGGTGAGAGCAGGAACGTAGATTGACTGGTAAATCGACCCCAAGATACTTAAACTCCTCCACTTGGGGCAGGAGCCTGTCCCCAACCCAGAGAGGACAATCCACCTTGAAAACCTTCCCAGCAAGAGCTGTAGGTCATTGCTGGATGAAGCCAACAGGACAACATCATCTGCAAACAACAGAGATGAGATACTGTGGTCACCAAGCACGACACCCTCCATTCCCTGGCTGCGCCTAGAAATCCTGTCCATAAAAATTATGAACAGGATCGGTGACAAAGGGCAGCCCTGGTGGAGTCCAACTCTCACTGGGAATGAATCCGACCAAGTGTTGGCAATACGAACCAAACTCTCACAACGGTTGTACAGAGACCGAATAGCTCGTAACAACAAGCCCGATACCCCATACTCCCGAAGCACCCCCCACAAAAATCCATGAGGGACGCGGTCAAATGCCTTCTCCAAGTCCACAAAACAAATGTAAACTGGTTGGGCAAACTCCCACGAACCCTCAAGAATTCTCGAGAGGGTAAAGAGCTGGTCCGATGTGCCACAGCCAGGACGAAAACCACATTGCTCCTCCTGAATCTGAGGTTCGACCAACGGCCGGACTCTCCTCTCCAGTACCTTGGCATAGACCTTCCCAGGGAGGCTGAGGAGTGTGATCCCTCTAAAGTTGGAGCACACCCTCCAGTCCAGAGAACACTCTTATCTAAATATTGAACATATGCAACACTTCACAGATCACCCTGCTGTGCCATGGTCTGCTCTGCTCATTATCTCCAGCTGCATGCACACATGCTCTCCATTACGCCCTGGCCTATTTCTATTGCGCTGTCCAAGCCTGCAGTGCGGAGATATCTTACTGCGCTCCAGAAGAGCTTCATCTGCCATCCTTTACGCTCTACCACAGCCTGTCGTCTTTGACCCAAGCCTGCCTTCTCCGTCGTCTGGGAATCACTCCTGCTGCTCACGTAAGCCCATTCAATCCACTCACC